>ML681984.1:30706259-30721792 GCA_007922195.1 Podocnemis expansa
TGCATTTATTTTCCTTCCATTCTGTAAGTTCACCATTTTCAAAGCATTTGATGAAGTGGGATTCTCTCCCACAGAAACTCATGAGATAAAAACTGTTAGTCTTTGAAAGTGACACACGACTCCTTGTTTGTTACACAGAACAAGCACTACTCACTTCTCCACTTTCAGAGGAGGTCTCATTTTAGTTTTGTGCACTTCAGGGCTGGGGAAAGATCCGCATAAAGTTCCTGGAAAGTAGCCTTCCACATTCACAAGTTCTGCAGTCACTGCTCATCTTCTCATACTGCATGATGATACACACATGAAAACTACATTTAAAAGAACATTATTAAGGTGGCAAAGCTGAGGACTCACAAGTTTGGAAATGTCAGTATCATGGCTGCCTGCGCAACCAAGCCTGTTCCACAGGTGCATGTCAAATGCCAGAAGTAGTCCTGGCCAAAGTGCATCACACTACAAGTACTTTGTTCTAAGGAGTCACAAGAGGCAGGATCTAAGTTAGAGGAGCCTCTTGGTCCAATAACACATAGAAAAGTAACTTAAAGTTAACTTTCTTTGTCGTCCATCCCTTCCAGTTCTGACCTAGGTGTAGGCCTGGAGAAAACTGAAAATCAAGCCAAAAATTCTTTGAAGAAACCTTTCAATCAAAGAAATCTAAGTTTGGAATTTGTAACAACACTTGAACTTGTATTTCTGTCTGTATACTAAATCCAGTTGTAATTAATAGTCTAACCTGCAGCTAAGTCCTATGGTCCTTGCTCCGTCAATGGGAATTTTGAGCGAATAAGAACTGATTACTGAGTTAACTTTAGCCCTTTAGGATCTATTATTTTCCATCCAAAGCAATTACTAGGCTAAGGAACACTTGTGAGAATTCTGTACGGTGCCAGTGCAGCAGGCTTCCTAAGACCCAGCAAGCCATATCCATGTCCCTAATGCCTTCACATATCATAATCATTTTGAAAGCTTCAACACATGTCTTCTAATGGTGTCACTCTATATAATGAGATATGCAAATTAGAATGCTATAGAGAGTCTTAATTGCATTATATCATTCAGAGTTGTAAATGTTCAGCTAGTTACTGTCCAGGTAGGGCAATCAGAAAAAGAAAAGAGAAATATTCTTTTAGCTGTCTGACCCCAAAATGAAATAGACTTCTATTACTAATAGGCATATTAATATGCTTCTCAGACACATGTAGCTACAGTGGGTAAACACAGATGGCTTCAGGAGATCATCAGCTTTTCCTTATAAATGCTTTATGAACCCTGGCTCCAGTGTTTTGGGGTCCTCAGGCACTATTTCATCTATTGTTTTTTAAGCTTATTGTAGACCCTGAGGAGAAAAACTTAGATCAAATACAGTTTGGCAGGTAAAGGGCATACTGGAAACTGCATGGGCATACCTGCTAAAGGGGAAATGTGCTCACAGGATAAGAAACCCTTTCAATGCCGTGCAGGATGTCTCTCCTGCAGAATTATTCCCCTTCATTCCAATTACTGTATCCCTCTGAAGGGACATGCAACAGGCTCCATTTTTTTTTCCAAACAAACCAAGACCGCATTCGTTACTATTGGTGGTCCAGCAAGTGATGTCATTCCATTATATAAAGGTCACTGCCCTATGCCTCTTTGTTCTTACCCCCACTGGCATGCTGCTACGGTGTGCATCATCAGATGCTGAAGCTGCAAACCAAGGGGAATGAGAACAAAGCACTGTAGTGAACACTGAGTATCCACTGCCTCTCTACTCCAGTAGAAAATATGAGAATCCAGAAACATGTTGAAACTTTTAGTTTTCCTCTTTTCTTATTCATCAATCTAGCTAAAACAGAAATTAGCAAGATTTTCAAGAGTGACTAGAAATTTTGTCACCCTAACTTGAGATACCTTAAAGAAGTGCTTGTTTCACAGCATACTCCAAACATCAGATGTCTAAATATATCGATGTAGGCACCTAAAATCACTACACACTTTTGAAAATTATTCATTTCCAAACATAGTATTTAACATACACATACACGTGTGTGTTAAAATAGGATCATTCCTAGGAAACAAATCTTTAGAGCCCTGTGTGAATACAAAAATGCAGATCTACATCTGACCCACATCCACTCAGTGTCAGTTTGTATCCAGTCTGGGATCCGCATGCCAGGTTTTATGTCCACCTGCATCCAAACTGCCCTGCCTCACACCAGCTCCTGTTCTCACTATAGGAGTAAAGGGTCTCTCTGGCTGCTACAGCTTTGCTAAGCTGGCACTGGGGTGGCAGGGAGGGAGTTGCTAGCAGCTCCAGATACAGTTCAGAGCCTCCCCTGACCTCGATTTCAACAACTTTTATTCCGCCTGGGCTAGGGAAGCCAGAGTTGCTGAGATTACTCAGTTGTTCAGTGGCAATTGCCAAGTCATCTGATTGGGTGGCTGGCAATGGGGGAAGGAATCTGAGGTAGATGCCCATCACCAGCTAACTAGTGGAGTACAGGGGCTGCCCACTGGAGCTCCTAGAGTCAGAGGCGGGACTAGCTGATAAGCTGAGCTCCTGAGAGTGACTGTCTCTGATTGACTGGCAGACCGCAAGCAGAGCTGAGCTACAATTGGCTGGAGTTCTTCCTTTGTTCCCTGCTGTGCTGTTTAACATTGTTCACTGCTCTGCCTCTGCCACAGCTACAGAAAGGCAGCAGCTAATGCACCCTGGGCAGATAAAAATAAAATCCACATCCAAGCTCCAGTCCACAATGGATACCCATGGATCTGAAGCAGATACCTGCAGATTTGCAGGGCACTACCAATCTTCAGAAATTTGTAACATTCATAAGGACTTCCTCTAGGGATACACAAACTAGGAGGCATACAAAACAACAGCAAGCTAGACATGGGAGATAGGATAGTTATTCTATACCATTAATACTTTGCACTTCTAAAGTGCTTTCTGTCTCTTATTAATTAACTGAGCTTTTCAATATCCACTGAGGGAAGGAGATATTATTGTTTCCTTTGTCCACAGGAGGAAATTTGTTCTTTATTCATAAAACAAAAACAAAAAAAAAGATGATTTACTAAGGCACTGCATAGTAAGTCATTAGAGGAAAAAAGAGATGGCAGAAATACTTCTGAAAATAAACTGAGGCCTTTTGCCAAATCAGATTAATGCAGGAAGGTTTAGGGGCTGCTGTCCAGGGCCCCAAACTAACAGGGACCCTGCCACCCACCTGCCCCACAAAAATAATTCCAGCCCCACAGAGCACCTCTGGCCAGACTCTGTCCCCTACCCCAATCCAGGAGCGCCACAGTCTCCAGCCTGGGTGATCCCAGACAGCCCCTGAGCACCACCATCACTGGCCTGCATTGTAGCCCCAGGTCACCTCACCCCACCCCCAGACTGTCCCCCAGAACACCTTCAGTTCCAGTGCTTTCAGATCCCCTGAAGCATCGTTCACCACACTGAGCCCTGACCTGCCTCACTCCCAGGCTGCCTGGTCTGTCCCAGTTACTTGGGACAGCTTAGGGACTGGAGCAGACTGGCCAGTGTGGAGACACCAAGACCCATCCCTTGCCCTCACTGGAGCACCACCGCACCACTGTCCCACCCTAGCACCAAATGCCAGCCCCACCCCACCCCACCACCCAGGCTGGCCGGTGCTTCAGTTACTCCACTGGCCCAGCTGAGCCTAACCCCAGCATGCAGTTAGGAGCATCAATCTATTTCCTAGCTCACTGCGAGGGTGGCTGCTGGCCCAGATAGTGGTGTAGAGTTACAACCTACTCTGCTTCAGTCCTGGGCTGGACACCCAGCTGGGCAGCTGCCTTCACCCTCCAGCACGTGCCAGAGGACAGGCCAAATAAAATTGCCATGAGGGAAGAGAAGGGATTAAAAAAATCTCATAGTCCCAAATGCATGGGAGCATTAATCTGGCCCTCTCCTCAGAACATATCTTTCTATGCCCTTTGCATAACTAAACTCCCTTCAATTGAAATAAAGAAGCCTCACAGAAACCAGACAATTTTAATTATGTATGTTAATCCAGACTACAGCTAAATTATGCGACTCATATCTCCTTTCCCAATTTTGTAGAAGCTCCATAAGACATTTAAACATTTCTGACAAGGTCTCTTATCTCCAGCAAGCACCTTTGATATTCACACAGAATTTCATGGCTTCTAACTCAAACTTATATATCATTATCCTATTACACCTTCTCAAGTTTTTTGGGCCATTACACTTGTGAATTTGTCCCAATTAGCCACTCACAGATTTATACCGACCACCAGTAGAGACTTCCTTTAGCATTAGATCTGCAGAAAAGGATTACAGCTGGATGAAGTCTGTGACACAAATAGAGCAGACCAACAAAGATGAGACAAAGAGCAGACCAACAAACAATATGCCAAAGCCACTTGTTAAAGAATCCACTACTGAAGACCCCAATAGGGGTCTTAATAGGTTGGCTATTCTGTCTCAGGTATCTCAACCAAATTTAAATCCATGGAGAATGCTTAACACATCTTTTTGATGCTACATTTTAAGATAACTTCTCCTCTTGCCATGAGAACCACAAAGACCTTTCTGTTGCAGTTTTTCATATTATGATATGAGATGTTGGACAGTGAGATTTTAGCTCTTCTGAATTCCTTGATCCCAAAACACAAACCCAATGGGTTCATCACCACCACGCACTGTTCACAAATCAGATGATGGAGACTGAACTTCCTAATTGGCTGTATTTCCTCTACTATTTTTTGTCTCTACAGATTTGATGTAAAGACCAGAGTATGTTCTTTGTAGCTGGAAAAGACTCATGCATCCTACCTGAATCTGTTGACATTACCAGTCAAAACCCGCACCAAATCAAAGTGGACAGACTACAACTGCAAAGGTCTGATTAAGACCCTGAGAAAACCCAAAAAGATCGTGTACATCACAACTAAAGAGTCATTCTATGTAGGTATCTTCTCCACTAACAGACAAAGTATCTGTTACCTTCTTCTGAGGTCAAATTTGGTTATGATCAGCACTAGATGATCAAAAAAGATTCAAAATTCCCAGTTTCTCCCAAATTTCTTCTTCTCCTTCATTAGAAGTAGAATATTATGCTATTGTGCTCCAGTTCTGAAAAAGGTAAGTTACTTCACTGTCTGAGAGCTATATCATAGAGTTTAGAGACCAACAATAGAAAGACAATTTTGTGTCTCCTCTCAGGTTGCTTCTGGGTTTCCAGCAATGACAAACACTGGGGGGGAATGTTTAAATCCAAACAAAGGGGGGGGAGCCATTTCATAGTCAAAGTTTTGTTAAACTATTTTATAAAAGCTAAATGTCAGGCCTATGCTATATGGCATCATCCCTTCAAGATTATTTCTTCTCATTTAGTTCTTTAAATATTCTGGGTTATTTCCAAAAATATGTTTTCTCAAGTGAATTTAGTGAAAAAAACTCTTCTTATTAAAGACATCTGTTCCTTTTTAAATATTTTCATATGCATGAGTATTTTATGCACTTCCCCCATCCAAAAGATCACAATATATGTGCTTTTATCACAGAGTACATGTATGTTCCTTTCTTTTCAAAGAGTACTGTTACATTATCAGGCTTGAAAAGTAATAAAAGCTACAGAGAACATAGAAAAGCTCCAAAAAAGCAATCACATTTTTCTCAGGAATTTTGCTATCACAAAACACATACATACACACATAAAAGGTTCAGAAAATATTCAGACTTCACAAAACAAATCACCTAGCAATTAGGTCATAGCACTGCAGGTGAACTATATAGCCTGGTGATTTGAAAGTATGGCATGAACTTATGGAAGCTGCCTATTAAAACATCTCTCATCCTCACTTCATGGTTTTGAGGAATTCATTGGAGAAGATTTAACCAGCAACGAGCTGATTGTCCAGCATTTGTCTGAACATTGAGAAATAGGAAATAGACAAGAAAAAGAAATCTTCAAATATTTTCACATGGTCAAATGATTTTCCTGTTACCTCAGCTAAACAGAATGGTTTAAGCAGTCTACCACTAGGCGTCTTCACCACTTACAAAGTATCTTACTGTATTTATACAGTGTTCTCTTCCCCATTCCCAGACATTTTATGAAACATGCTCTCTTTTGTTCATAAAGGTCTGGGGACCATAACTTCAGAAAAAACTTGTAAATATGTAAAGCAAAAGCAAAGGCCAATGGACTAATCTTATGGGGGAGGGGGGGCAGAATGGAATCATAGAATCATAGAATCATAGGGTTGGAAGGGACCCCACGAGGTCATCTAGTCCAACCCCCTGCCAAAAAAAGCAGGACCACTCCCATTAGATCATCCCACTCAGGGTTTTGTCCAGCTGGGACTTGAACACCTCCAGAGATGGAGATTCCACCACCTCCCTAGGCAACTTATTCCAATGCTTCACCACTCGCCTAGTAAGGAAGTTTTTCCTAATATCCAGCCTGGACCGCCCCCCCAGCTGTAACTTGAAGCCATTGCTTCTCGTTCTGCCCTCCTACATTATTCTGTTGCCAAAGGTAAAGCAAATCTTTGCAGTGAAACCTCAAACCACAGAAAATTCTGGCCTGAGTTTTGAAGTAGCCTAGCCTAGTCTGGAGTGAAGTTGGGCCACAGTTATGGTTTTGCACTGAAATCATGGAAAATTTATAATTTCACAACAGCTTTACTACAGAACCAGGGGAAGGATGATATTTTAAATTAATTTTCATTTTAAGATTCAGGTTCAAGTGAACCCAAAAACTCAGATGCGTACAACATACGTCAATCAAAATTTTAAAAAAATGTCTGCACAAAGCCCTAAAAAATAAACAGCTGCATTTCATATACAGCTGTAATGTTAATGACAATTTGTTCTTCCTCTGTTTTCATCCTCCCACAAACAAAGTAAACTATTTTACAGTGCTTTAATCTACCAAAATGTAAATACTTTTGAGCAAAATTTAATGGACTTTTTGCACATTGCTGTCTGTGAAAAACATGCTCTTTCTCTTACACTGTGTTCACATCTACAGGCAATATATGAAGAAGCTAAATGGTAAAAGTATTTAAAATATACAAAATCTGAAATGAAGCAATCCATATTACACCATCCTCGGAACTCTGATGGCTACTTACCCATTATTTAGCTAAGATCAAGTGTAGAATCTCTTTAATAATACCTGATACATCTTCTATCTAGGAGATTATATCCTGCATTTGCAGCGCATTGACTCAATAATCTAATAGGCCTTTTCCATCTCTGACTTCTATTAGCCTATGAATCATAACAAAAGGACCATTAGGCAAACCATAATTGTGGAAACAGCCTTTGACACATGAGACTAACTACTGTCATGATACAGGAAAAAACCTAAAATTACAACATGGACAGACATTTGAAAGTAGAGCTCTCTCTTTACTCAGGTGTTAACTTGCTTGATTAAAACTGAGACAAAATTTCAGTCAGTCATAGCAAAGGCAAACATATTCCACACAATTTTTCCTCATTAGGTAAATGTTGTTCTGACAACATTGAAAATGCTGTGTTGTCACAGTAACAACCATCTAGTCACCGAGTTTCACTCCATCTTCTTAGGACATTTTCCATAGTTTCTGCGTCTATACAGCTAAACTTGCCCTATAGTCTAAACCAATAATGGCAGACTGCCCTTGCTCTGTTGTGGAAAGCCGCATGTCTTATCTGCCAAATGAGATTTTTTTTTTTTAAAGGAGGCAAGCATATTGCCAAGGTTTACTATCTCAGCTATCTGTGGAGGATTCAGAAAAATAAGTCATATTCTAGCAGCACTGTCTACCACATACCACCTAAAGAAGGTCATCTGATGATTCACAGTTGCCAC
The DNA here is from genome assembly GCA_007922195.1 of Podocnemis expansa. NCBI lineage: Eukaryota > Metazoa > Chordata > Testudines > Podocnemididae > Podocnemis > Podocnemis expansa. The sequence continues at coordinate 30,714,098 of ML681984.1, forward strand.
AAGCTGAAAAGATGAGTAAGAAACAAACAAAATCATACATTTGAATCTATTTATAGAATATGAAAACTACACATTAATGTAGCAAAATTAAACATTTGTAAATAAGACCAGCAAAATCTTAAAAATCTCCATGTACCACTAGGAAGAGGCTAGAAAAACTTCATGAATTTGGATGTATCAGGTTCCCCCCACTCCCATCAGGAGCATGGGGTGCCCCTTCCCATGGAACTGGCAAGAGTTTCAGCACCCTAAATTAAATTAATGAATCTCAATGGATCTGTCTACATGAAAACCTTGCTTTCTCTCAATTTTCTTTGCTCTTTCCCCCACCACCACCACTCCCATCACCTCCCCAGGCAGTAGACAAACTGCAAACTCACTTGACAACCAACCACTGCCTCTAGAATCCCCCTCCTGGAAATTAACATAATGGAAGGGGAAATTGTGGACCTGCTTAACTTTAAATTTGTCAGCAATTCCAATAACTTCACTGGGACTATTCACCAAGCTTAGAGTAACCTCGCACCTAAAGATTACCAGTAGCAGGACCTTAATGAGCATTAACTTGCACCAAGCTGGCCCTTCAACACGGGCCACCACTTTCAAAGCTACAGAAGGTGAAAGTCGTAGATACCCTAGCAGGTTACAATTGAGGAAGGGACAATGCTATGAAGTTGCCTTTCCTCACTTCCATGCTTTTCCAACCCAGATCTGTGATCCTTTCTACTCAGAGAAATTGTGGGAGCATTTAGAAACTAGCAAATTAAAAAAAGAAAAACCATACTTTCAAGCAATGATTTCCTTCAGTTTTCAGCAAATATGTACTGAGTATTGTTTCAAACAAAAGTTGCTCTCATTAGCAGTTTAACTGATATACACTTTTTCCATTAATAACTGCTCCCTTTTTCTCACTATCCTCCCAAAATGTTTATGCAATGAATGCTCATTAAAGACTCCCTGTATGGCTTCACCTATTTACAGTGCTCCTATTTACAAGTGCCAGTGTAATAAATTAAAAGCATGAACACACAATAGTACTTCCTAACCTTTTTAAAAATACTGCAGAGTCACTTCTATTCCTTAGAAATCTGAGAGTTTAGCTGTAGAACTGCAAGCCAGACTAATGCATTAAATTGTTGTACAAGCTTTCTCACACAGCTGTGCCAATGCACTACAAAGCAGACTTGAAACACATCTGCTCTTCCAGTCCCAGCCCTCTGCTGAGGAGTAGCTGCCAATTGTGCTTAGCTGTGCCAAACCATGTGGCAGAGGTTTTATTATTATTGATGTGGACAGACATCCAAATAGGGACTGGGGGAAATTAACATCTTGTAACCAGCAGGATTTGAAAATGGGTCTTTTTAAATGGCAAAGGGTATCTATTTACGTGCAAGGGCCCATGCAATCAAAGATCCTTGGTTTGGACCTTAATTACTAAATAAATATGTATGTTTTTCTGTTTCAGGATAATGCCTTTTCAAAAAAAAATATTTTCTTGTTTTCCTCATTTTTTAATATTAACTCCAGAATGAATCAGGTTTTAAAAATTCTCTAAGAGTCCAATTCTTTCACCTTACTGGCACTGAGTAGCATCTTAGTATTTTAACCATGCCTTTAGGGAAGGAGAGAACAGTTTAACCCTAACTACAATGGAAGCAAATTCTGAACTACAAGGAACAATCTGGCACTGTCAGGAAATGGACTGAACTGCAGTAGAAGAAAGATTAATTCTATCTTTGCAACCTTTACTTTAAATACAATAATAATTACCTATTTATAAGGTTACTGATTCAAGGCCCAGATATTGGCATGTCAAGGACTTTTAATTGTTTTTGTTACTCTTCCCCAAATTCCATCCAACTTTTAGACATCTTTTAATAGTTAAATCCTCAGGACAGAAAAGATTCCAGCAGGTGCAGATTCATCATACAGAAAGGGCTATCACTGCCTCAGTCTGTCCCACAATGCCTTTGCATAAAAAACCCCAAATCATGTTTGCCTTTTTCTTTTTTCATGCTGTCACCTTCAAAGCTCAAATTAAACTGGCTGTTTAGTCTTACCTTTAGTGTAACATCACCACTTTCTGGATACAGTCTTCTCAATGAACATCTGAGTTGTTTTATTTTTCTAACTAATAAGAAGCTAACAAAACAAGAAACAACCTGGGGAAAAAAATCAATCCCTAATCAGATCCATTCAGGCAGACCCTTACAAACCACATGGAACACCTTACTCTGTTCACTGTGACTCCACATGAGCCTGCTTCCTAGAACAAGATCCATATGTCTAACCTCTCAGTGTCCTCTTTGTATTATTTATTTGTCCTCATTGAGGTTTTCAACTCCTCCCCATCTACAAATGAAATTCACTTTCTGTTCACCTCTTCTTTCAAATCATTACTAAGAATATTTATCGAACACATCTGCTTAATGCTGATAATTGCACTGTACCTCTCTCACAAGTTGAAATATTGTTGTTTACCTTGCTTATTTTATTTATAGCCCTTCAGTTTTTCATTCATGTGAAAACGCTCATATCATAACCAAGCCAGTTTGAATTAATCTTTGAAGTTAGATTTTGTAAGTCACTTCATCAAAAATCCAAATATATTACACATACTGTATTCCATTTCATCCACTAATTTTGTAAATAACCATAAGAAATTATTTAGTTTAACTGGAAAGATTAGTTCAGTATTAAAAAATTCATATTGCTTACATAACTTTCCTGAATAAAAATTGTATTTTTCATCGTAACTGACTATTTAGTCCACCTGGATCTGAAATATACTGCAAATGTTCCCAGCAGTTGCACACATTTTCTGTTCACAAAGGGAATGCTATTCCAGAATCCAGATTTACAAAGAAATCTGTATGACAGAAACCTTTCCAGGGATACAAAAATGTCAATGTCAAAATGCCTACATCTAGCCCCCTGCTTTCCAAAACTATAGCTCCCTATTTTTGATGACCTCCAAGGTATCAGCAAATTAACAAATAATTTGAAGTTCATGGGCAATGCTACAAAACCATGATCTCACCCTGTTTATTTTGATCTTCCTATGGTTATCTAACTTCATTTATGCCATTTTGCTTATACTGCTTTACTTTGTTAATCTGTTCAAAATATAAAGTTTTAGGAAATCACACACTAGAAAGCAAATATAGATATGGTTTCCCCCTAATCATTTGTTCCAGTGAAAGACAAACTATTATAAGGGGGTTTTATGTGCTCAGTACTTTTTGAAGCAGGAAAATGCAGTGCATTCAATAATTTTTAAAAAATTCTTAAACCCTAACTTTGGAAATTAGGATCATGTTTGTATGTAAACTTATAATAGGTCTTTTTCTGGCATAAGACACCCCTAGTGTAACTTAAAATTACTTTTCATTTAAAAGGAAATGGTAGAATTTCAAACGCTGCAAAAAAGACTTTGGATTCTAAATCACTTTTTATCCCAAATCCTCAAGTAATGAAAGAGATATGCTGATACTTAGAAGGAATTTTTAAACCAGCATGCAGGATGTATAACCTAACATTCTGACACAAAAGAGCAGAATTTGTGAAGTTACCTTCCAAAACATTGCTTTCCAAACTGATCCTTTAATGCCAATGGACTAGTTTAGCCCGCCTTGAAGCAGATGGGCAATCAAATTCACTGCAAACTGAGGGTTGACTTATGATCCCAGACCTCAGGCCACTGAAGCTGAGCATGTCATGGTAATGATGAGTTCAGACTCCAGGGAGAGCATACAGACCAAACTGCTCATAAAGCATCCACTCCTAGAAACTCCAAGAAGTAAACCAACCCTGACATCATTTCCAGAGAAAGCTGCTCACCTGCCCTTCCACCTGGAGGTAAGGAGCTGTCATGGCAGCTGACAAGAAGTAAGTGGAGATAAAAACAGGAGAAATATCTGGGACAAAAAAATGTCAAACCTTACAAAGTTAAGAACGTTCTTAAAGAGAATAACATTTAAAATACTACTACAGAATTAGCAACATCAGAGTTAAGGAAAAAAGTGATTAGTGGTATATTATAGTTACTAAATCACCCAGAGGCCCTTCTGCAAGTCTCTGTCTCAGATTTAGAACAGAAAAGACTTTGCATATCATTAACAAACAAGGAGTCCTGGGATACTTAAAGACTAATAAATTTATTTATCGCATGAGCTTTCGTGGGAGAAAATCCCACTTTGTCAGACATTTCTCCCATGAAAGCTCATGAGATAAATAAATTTGTTAGTCTTTAAGTGCCACAGGTCTCATTGTTTGTTTTGCTGAACTAGACTAACATGGCTGCCCCTTTGGAATGTCACATCATTTATGTTCATCACCTACTGAAATAAGTGTCAGCATATGGTTTCCATTCAAAACTCTTATACTTCTAAGTTACCTATGAGCATGTTCACATAAATACCCACCCTGACTAAACTATTGCACAGCCACATACAACAGCAGAAACTACACCACACAGTGTACCACAGTCTTAACACTTACAGGGCCTTAGATTTAGTGCAGTCATAGTTGATTCTTTGGCAAGCTGCAGACTGGGCTACAGGTATCAGTTGTGTCTGTACCTGGAGCCCATCTCAGAAACTTCAGCTGACGCAAAACGTGGCTTCCTGCTTACTTAGCGACATTTCTTTCATGAATTGTATCTGTGCCCTGCCTTGCAATTTGCTTCTGGGTGCAACTTCAAGGCAATGGTTCTGATCTATAAAGCTCTCTCAAATTTGATGCCGAGTATTTTAAAGACTAGTTGTCTCCCCATGTTATAACCCAGCTAGTGAGAACATCTCAGACTCTCCAGGTCACATTCCCTAAATGTGGAGGATGGAGGCAGAACATTACCAAAAGGGTGCTGTAGCGTCACTAACTGAAACTTACCACATTTTGCTACTGTTCCAGTTTCTGTTATACTACAATATCTTCTTTGGAGTCCCCTATCACATCGTGAGTCCTCTTCCCTGTTCCAGAGGATGCAAATTCTGATGGCTGGCAGCCACCACCACATGGCTCAATTAGTGATGCTGTAGGGCTCCCAACTCTGCAATTTAGTTTTCACCTTTCATCCAGCACAGTCCATCTTTTGGGGCCTTTAAGACATGCTTCAGTTTGTCCCTTCTGCTAGGCTCTTTTGGAAGGTATTGTCTGCAAGAGTTGACAGGGAAACATTCTTGATTTAAAGATACTAAAGCAAAGTGGGCTTAATAGTATATCTTGCTGTACTTCACTTTACAGGTCTATGAAGCCTCTCAGCTCTGGATTTTTAACATACCTACCCACCCTTTGGTCGAAAACAGCACCATTCTGTCATTCAGTATCTTAATGTATTACTGATCACTTTTTTCTTTAAATGTTTTGGGGCACATCACAAGTCCCATCTGTTTTCCCAGGCTTTTGTGGAAGGTAGGAGAAGAAAAAAATATTTAATAGTTTGTTTTATAATTTATCAGGGCTGAGATACATCTTTCATGTGCACTACTATCAACCATCCATGCACAAGCATACCCACAAAATGTTTTAAAAAGTTACTATAGACAGTGTCAAAGGCACTGGATTCTGTTTCCGCCATAGGCACACTGTAAAGGAAATGTGAATAAAACGCACTTTATACAGGGGGGGAAGTATTCTTTTAGTAGAATATCTTTTCTCATAAATAAGATGCATGAAATTTTAAATCACTTTTTTACATTGTTTCAGAGAACTCTTTACTCTAAAATGTACAATAAAGTTTAAGTATCAAAATAGGAGGACAAAAAATATTACATGAATTCTTCTGCTATTCCCAGAATTCCAGATCAGCCCCTTGATCTGACACAAACTAGGTCTGATTTCTTATAAAGAGATTGTATGTACAAAAAACTACCACTCCAGACATAATCTCAACATAGTTACAGCCTACTCAACAAAAATGGACTAGTGAATTCATAATCCATAATCAGTCCTTTACTATCAAAACCATCACTTGTAGGTCTGATATGCTACCTGACTTAAAGCACTGCATTTTAGATTTCAGTACTGACAAACCCTTAATTTTGTGAGTATTTACAACAGCACTCCCTACTTTAAATGATACATTACGTAATAAGCATACCACATTGATCCAGTATCTATGTCACACTTCATACAAGCAGACCCCATTGCTTTCAGGTCTTATAATTCTTCATGCTAGCTATCTCCTTCTTTTGAAAGAGCACACAAATTGCCCGTTTGTCAGAACAGCTCAACTTACAGTTATGCTCAATTGCAATAATCCTGTTATTTTTTAAAATAAAAATCCTAAATCCCAAAAGTTTCTGTGGAGACCAGCTCTGTGTCTCCAAACTAGCTCACAATACCAACCCAGTAAAACCAATATTTTACTTTAAAAAAAAAAATACATGCATGCACACACAAAAATCAGGAAGACTGACAAATGCAGCACACCACATACAAAATGTCAAACATGTCAAAAAATTAAGGAGTACTGATATCTTCCACCACACCAAAACCAGCTGTAAAAGTTATTTAGGGCTAAAACCCCTGTAAGGGCAGATTTATCAGCCATGGACTTTATTTTTCTTATATGTAAAAATGAGCCACAGGTATGTCAAATATGTTTTGAAGTATGGAGCCAGACCAGGGATTCCCACAACTAGGAAGTACACAGAAAAGGGATTTTCTAATTTCAACTACATTGGACATGAATTCCCGCTGACTTATTTCTAATTACGCACTGTACATTGGTAATGAAGGTAATTAAGTAAGGGACAAACAGAAGGCATTGTGGCTTGCATTCCAAAACTCCTGTAAGGCTCTGCCTACAGTAATTCATCTTTTCAATACTTCATTTAAAAAAGGCAGTTTCAGAAGATGTTGCACAGCTTACTTCTCCCTAAGTCACCAATTGAGAATTACCTCAGAACAACTGCAGACAAATCCAGTTTTATGGAATAATGCATGCAAAGCAGACTTCATACTACCCAGGCCCTCAGATAAATTAAGCTTAAATTAAATGTCAAAGCCAAATGGTACTTATTGTAAAAGCAAACACCTGACCTAAATCCACCACTGTTTGTTTATCAAGTGTATCAACTCTTCAAAACTTTGTAAGTTAATGTGTTTGTGCAACCCCCTCAGCCTTCTCAATGACAGAGAGGGGTGTGCCAGTGTCTGTAGGAGCAGGCGGCTGGAGGTTGCTGGAGGTGGAAGTGGGGCTTTTGAAGAGTAAGAAAGGAGAGAGGCCTGGCTGTGCTCTCCCCCAGGTACCAGGGGCTGGAGGGACTGAGGTAACCGAGGCCAGGCAGGCCCAGGAGTTCAGGGAGCCTGGGGCGAAGAGGGGCCCATGGCCGCAGCTCCCCTTCCTCGGCCAGCTCAGCCGGGGCTGAACCTCCAAGGCAGAAACTCACCTGGCGGGCGGGGAAGGAGGCCCCGGCTCCTCCTCCCCTTCCCCGCTCTGGGAAATGCCCCGGCCCCGCTGCCCTGCCTCAGAGGCACCTGCCGGCCGGCTGCCGCCCCGCGCGGGCCGGGGGGGGGGGGGGGGCGTCTCCTCCCCGGGCTTAAAGGGCCAGTTCCCGGCTACACCCCGCTCCACGCCTCGGCCCGCCGCCCCTTCTCCCAGCTCCCCCGCCTCGCGGCCAGGGGGCCCGCACCCCCCTGACTTTCCCTACGCCCCCACTTGTCGGCCGGTAACAGTGTCTGACCAGATTA
>ML681984.1:30721802-30762633 GCA_007922195.1 Podocnemis expansa
AGTATCCCTACACCCCCCTTACACCCCCTGAATTTCCCAACACCCCCCAGTTGTTGGCTAGTAAGAGTGTTATAACAATATAGTGAGCATCCCAACACCCCCTACACCCCCCTTACAACCAGTGAATTTCCCAGCACCCCCAGTTGTCAGCTAGTAACTAGTGACAGACCAGATTAGTTAGTATCCCAACACCCCCTACACCCCCTTACACCCCCTGAATTTCCCAACACCCCCCAGTTGTCGGCTAGTAGGAGTGTTATAACAATATAATGAGCATCCCAACACCCCCTACACCCCCCTTACACCCACTGAATTTCCCAACACCTCCCAGTTGTCGGCCTGTAACAGTGTTAGACCAATTTGGTGAACACCCCAACACCCCCTTATGCCCCCTGAATTTCCCAGCACTCCCAGTTGTCAGCTAGTAACCAGTGACAGACCAGATTAGTTAATATCCCAACACCCCCTACACCCCCCTTACACCCCCTGAATTTCCCAACACTCCCCAGGTGTAAGCTAGTAACAGTGTTAGACCAGATCAGTGAGCACCCCTAATATCCCCTACAACTAACCCCCTACACCCCCTGAATTTCCCAAGACCCCTAGCTGTCAGCTAGTAACCGTGTTATGCCAATTTAGTGAGCACCCCAACACCCCCATCTCCCTCTACACCCCCTGAATTTCCCAACACCCCCCCAGTTGTCGGCTAGTAACGGTGTTAGACCAATTTAGTGAGCACCCAAACTCCCCCTTACACCCCCTGAATTTCCCAGCGCCCGCCGACCCAGCTGTCAGCTAGTAACGGTGTTATACCAGGTTAGTGAGCACCAGGGATTTCCCTAACACCCTCTACACCCCCCCCTGAATTTCCCAGCACCCCCAGTTGTCAGCTAGTAACAGTGTTATAACAGTATAGTGAGCACCCCAGCACCCACCACCTCCCCCTGCACCCCCTGAATTTCCCAGCACCCCCCAGAAGTTATTCCAATGTAGTGAGCACCCCAACAGCTCCCTACGCCCCCCAATTTCAAGTCCTGGAGAGAACAGGGCTCTGATCCCTCCAGTCCTGCTCCCTCTTTCCGCCTCTCCCCTCCATGTGTCCCCCCTTTTCTCCACCCCCCCCCCGGCCCGGCCCAGCTCCATCTCTCCTCTCCCCCTCCTCGCTTTGTCTGCCTGCCCCGGCCCCGGCCTCTCCCTCCCCGCGCCCAGCACAGCGCAGCCCTGGGGTTTCGGGGCGGCATTTTGTGGGTCCGTGTGTGTGACACCCCCCACACTTTAGCAACATCCCGGCCGGGAAGCCGGGGCGGGGGGTCTGGGGCTTTGCAGCGGAGCCCAGAGCATCCTCGCTGAGCGCCAGCGCCCTGCACAGCCTCGGGGCAGGAGCTTCACCTAGCGGGGCGGCGCCCCAGCCCTGCCCCAAATGTCCGGCACCCCGGCTTCGCCCGCAGCTTTCCTTGCCTTTCCCCTGCACACAGACAAGAGCTGGTGAGAAGGGGGGAATCCAATCGATTCCGTCGTTTCCCCACTTTAGCAAGGACCTTTCGTGGTGTGTATGGAGAGAGGGGGCTGGCCCCTGTCTGATCGCTCAGCTTCCCCCTGCTGAAAACGGGAGCGCTCATGACACCTAACGAAAGCCGGCCGCGGTGGCTTTAGCTGGGCGTCTGGCTGGTTTCTCCGGGCACGGCAGTTTCCCACCGACGGCAGAGCCGACAAAAAGCGCCAAGACCCCCAGGTGTGTGGTCCCCGCCAGGCCAGTCCGTGGCCACCGGTAAAGAAATGGGCTGAGGTGGCCCAGCGGCAATTTTCCCTGCCTCGGACGGTTCTCAGGAAAACCTGCAAAGAGGGGACCCCGCACAAAATACATCAAACGTGCTTAGAAATGCTGGGGACTTTATTTCTGCCTTGTGATTGAAAGGCGTCGGTGCTGTCACCCCGGCCTGCTCTGGCAGGTACAACTGCAATTCAAACTCCTCCTCTGGAGCAGCAGGAAATAGCATCCTCCCTTTAATGTGCGGGTCACTCCCATTGCCTGCCTGGAGCCCCGGGGGAGGGAGAAGAGTGTCCTACACGTCTGGGCGGGTTTGCACCGGGAGCGATTGCATTTGCTTTCTCTTGCTCCTGGAGGTAAAATCCGGGCCCAGCAGGTGCTGATTTTGCAGTGGGTGGCGTCTGACCATGACTGAGACCCATACGTGTTGCAAGGGCTGCAAGACAATTTCCTGGCTCCGTTTTATAAGGCTCCCAGCTCCCCGCTCCATTACCAAACTGGTTGCAGTCCCGGGATTTGCATTAGTGGCAGTGACCTGAGCTGGGCTGGGCGGCGGGTATTTACCGAGCATGGGGCTTCACCAGAAGAGGAGGCTGCTCCCAAGTCAGGCAAAGCAGCCCCTTTCCAGCCTGTTGCAATGACCGGCCGAGTTACCGTGACATGCCCCAGCCGCCGTGAAAGGCCCCGGGCAGCTGAGCTGAGGCAGTTTGCACCGGGCGATGGGCTGCAGACCGGGAACCGAAAAATAAGTGGAGTTTAGCTGGTGGGGAGGAGGCTGAAATCCTGTGGCCAGGGGAGGGTCCTCCGCCCCAGAGCCGGGCTGAGCTCTCTGCCTTGCTCATTAAGATCTGGGATGTGCCTGAAAAATGATTTAGAAAGGCGATCAAACACCCCCCCTGGCAAAAGACCGAAGCGCAGACGGGGGTCACAAGTCCGGACACACTATCGGGCTGGCACCGGGCTGCACCCACAATTTCTGCGCAGCCCCTTTGCTCTGTCAAGGCAAGGAGACAGCTGCCATCGCCCCCCAGAGGAGCAGGATCGGGCTGTCTGTGCATGGACAACATGAGACAAGATTGCCACTGAAGTGTCTGGCCTCATCACCTTAAACTTACGACCAGTTACGTGGGTTTGAAGGAGGGATCACCCCGGGCTGTTGGATGCTTTGGGTTTGTTTCCTGCGTAAAGGATTTGCAAGCCAGGACTAGAGAGCTAAGAAAAAATCGTGCAGCCAAGCTGGCCAGCAAAGAATGACGTTTCTGGTGTGTCAGGAACCAGCAGCTATACAGAGATGTCCCCTGATTTCCTTAAAACACGCACACGCAGAACCAAAAATGTCCCTTGCAGAATAATAATCAAAAGAGAGCACTTCTTGGGCATCATGGCACTGGGTGTTATTTGTTAGGTTGGTGGATGGGGAACACCTTAGGCCTTGAGTAGCTGTTAAATATCTTCTGTTTATTGCATGGCCTTTAATTACATACCCTGCAGCCCTCTGTTGACTGCCACAGTGGCATGGCCCAGCAGACTTCAGGATCAGCTAAAGGCTCTGACAAAACAGGACTGTTTGCAGAGTAGAGACCTGGAAGCTTTCAGGTGCTGAACACAGCCTGCCTCTATAATTTTCCAGCAAGGAAATACAGGAACTAGAGTGACATCAAGTAAGAGTTGCAATGGATTTTCCCTCCACCTTCTGATTTTACTCTCAGAATATTATCCCTTTTGGGGGCACTACTTGGCATGTATTGCCCTCCAAAAGCAGCCAGGTAGGCAGCTGCCAGAAGAAGTTAGGCCTTGTTTCAAAAGTCTTGGGCTCTGCAGCCTCCCTGCCAGGGAGGCAACAGCTGAACTCTGGATTAAGGGGTATGAGTGGATGAAGATAGATGAACAGGGAAAGGTCACAGGGAAAGAATCTCTGAATTTTTGGGCAAACTAGAGCTTTTTCTTTAGTTCAAAGCACTTCCCTGGGATCATGAAATCCCGAATAACACAGAAAACACGGCAAGTTCCTCCCCTCCATTGTTAATTGTGTGCACAGAGCTGTAACATTGTGGAGCCAAGTAATCCTCTCTTTTGAGAGGTTTTTACACAACGTGTACACAGGATCTCTCTTGTCTAAAGCTGTGTGTTAGCCACTCATATAGCTATAAAACAGCCCCCAGACCCACTTGTTGTCCTTCCCCGATGTGCCAAAGGCAGGTAAAGGGGAAGACTGAGCTATTTCTGTTCAACAACTGAGAAAATCAGTCAAAAGAGGCACAAGGTGGAAATCTCCATCCCTTGTAAACGCTCCCTGCGTCCCTGGGCCCTGGCTGGGGACAAGACGTGGCATCTCTGCACCGTCGGTAGCTGCAATAAGTAAAACCAGGGTGCAGGCAAGCCTGAGAGCGAGAAGAGTGAAGACGTTTAGGAGAAACGGAGGAAATCAGTTTGGAGACGCTGAGAGCGGATCCACTTCAGAAAATAAAAATAACTCCACTTCCCAACTGCATTCAGCCATAGGTGCCTGTCCACAAATTAATATCATTGGCCCTCTGTCGACGTGCATCCTAGAAATGCACCTAGAAAAGTACGAATCTATTAAACGCGTTGGGCTGCTCTTAGGTCAGGCACGTCGGAGTGAAACCGGAGTAACTCCGTTGTAACCACACGCACACCTGAGTGCATGCGGTACAAGCTCATTACGAGGCACAATTTGGCCCGCTAGAAGGACGGGTTTAGCCTTTGAGAATAAGAAGTCAAATAAGCCCCAATCTAAAAACGGGGTCCCGGCAAATTTGGCCGGCTTCGGGGAACCCACTCCGGATTGGAGGGGCCGGGAAGCTCCTGGGGCCCTGCCTTTCTGCTCCTGCGCCTCGCCTCTGCCTAAGGAGTCGGTCAGGGCAGGACTTTAAAATTTGATCTGCAGCCCCGTCCCACTCCCTTAGCCGCTAACAAAGGACAAACTGGAGCTGGCCATGGGGACTGACTGGTCCCTTCTCGGCTCTGGAGCTGGACAGACCTCGGCCGCCTGAGCCCAAAAAGCGGAGCCTGGGGGATAAAGTGGAGTCTGGGGTGCAGGGCAGCCCAGGAACCGGGTTTCGCCTTTGCGGTGCAAGCCGGGGCCAGGAGTTCACTGCTAGCGGGTCTGGGGGCTGCATTGCAAGTCCTGTTAAAACAGCTGCTGGGGTCCCTGCAAGCGGCCTGGAGAGGTAGCAAGTGGAGTAACTCCAGGACTTGAGCCTGCTGGACCGGCTTTAAATCCGCTCACCCGGCCCCTGCTTTCCTCTGCGCCCGTCCACCTAACCCCCTAGCTCACTCCTGTTTCCCTCCTTTAATGCGCTTTGGCTTTCCCCTCCCACGCTCCTGGGCTCTGAAAAATAGCTGCAGCATCCTACCCCGGGAAACTGGGTTTCTCTCTTTCTTTCTCATCGCCCATTTTCCTTATTAGACTTTGCAAATAGCATATTCAAACCAGATTGAAACTAATAGAGTGGCGGATATTCTTTGGGGTCCATCTCCACATCTCTTTGCCTTCCCTAAGGTAGGAGCCTGAAGTTTTCTTAATGCCCGAGAATAACGCCAAAGCGTTAATTTCACTGAAAATTTTACCACATAAGTACAAAATGTGAGCGATAATCATTCAGGAGTCTGTATTTAAATACATCAGCTTGTTTCACAGTTTCTCAAATCCACGTTTTGTTTCTGAACTAATGTGTAGCCTTCCTAGTTCAAAGCTCTCAAACAGAGACTTATTTCTGAAACAGAGAGGTTTGGGGTCACTATAAACTGTTAAATTAGCTTTTCTGGCTTTCATTTAAAATAAAATCTTTAAAAGTTCCTAAATATAATACTGCCTCAAAACTTATTTATGGCAAGCCGGAATCAAAGCAAACAAATCCTGCCATTTATTCAAACATTTGCTTCAAAAGGATCTCTAAGTATTCTTAGGCTAATGGGCTCCTCTGAGTCCTAAAATAAAAATACAATTATTTTCATGTAAACAGAATTTAAAACACATGTAAAAAATAAATCTGACTTCTGGAAACAACGCCTGTAGGATTGGCAACAGCGTCTGTCCCCTTTACTTCCTCCCCACCCCCTGTACCAAACAGACCCCCAAAACTACAACAGCGCAGGATTTAGGAAATAGAGTCCATGACAGTTCCTTGTTTTCACAAAAAGGCAATCTATACGAAGATTTAAATTACTTCCACACCTTAAAAGTAGTGCTTGAACTCTGTACAAAGAGACCTTTTAAGAATAAAATCAGGGAAAGGACCAACCTTTTAATCTTTGGTTTTCCTCTTGCTCCTTCAGAGTTTGCAAATTCAGCTCCGCAAATTACTAAGTTACACAGCCCATCCATTTCTCCTTTTCACTTTTTATTACTTATATCGTCACAGTCAATTTTCTTTTATCTGCTGTGGATTTTGGTATTGGTACTTCTCGCTTAGACAGAAAGAAGACGAAATTCTATTCGTTTACATGGTTTTATTGATGTAAACATTAAAATTGTCTTTCCCAAAGAAAGAGTTTATCAGGGAAAAAAAAATTCAGCGTCTCTAATCGTCATACACCATAGAAAAAAAGGCAGTGACTTGTATAATGTCCCATACTGGAAATATACAAAGAAAAATACTACAGAATGGCCATCTTAAAAATATTACTCAAACATAAAATAATATATTAACCGACAATTTTCGACATAAAAAACCAAAACAAAAATTCAAAGTGCTCAGTAATTTCCAGGGAGTTATGTATAAGCACTCTGGAAAGAGTCAAAAGCTGCTGCATGCAAGATTTGTTTAGCTTCAGACGACAAAATAATCAAGATATAAACTTCTTTAATCAACATCAACAGTACATACAACACTTACAAACAAGGAATGTTGGACGGTGTTTACAAACACTGTATGCCCCTTTGTCCAAGACTTCGGTTTTGTTATCCTTGTGCCCACCTATTTTACAATTGAGAAAACGTTTGAAGCTTAGGTAACTACCAATCTTTATAAAATCTAACAGACTACATAGTGTCTGGAATACTATTTATAGAATATAGACATCACTGCAATAGCAAGTGCCTATAACATTGTCATCCTAAAATCATCATGCTTCCCTTTGTCAGTGAGTTACTTGATTCTTTTTATTTTATTTTATTTTTTTTTTGCAAACACGTCTAGCTTTTTTCCCCTAGAATTGGTTTTAATACTCATTCATAAATAGGCACAGAATAATTTAAAAAGCCAAACTGCATCTGATAAATTTACAAGCCTTTGCCTTCTTTAGGCTCATGCCACCCACGCAACATTTATTTTTTAGTACATATTACAGCTTTCTTTGACATCCGAGAAGTTTAGTCTTTAGGAGGGGGAGACTGGTGGGTCACCTTACTACTTGGTCATCAAATGAGTCTTTGCGGCGTTGTCTTTTAAATCAGAAGTCCTTCTTCGTGCTAATAGTTTGACCCGATAATAAAAAGCTTATACCATGGTATTGAAGTTGTCCATCATCTGAATTCTTGATGCCCCAGAGCAAAAACGCCCATTCACCTTCTGCCTTCAGGAGGTTAGCAACAGTTTTTTTTTTGTTTGTTTGTTTTTTTGGGGGGGGATGGGAAACTGGCACCCAAAGGCGCAGCTTTGCTCACAGGTGATTTCCCCGTCAGACAGGTGGAGTTTCTTTTCTTTAAAGTTCACTCGAAGTGCATGGGGAAAGTCTTAAAAAGGTAAAGTGTCCAGAAAAAGTTTGTCGATTATTGCTGGAGGTGGCACCAAATCTTCTAGTTTCAGGTAGAAAATGCGTTGCAGCCCCTGCGTGCAAAGGGTGCGAAGTTCAGGGAGCTTCCCCAAGAGTTTGGACAAATAATTGGGGCGATTCAGCCCCCCGTTATTGAAAGTTACATGGTCTTTGAGACAATTTACGATCTTGTTCTGAAGTTCTTCCACCCTCTTGGGTTCCTTCAGCCCATGCCTCTCTGCAAAAGACAAGAGTGCAGGACGTGACAGGTGGCTACCAGGACAAGGTGGCTACCAAAGAGGGCAAACGGGCTGTGTGGTGGGCCCCAGCACTGACCTGTTACCATGGCCAGGGCAGCGATGCAGGAGAAGGCGGAGATGTCGATGTTCATATTTTGCAGATTGGAGGAGAATTCAACGATGGAGTCAATCCACTCCCCAAAGCCACGAACACACTGCGACCTGTGCAGGACCACCCCGTTGCAGAAGATGAGCTTCCCCTCCACCGGGCTGGACCTGCCGTGAAGACAGGAGAGAGAGGGAGAAAAGGGGGGAAAGAGAAGATGAGCTAAACAACTAATTACGGGAAGAGCAATAAACGGAGGATTTAAGAGGCACCTAATTACCTAGGAGTTAATAAAACGCAGACCAGTGGGCCGTGAAAGGATTTGATTTCATAATAAGCCCGAAGTTGCCTTGCCAATTTGGGCCCTTTACCTGTAGGCCAGCCGCAGCACGAACAGCTCCAGGAAAGCGGATTCGAAGAGGAGCTCCTGATCCGGTTTCGGGAGCTCGGTGAAGCCGGGGATCTTCTCCGCCCACCCGCGGATGATCTCCATGGAGCCGGTCAGGAGATCATAAAACTGCTGGATGTGCTGAGTGTCATCGCCACTCATCTGGTAGTCAGGGCTAGCCTGAAACTGGAATTTCATTTTAAAAAGCGCTTAATGAGGTTCTCGGAAATATATAACCCGTGAAATTGCTAACCCCATTTCTAGCAGGGGAGCCAGGTTTTTCTAACAATTAAACCTCTCTCTGACCAGTAAGGAAATTAGATGTTCCAGGGCAATTAATTCAATTAGGGATGGTGCGCTGAGGTCGCCGCTTTGAATATGTAAATTGCGATTTCTGCCCAGGCTTGAGACGGGGCCCTCCGGTCCCGAGAAGCGTCCGCCCCCGTCCACACAAGGCAACGGGCGAGCTCCGGGGCCAGGCCCGGCGTCAGCCCCCGGCTTCGTCCAAGGGACAGAGCCAGAGCCAGAGCCAGAGCCGCCTCGCCGCGCCGAACCGGTCTCTAGGTCCCAGCCCCTCACCCCCAATCCGGTCTGGCTCCGGATCACCGCCCGGGGCAGGGCTGCCGGGCTGCCCAAGCCGGGGCGCGGGGTGCCAGTGCACCGCTCCCAAAGTCTGGAGGGACTGGCCGGGGGGGTTGGCTGCACACGGATGTGTCTGTGTGTGTATCTCTGCGTGTGTCTATATATGTGTGTGTCCGCCTGTGTGTCTATATGTGTGTGTCTCTGTGTGTGCATCTCTGCGTGTGTCTATATGTGTGTGTGTGTGTATGTCCGTGTGTCTATGTGTGTGTCTCTGTGTCTCTGTGTGTGTGCGTATCTCTGCGTGCGTCTATATGTGTGTGTGTGTGTCCTGTGTGTCTATATGTGTGCCTCTGTGTATATGTATCTGTGTGTCTCTGTGCATGTGTCTCTGTGTGTGTGTCTCTGTGTGTATATGTGTGTGTGTCTCTTTCTGTGTGTGTATGTGTGTAGCTATGGCGATGTTGTCTCCAGCTTACCCTGGAATAGTCCAGGCTGCTCATGGACGGGTTGGAGTCGACATGGGCTCTCACCAGGGCACTGATCAGACTCACCGGGGGCGAGGGGGGAGAGGGCTCCTGGGGGCTCTTCGGTTTGGATGGCAAACGACCCCTTCGGCCTTTTAAACTGTCTGTGCGAACCACTGCGAAGGCAAAGGGGGGTGGTGAGCTCTCCTTCCCCCACACACCACCAGCCCCTCCCAGACCTGCCCAGGCTGCGAGCTGCACCCCAGCGAGGCGGAAATGCCCCTCCATTTCATCTCCCGTGTGAACGGGCCGGGCCTGTCTACACACAGCCCGGGAGGCGCGTCTGGGAATCTCTCCTAGGCAGTGGGGGAAAGCGGGGTGCGGGTGGCTGAGGAAAGGGGGGCTCTGCAAACCTACCTTCTTTGACCATGCCAACCGCAAGGCACTTTTGAAACCGACAGTACTGACAGCGATTTCGGCGGCGTTTGTCAACGGGGCAGTTTTTATTTGCTAAACAGACGTATTTGGCGTTTTTCTGGACAGTGCGCTATACAGAGAGAAGGAGACGAGGGATGAGGTGTTAATGGCCGTGAACCCCTCTAGCCCCCCATCGACCCACAGCAAGCGCCTGCCCGGCCGGGATTCCCCTCCTCGCCCCCCCCCCCTTTTTTTTCCAGGGCATTTAACAGAAGAAAATTGATAGCGTTAACATTTGAGCTAACCCCTGGCTGTGTTTTATATGCCAAGAGAAGGAGAAGGAGACGCTCAGTAAATACAAATCCGTGGGCATTCATATTATTTACATTCCTTGGAGACCTTGGCTATTTAAAATGATAAGATTATTCAATCAGGAAGGCGAAATAAAGAGATCACTTAATTTGACCATAGGGAATTCTGTTCCACTTGGTTAGCTCAGACACGGTTCTCTGTCCTAACCAATTTCAATCTGAAGGGGAAGGCAGCTCCTCGCCCGTGCAAGCGCCCCCTGCTCCACTTCTCGCCGGGGACCCGCAGCCATGGGGGGCCAGCCCCAGGAGCCCCAGCGCATGGCCGCGGGGATTTGCACAACCTGCAGGAAAGAGGGGAGAGGAGAGGAGAGGCTGTTTGCACCCACCTGCCCTCCTCTCCCGCTGGCCTGTCTCCCTCCTTCCTAGGGGCCCTGTGGCCCGCGGGCCGCATGCGGCCCCTGCAGCTAGTCCCGGCCGCGACGCCGCGCTCGGCAGGGAGATTTGCAAGCTGGCTGCAGGAAAAGCTTCCAGTGCAGCGGCCCGGGGGCTGCTCCTGCTCCTGGCGTGGCCCTGCCGGCGAGCTGGGTCTGAGCACGGCCCGGCTGCGGGCTGGCCATGCGGCTGGGCAGTGGGGGGCTCTCCAGCTCACCTTGAAGAAACCCTTGCAGCCCTCGCAGGTGCGCACCCCGTAGTGCTGGCAGGCCGCGTTGTCCCCGCACACGGCGCACAGCCCCTCGTTGGACGGGGAGCCCCGGGAGGGCGGCGAGGGCACCTGGCTGTCCAGCAGCTGGGAGCCGTGGCCGAGCTGGAGCCCAGGGAAGCCCATGGCCGCCTGCTTGCGGATGGGGTTGGGCACGGCAAAGGTCTGGCCGTCCACGACGTGGTGCGCCCCGGCCGGCTCGGGGTTCATGGGGACGTGCAGGGGCCCGTCGAAGCGCATCTGGCAGCTGGAGACCGGGGTCCCCGGCGGCGATTGCTTGAAGGAGAACAAGGAGAGGCGGGAGACGGGCGTTTTCCTCGGCTCCAGCATGTGGCTGGTGGCCACGTAGCTCTGGTGGAAGTTGTGCAGGGAGCCGGGCTCGTCCCACATCGGGCCGGGCTGCACCTGGAAGCCGGGCGTGGTGGGGGTCGGGGGCGACGAGGGCTTGTAGTAAACGGAGCCGGAGTGAGGCATCATCTCCTCCGACTGCGGGGGCAGGTGGTTGTGCTGCTGGTAGCCGTGCATCGGGATCTCTTCCACCTTAATAGAGGACTGCTGGCCCGCCAGGGGCATTTGGTACAAGCAAGGGGGCTTCACGTCGTAGCTTGTGCTGTAGTTGTCCATAAAGGTACTGAAGCTGGGGAGAGAAGTGGTGGCAGTGATTTCAGTGTTGGTGAGGTCCATGCTAAACTTGACAAACTCTGGAGTTAAGAAATCGGAGCTGTATTCTCCTGAAGAGTGGAAACTGTAGCTCTGGGAAGCTGGGCTGGCTCCTTGAGGCGATGACCCATACTGAGCCTGAACACAGGGCATGGCTGGAAACGAAACAGGGTAATACACACTCAGCCTGGGCAACTGCATATTGTCTCCCCTGCTTTGCACGCCTCTTTCTACAACCCTGCGGGCCACCCCTGGCAGCCGCACGCCACTTCTCGTGGCCAAAGAAAGTGTGCTCACCGGGGACAAGAAGAGAGAGAGAGAGAGATTACTCTAATGGCTCTTCAAAGTGCACAGTGGACCCCCAAAACGGCCGGCAGTCCCCCCCCCGACACAGAATGAGCCCCAATCGCTTTATTTCTGTCTGCAATGACATTTGCAGCTTGTTCACTTGGAAAGACACCCGGTGAAGTGAGTTGCACAGCGGGAAGTTGTTTGAAACACGTCTAGGCACGTGTCTGACTTATGTTACTTGGCTTGCAGTGGGAAGTGGTTTCTTTGGAATAGGAAAGAAATTAAGCTCACAAACCTTCAGCCGAGTGAGAGGCGTTTTCGAGGGAATTAAAGGTGGACAGTGTCGGGATTCAGTGGAGACAAAGTTTCCAAGATCTTAGAAAATCAGGGAGGACTCCAATCTGCCCACTTTGTTCCCTGAAACAGACACAATTGACTTTATGTTCAGATTTGCTAAGGACTGATGTGAAAGAAATGTGTTACAAAACCACCAGCTTCTCTGCGAGAGG
Organism: Podocnemis expansa; assembly: GCA_007922195.1. NCBI lineage: Eukaryota > Metazoa > Chordata > Testudines > Podocnemididae > Podocnemis > Podocnemis expansa. The sequence continues at coordinate 30,733,956 of ML681984.1, forward strand.
ACCTCGCCTGTTTCAGCAAGAGACACTGGGCGGCCTTTGAATAAAGCAATAAGATTTGAAATACTTTAAGAAAAGAGCCAGCGGGAAATATTTTCCTTGAGGCCCTTTGGCATATCAGCTAGTTTCCCAAAGAGTTATTACCGGGGAGAAAACTTACTGTAGGCAGATTGCTATTTACATTTCCTACAATGTCCTTACTTTTGCTCTATCATTTCTAGGGAGGAGGGCAATTGATTTGTGACACAGACGCCCTCCCCAAATAATCTCTCTCAGTCCAGTGACTGAAAAATAAAACGGGGAAGGCACATTTTTGCATCTTCCTTGGAATCCCTACAATTCAATAGGACTTTTAACGACAGCTCTAGACAGGGGCATCAATGACAATAAAGCATATTAACTAAAAAACAGAAGCTACCTACGCAGTCAAGGAAGCCAAATGAGTGTCAGCTTTAAAAAACTTGGTGAACTGGGGTGCAAAATGCTTCTAGCGGGTGCATTTTGCACCGGGAAATCTTAATTAAGAATAATTGAGCGTCGCCTAATATATTTCCGCTTTGTCGCCTGAAAGTGCACGATTAAAGTTAAAAGGAGGCGTGAGAAATAAACAGGACTCCCACTAGCTTTAAGCAGGAGGGACTTAAACCCCCCCAGTGCTATTGGCGTCATGGTAGGACACCTTCCACATGCTCCAAATTAGCAGTTGCACCGCCACAAACTTGCTTTTGACCCTGGCGGGGTAAACAACCCCCCCAAGCCCCCTACCGTCCCCAGGCTCCTTTGACAGCGCCGATGCATCTTCATTTTAACTTCACTTCATCCAAAGATTCACTCCCTGCCCTCGGTGTTTTGCTAATGAATAACCCCTGGCAGCTCGTCTTGCTTTGTCGCTGGCCGGTGTAAGTCAGTCAATGGCTGGCTGCAAGGGGGGGGGGGGTGTCAAGCCACCCCCTGTGTGTCTCTAACACCCGCACGGCAGCAATGAAGAGCACAAGAAACTAAGAGACAGGACGCTACAGAGCCCCTCACCGCTGCCTTGACCCTGCAGATGCAGAGGGGCAAATGTGCCAGAGAAAAGAGCAGCTGAAAACTTTTCTCCTGCTTGTTTCACCCTGGCAGTCCAGGCCCCAGCTTCCCACGTTTACCTGAGCAGCCCAGCTCGCACCTCCCCGGCTCCAAAGGGGTCAAAGTCAGAGCAGAAAAGCAGGAGCAGGTTCTTGCACCGAAACTGCATGGTTTTCCGGCGCCAGAGCTCAGGGTCATTCCCATTTTGGCAACACAGCCTGGCCAAAGTCGGCTTTGAGAAAGACACAGGAAATCTTTCAAGCCCTCCTATCCCCCTCCCCCGCGCCACATGGGTGCGGAGTGAAGGGTCAGGGCATCCCCCGACGGCCGGGCAGCGACTCCAAGATTAAACGGGGGCTATGCACGAAAAAACAAATACTTACTTCTCAGCAGTGTGCTTCTCATTCGTCCAGCCGTCTGAAGAAGAGTTTCCCAGGGGCGGATCGGCGGAGAAAGCAGCCGAGGAGGGAGCAGGGGCTGGTTATTCTCTGCTGGGAAGTCCAGGACTAGTGCAGCACAAGGCGAGCAAGCCGGCCAGACTGGCCCTTCCCTCCAATGTGCCTTTGTTTATGTGGGCTCCGTATTGCACAGCCAACATGCACCTAAAGTCTCCAAGCTTCAGTGCACGTCAGTGCAGCCGGCCCAATCAGCCAGCCGAGGGGGCTGGATCTCTCTGCCCCGTTGGCCAGTTCTTGCTTTGGTAAATTTCCGACGTGACATCACCAAGAGTGCAGATTTTAAGGTGGGAACAGGCTCTTTCGGTTTACCTCGCTAGTGCTTTTCCAAAATAGGTGCAACCCCCCCGCACGCACCCCTCCTTGGAGGTGCAAGACTGTAAACAAAAACCCCCACTAGATTTCTCTCCACTCACACACACCTGGCGGGATCTCTCTGCGGTTTTAGGCTTAGCCCAAGGGCGCGTGTTGCAGCGGCTGAGTGAGGGGGTGCGTCTAAGTTGGGTGTCGGGGCGGGGATTTTTGCTTGCATGCATGCAGGCGGGCGCCGCTCCTTGCAGGCAGTAGGTTGGCTCAGATTTTTCCCTTTTCTGAGCCACAAAAGCACAGTCTACGGGCTAGACAGGAGCCCCCCGTCCCCCCCCAAACCCAAACAGTTTAATCCCACATTCGCTCTCTCCAAGCCCGTCCGAGCGTGTTTGCTGCAGGGCAGCGCGCTCGTCCCCTTACAAAACCGGGCTCTGCTGCTGCTGCAGCCTTGAAAAGCTGCTTCTCAAGGCAGGACAGCTCCACGCAACAAGTTGCCCGACGCTGGGGAAGGCGGAGGCTTGCTTTACAAGGAGCTTGCACCTCTACCAGCCGCACTTGCAAACGCAAGTTCCCGCCCCGCAGGGTCCCCTGGCGGCTTGCACAGCCCGCGTGCGCGGGGTGATGCGCGCTGCCCTTCACTTGCGCAAGGCAACAGCGGCGCTGCCCATGCGGGAGAGACAAATGCAGCCCGAGGGGGGATGCTGTTGATTTGCACCAGCGTAACCCCGGCCGCTGGCAGGCCGCCTGGCCTCTGACGTGCCTCTTAATCCCGGGAAACGGGGCGCGCCCAAGAGAGATTTGCGCGCTGAGCGCACGAGCAAACCCCCGGCCACACCTCCCCGAGGAGGGAGCTTTGTGTTGCACGAGCCCTTGCTCCCGCCGGCTGCACCCTCGCATGCACGCTCCAGAGCAGCCCCCCTTTCACGCGGAGCGGGGCTCGGCGGCCTGTCACGTAGAAACAGCCGCAGCGCACCCGCGCGCCTAGAACCCGCGGCCGCCACCTTAAACCGCGCGCGGGCCAGCGGGCGCGAGGCAGGAGGAGGCTCATTAGCATAAGCGCCCGGCGTCACCCGCCCCCAGCCGGCCGGCGCGCGCGAAAGGGAAAAAGTGAGAGCCGGGGCGGGGCGGCGCGTGACGCAAAGGGGACGCCGCCATTGACGCAACCGGCCGGCGCGCCAAAAATAGCTCGCGCCGCTCCATTGCGGCAGGGGTGCCGCTTATAGCCCGCGCGTGGGCGGGGCTATTTTAGGCTGGGGAGAGGGGTGCGCGCTGCTCCGCCGCCGCCGCCGCCGCCCTGGGGCTCCTCGTGCACCGGGCGTGCTGGGGTGCCTCGCGCCGCCAGCAGACACCGCCTGGGGCGGACGGGGCTGCACAGCGCTGCAAAGGAGCAGGGCTCCGGGTTTTTTCTGCCCTTGTCAAAAGCCTGAGTCTTTGCAGCCTCCCCCTAAGGCACTGCACAGCCAAGGCGCGCAGAAATGGGTCACACCCCCCAGGGTGCAAGTTCCCATGGTTTCTGGCAGGTGAGCGTGAGCTGGCTTTGTGCAGCTGTGCTAATAAAGGCGTCTCGAGCTCCTGAATACAGTCAGAGAAGGTAAGTTTCCACGAGGACAGCTCCTTTCCATAAGGACTGGAGGGGTTAGTTTCACCTGCGCAAGAAAGTAGAGAAGGGTCTCCCTTCTGCACCAGAATTGTGTCTCTGCTACCTAGCTGTGGGTCTTCCTGTTTGGCTCCGGTGAAGAGGTAACAGTAGCTGGGGATGTTGAAACTTTCCCTCGCCCTGAGACTAGACAGCAGCTATTCCCATGTTGGGGAGCACTCCTGAGGTCCACGATTCAGCTTCTTTGTCACATAGGCACGCTGTGTGAAGAGGCTTAAACAAGCCAAAGATGGGTGGAAGGACTTGCTGCAGCAGTCCACTCAACAGTGAGCCACTGCACTTTAAAGATCCTGCCGGTAGGAGGCTCAACTTCATAAGTTTCCAAAGGGATAGCCGTGTTAGTCTAGTCCAGTAAAAAAAACAAGCAGCAGTTGTGAGGCACTTTAAGACTAAGAGATTTATTTTTTGCATGAGCTTTCGTGGAAGAAGATCCCACTTCCTCAGATGCTTCGAAGCATCTGAGGAAGTGGGATCTTCTCTCACGAAAGCTCGTGCAAAAAATAAATCTGTTAGTCTTAAAGTGCCACACTACTGCTTGTTGTTTTTTCAACTTCATAACACAAGCTGGTGTGAGGGCCAGGATGTTATAAAGACCAAGGGGGTGAGGTAATATCCTCCACTAGGCCAACTGCTGTGAGCGAGACAAGCATTTGCACTCAAAGAAGCTTTATGTGTCTGAAGAAGAGCTCAAATGCTTGTCCCATCACCTGAAACTGGCTTAATAAAGGATATTAACTGTTGACCCACCTTGTCTCCCTAATGCAGAAATGGCATGGATCTGGAAGAGCCCCAGAGAAACTGGCGCTAACAACTTGGGTATTGCTTCAAGACTAAAGGGGGGTGGGATTCTGTACCTCGGCAGAGCCACTCAGCTCCTCAGAAGGAAGACGTCAGTTTTTCTGTCCACATAAATACCAGTGAAGTAGTGGCATTTTTATCTAATAAAATGTACATCAGGTTTGGAAAAATAAAAATGTATTTTTAAAGTGTAGAAAATGTAGTGTTCCTTATATATAGAAATAACATACAGACTTCAGCAACAGTTATAAACAGTAAAACAATGGGCTAAATGTAAGTGATTTCCCTGTACTAAAATGACCCCACTGTTCAGGATTGCTGTACAAAAGAACCATGATGTGGCAGTTCAAGAGGAAGTGAAGTCATTTTAGGCCCAAAGCCTAATGACTAACCTTGTAAAGCTTCTTAGTCAAATGTGAAAAGTTCATACAGTTTTTAAAGGACATGGTATCCATATTTGTAGGAGTTATTTCATTATTACCATCTTGAAAAAATAGGGAAATAAAATGAAGTTTTATAGAGGCTAAACAATATTAAAAGACATTGATTTTTTTTCAAAGACAGTTCATATGTTTTTAAGGATAGATTGATGATGGATGGTTTCAGGTGACTTTTCTCCATATACCAATAACACTTCAACTTTTTAAAAACTGTATTCACCCCCCCCCCCGAAGCCACTAATTATTCCACCTTCTAAAATTTTAAGAAACATTTTAAAATAGATCTTGTATTAATTACTTTGAAAATCTGAACATGAAACTAAGCAAGATACTAGCCGTTACATATGCTTTTTCTTTTTAAATAAGTGGCATATCATTGTGTTTAAAAATCTAAGCAAGGAACTGCTCTAGGGAATTCAAGTACTACATTTTATTGTTTAATATAAACATAACCAATACATACATTAAAAATGCATCACACTTAGAAATTAAGACTTAACCAGTTAGCTTTCAACTCCATAATTAATAAAGACATTCTTGAAATAGTTTCCTCTTCCCAAAAACCATATGAGAACATTGCATATACACAATCCTTTTGATGATAATAGCAAAACTCTCATTGTCTTCAGTAAGATCAGTGAAGGCAAAAGACTGAGAAAGCAAAAAACTTACGTTAGAGTAATGTTATATAAAGTGAAAGAGCACTAGTTTTTCATTGACTATTTTCAGAGTCTTTTTAAAAAAGACCATATGACATCTACTTTAAACAGGATAGTGGTGCACCAGACTTCAGTGGAGTTAGGCACCCACAGAGGTAACTTGACATTAGCAGTAATTTCATAATAAATATTTGTCCCATACAATATCAAACCCTTGAGAGAACCTGACTTCTGAGAATTGTTTTGGGTCTTCAGTTCAAACTGAGTTCTGTGCAGCAATTAAGTCCATATAATTAAATAAAAATAAACCCACATAGTTTTTCATCCTTTTCCACGGATACAATTTAAAAGTCAAGTTGGTATTTTGTAACGTGTGTGATCCAGATCTTTGACAAGTTTCATGCATTTTTCTTTTCTGCCTTGTAGAAAACTATTATATCCTTCTATTATGAATATAAATAGAATACAATAAACAACTTGGCTTAGAAAACACAATTTCAGGATTAAATTAAAATATTATCAGTTTAGAATGAACTGGAAAAAAGCACTATCAACTTTATAAAAAAAAAATAGTACTTTAAAACAACCCCAAAATGTTATCTTTTAATGCAGATAGTAGACATTCTAACATACACAACACGCTAAGAGAATATTTAGGCACAAGTCCAAAAATGTGATCTGTGTCAACCAGTAATTATTCCATTAGTGTGTGTCTAAACTGAGAATGCTTTTAGAGTTTCAAAAAACAAATTGGAAAATGATCTTGTCACCTGACATGAGAACATAAGGCCTAAACCCTTTGCCTTAACTCAGATTGCAAGTCCCACCGAGAAATAACGCAAGTAAGTTTCATAGCATGTGATTTAAGTGCTTAACTACAGATCTGTTAAGCAAGTCTCATTGAAAATGTGTTATGGTAAAGTGACCACGAGCAAGGTTAGTGAAAATTCACACAGACAACATTTTAAGTTCCATCTTCCCAATCTCTTTCTAGAAAAAGCAAACAGGAACTTGTTGTCATCACCCCGTATTCCAGTAGATAGCCATGTACTAGAAGTTAGACTTTACACTACTTTACAGGTCAATTTACCATTCAAATGAAAGTCGCAGTGAATCACAAACACAAAGTATGACTAGCTGGGAATATGATGAATAGCGCATATTTCAATGGTTAGCCTACACTATAGTTTTAAACAGAAGTAATTTAGAGTAAAGACCCTTATCATGATAAGTAATACATCTAATTACCATATCCTTAGAATAGATGTAATATAAATTTCATTTCTCACTTAAAAGTTCTAAAGTTAACAGCATAAACTTCAAGTTGAGTAATTAAGTAATCCTTATATAGACACTTATTAAAGTATTTATACATATTATCTTAAATCTACATCTATCATTTTGCCAATTAAAATTAGGACTTTAATTGCAATTAAGTAATTTAATTGCCAATTGAACAGCAAAATTGCTAAGTGACTAATTTTAATGCCTATTTTAATTACCAATCATGACTGGGGAGGGAGCTAATCAAGCAGCATCAGAGTAATGATGTGAAAAAAATGGAGAACAAACATTTAAGACTACATGGTTGAAAAAAGAACCGTACATTAAATAAATGCAAACAATTTTATAAAATGTAGTGAAACGTTGTATTTTGGTATCTACACACAGGAACACAGAACACATTTAATTAAAACTGTCAGTCTGATAAAGTATTAAATATGAAGTGCACTTTTACATTATTTTTATTTACATGTTAGTTCCACTAAAAAGAGAGGAACTAAAAACTGCATATCAGTGTGAGACTGTGTGCATGCTTGTAAATTAGCAGGCTGAACCATTTTAGAGAAGCAGTACCGGTCACTTTAATAATAAAAAGTGACTTTTTAAAGTGAAAGATGGGAGCCAGTCTCTGCATTACTGTACACAAAGAAGCAATATTACTATACAAATCAAAGGAACACTTCTTCTATGTATTTGGGAGCTATGTATGTTAACTTTCAAAAGTTTGTCCTATATCACAATAGCTCTTATGTCAAAATGAAAAGCAAAAGTGCTTAGCATTTAAATACATTAGTGCGAATGATAAGCAAACAACTGTGACGGTAATGCAATCAGAATGATGCTATGAGGAAACACACACATTTAGGACCCACAATATGTGGTACCTTATCTTTAAAATTTCCTCTCCTTCCCTGCCTCAGATGAAGTGTGTGCATCATTATGTAATCAGTGTTCCAGTCAGCTGACAATTTAAAAGTTAAATTTCTGTAATGAACTGTTTTTGGTATTAAAGTCCACATTTTAGAAGGCTGGTATCTAAACTGTTTTAAAATCCAACATGATTGTTGACTTAATGTTTCACCAGTGCTAATAATGCAATTCCCTTCCTGGCTTATTATTATTATAATATTGAGAGGTTCAAATGCAGCTCAGTCCCTCTATGGGGCTAATTTTAGCAATCAGCCACTTCATAGGCCTTGACCCTGTAGTCCTTACTCAACCACAGTTCCCCTGTGACTTCAGTGAGAACCCTTGTCTAAGTTTACGATAAATTTAAAAAAAAAATTATAATGGATGTTATCTATGGCTTTAAGATAATAATTCAATGCAGTTCATAGGTGGAGACATGTATGAACAGAATCCATACACAGAGAACAAAAGAACAGTATTGCCTGAAGAAGAGGTTTGCATTAAAAAAAAAGTGAGAACAAAACAAAACAAAACATAGACAATCAAAAATGTATGACTGGTAGGGATCTTGAGAAGTCCCTTCCAGACCTGCATTTCTACAATTCTAAGCAAATTTTTTTGTTTATTTTTTTTTAAAGTTCTCAGTCAGGCACAACAGGTAGGAAGATCATGGATGGATCAGACACAAAATAAACGGGGTGTAAAAGTACCAGTTCTGTAAATTATGCGATAGTAGTTGTATAAGGAAGACACAAACTGATTAAGTCACATGACACAGTGACACTTGCTCCCTATGCACTTGTCACAACATTTACCCACTGGAAATCCTGTTCATACAAGAATCATTAACAAACTGCTACTTGTATAAGTATGTTCTGATCAAATTAAAAGAAAAAAAAATCCCCATTTAATGCAATTTGAGAAGAGTTCTGGTTCCTCCAGCATTTGTTTTTACTCTGTTGGCAAAATGGCAGTAACACATTGTGCCTAACATGGTAACAGTTCATTTCACATGCGGTCAACTCAAATTTTGCCTTCACACATTGTGATGAAAAAGCTGCTGTAATTGTTATTAGAAACAAAGGCTCAATCCTGCTCTTTGTGCATCCAGTGCAGAAAGAATGATGCCAGAAAACAGACAGAAAGAAACTGGTTTCTACGTGGGAAAAGGAAATAACTTGCGGTACCATCAGTAGATCTTGCACATGATACCTACATACGTCCAAACCATGATGCATTAAACCCTACACGTGTATCCTATTTATTGTGAGAGTGAAACCTCATCTTCTATGCACAGACCAACATTCTTAATGCTTATCAGGCTTATCCCATGATGGATATATAGTAATATTTATTATTAGTCTTACAATACCACCTAGAGGCCAAAGCCCCATTGTTTTAGGCACTGCATAAGCATATGGCAAAGAGCAGTTCCTGCCCCAAGGAGCTTACAGTCTATACTGGTTAACTATGTATCAATAATTTCATTTAAGATTTAAAAATAAGCAGTGAGAATCAGAATGATTATAGGACGGATGATAATCTCACTCTCCTTTTATTTTATTAAATTTTCTATCTTGGCTGAAATATGAGAAGGAAAGAATACAAGAAGTAAAAAGTTCCTTGAAAATTAATTCAGAATGAATGCAAATAAAATTCAAGTACACAGGTTCGTTAGAGCCTGCTCACACTTCAGGGCATGTAATTGTGACGCTAAATAGAATACAAGCCAAGAGAATTTACAAAGTCTCTGGGTTTGCATTCTATCTAAAGGACTGATGCAACGGCCATTGAAGGCAATGGGGAGCTTTCCATTGATCTTATTTGCTACTGAGCTGGAACCTGTGTGTTTTACATTTATGTTTATATTCATCATTCAAAGTACAAGATCAACGGCTGAAGGGGGATACATATCTGTTTCAGCTAGAATAGTTAGCTCTTTAGTTTTTCAGCAAGTGTAATTTCTGCAAATAATTATTTTAATCAATCATAGTGGTGTAAAAAGATTAACACACATGGACCTGCTGTAAATGTGTTTGTTGCCTTTCAGCAATTCCAAACATACTCAGAGATCTATTTACCTGGTCTTGCAAAAAGTCATAATACTTAGTGCCACAGCATCTTTCCCTTGTCCCCATTCCTTCTCCAGGCAAGAACGCAGAACAAGTGTACAGAGTTTCAGAAACTGAATTGCAGAGTCTTCCCAAATAATGTTTTGAGAGAGACATTTAGGCAAATCCACTGAAGGCTGTGGATTGTTATCATGGACGTGCTTTCACTGACAGCCATCCAGATCCTAACACCATACGTTTTGAAATCTAGCCCCACTGGTCACATGCTATAAAAACCCTGGATTCCATTTACTGTTATACAGCATCAGGTCAAGGAATATAAATAAATCGCACCAGCAATTCATCTCCCCGCTCAGAGAGTCATTACATTTCTCCCCGACCATAGCTGATTGATATTCGTGGAGGTGAAAGGCTAAGCGGACCATATGGCAACATGTTGCATTCCATATGTTCTCTGCCCATCCGTGCTTAAGCTGCCATTAGCAACATCTGCACCCAGCCGAAATCCAGCTGCGAAGGAATTGCACTTGGGTTTGGTTTTTTTAAAGCCACCTTGCTGCACGCCGTTCCGCGGGGCTCGGGCACGGACCCCGCACCGCTGCCTGCAAGGGGCGGCGCGCCCGCGGCTCCTCTGGCCCATGGCAGCCGGTGCGGGGGCCGCGCCCCCCGCCACGCGCGTCAGCCGAGCCGCGCTCCGTGACGCCAGCGCCGCCGGAGCCGCTGCCGGCCGGGGGGTTTCCACGCACGGGCGCGCTCCCGCCGCGCGCAGGGCTTCCCCGCGCGCGCCCGACCTCCCCGCTTCCGCCTGCGCGAGCGAACCACGCGGCTCGGCCGGGGGAGGCGAGGTGGGCGGCCCGCGCTCTGCCCTCGCCCCCGCCTGCCGCCTGCCGAGGAAAAGCCGCCGGCGGCCGGCCCAAGCCAGGCGCTTGCACCCCGTGCGAACCGTGCCCGGGGCTGCCGCAAATCCTCTGGCAAGGTCTGGGGGTTGGGCTGAACTCCCCCTGCGAGGCGCTTGGACTGGCCCCAGGACGAGGCACTGGCGCGGGCAGGGCGACCAGCCACCACAGCCTGGAAGGGGAGTACGAAAAGGAGGAGGCATGGAGATAATGTAATAGTCTTCTGTTTCTAGGGGCCTGCCACGCTTCCTCTTCGACATAGGGTGTCCCGGGACCTTGCAGCATGTTTTAACCCTTGTAAGGAAAAAGCCAGACAAAATCATCAGTTTTTAAAATGCCTGCCAGGTGGAGGACCTGAAGGTAAAAAGGAGGACGTGTCCAGGGTTACCAGATACCAAAGCCTGGAAAGGAGGACAGGGAAGTAGGAGAGGGAGGACACATGGACAAAATGTGGTGTTAATGTAATAGTCTTCTGTTTCTAGGGGCCCTGCAACGCTTCCCCTTCAAACTAGGGTGTTCTGGGGTGTTTCAGTATACTTGAACCGCTGTAAGGAAAAAGCCAGACAAAATCATTTATTTTTAAAATGCTTGCCAGATGGAGGACGTGTCCAAGGTTACCAGATACCAAAGCCTGGAAAGGAGGACAGGGAAGTAGGAAAGGGAGGACATTGGAGGACGCATGGAGAAAATGGAGTACTGTATTAATATAATATGCTTTGTTTTAGGGGGCCCTGGAACACTTGCCCCTAAAAATAGGGTGTTCTGGGGCATTCCAGCATACTTTAACCCCTCTAGGTAAATAGCCAGACAAAATCATGTATTTTAAAATGCCTGCTGGATGGAGGACATGAAAGTAAAAAGGAGGACATGTCCTCCTTTTGTCTGACATCTGGTAACCCTAGCGTTACCAGATACCAAAGCATGGAAAGGAGGACAGGGAAGGAGGAAAAGGAGGACACATGGAGAAAATGAAGTATTAATCAAATCAGAGGGTTGGCAGGGACCTGGGAGATCATCAAGTCCAACCCCCTGGGGCTTGAACCCAGGACCTTCTGCATAGTAAGCAGAGGTGCTAGCTACTAATGTCATATTCTTCTGTTTTTAGGGGGCCCTGGAATGCTTCCCCCTAAAAATAAGATGTTCCAGGGTGTTCCAGCATGCTTTAACACCTATAAATAAAAAGCCAGACAAAATCATGTATTTTAAAATGCCTGCTGGAGGCAGGGTGTGAAGGTAAAAAGGAGGACGTGTCCTCTTTTTGCCTGACATCTGGTAACGCTACTCAGGGTAGGGTTACCAGATACCAAAGCATGGAAAGGAGGACAGGGAAGTAGGAAAAGGAGGACACATGGAGTATTAATGTAATAGTCTTATGTTTCTAGGAGGCCCAGGAATGCTTCCCCCTAAAAAATAAGGTAAAAAGGAGGCCTAGATAGCATGGTGGGTACTAAAAATGTCCTCTTTTGGCCTGACATCTGGTAACCCTAGCCTAGGCTGACGAGATGGCAGGCAAAAGGAGGACATGTTCTCCTTTTTACCTTCACGTCTTCCATCCGGCAGGAATTTTAAAACTATATGATTTTGTCTGGCTTTTTACTTACAGGGGTTAAAGTATGCTGGAATGTCCCGGGACACCTATTTTTAGGGACAAGTGTTCCTGGGCCCCCTAAAAACAGAAGACTATTACATTAATATTCCAGGTGTCCTCCTTTTCCAACTTCTTTCTCCTCCTTTGGTATCTGCTGACCCTACACTGGCCTCTTCCTCTGGTGCTCCTCTTTCCCCTGTAAAGCAAGGAGTCTTGTGGCACTTAAAGACTGAGATTTATTAATCACATGAGCTTTTGTGGGAGAAAATTCCCCTCTTCAAAGTATCTGAAAAAGTGGGATTTGCTTTACTAGACTAAAAGTTCCCCTTTGGAACTTTCCCCTGTAAAGTTTATAATGATTTGTCAAGTGGAAAGAAGTAGCCTGAAGGATGGTTTGAAAACATGAGTTAGCGCATATTCAGTTATACCTAGGGCGTCACAGAGCACCTTCCGTCTGTAGAACTCACACTGCTTTACATTCAAGAAAAAGCCTAGTAAACAGGTAGGGGGAAGGTATCTTCTTTAACTGAGGGAGAGAGATTAAGATTTACATTTTTAGAAGTGCTTAAGGAACTTGCTGAATGAGGGCCTCTCCCAAGGTGCTGTCCTGGCAGGTAAAAAAAGGATTGTTTTTTTTCAATTGTTAGCTCATCAGGTTGGTTTAACACAAATTGGAAAAAAAAGCCAGAGCAATATGCAGGCTAACAGGTTTGAAGCCCCTTTCACCAACACAGCTTTAAAAACCTCAGCTACTGTCCTGAAGGGCCTTTTCAATTGTATTGACCCAGCAGGATTGGAAGACACACCAAGACATAATTCCTTGCGTTAGTGTTCTCCTGAACACATTTATCAATTTAAATTGTAGATCACACCTAAATTTACTTGTGAACTCTTTGCCATACTTTTCATCAAAGGCCCTAATCTAAAAAAAAAAGCATGTAATTTATCAATAATAAGAGTACTTGGAACTCCCATTTCATTGGAGGGCCTTTCCCACTATGGTCTTTTCCAGCAGTTGCCCCTTTAAATCTGAGAGCCAACCAGCTGTAGCCTTGAAGGAATTATTTTACAGTTTCAGTGCTAAAGGATACAGTTCTGTGCTTTTTAGACTTGGTCTGTTCTTCGAGTTATATGGCAGGGATGGCCACATTTACTGACTCAGAGACCCTTTTCCCCCACTGGGCAGAGTCCTCTAACCCCAAAACTCCAAGCTCCCACTTCAGTATGGTAGGTGGAAAATGGGGGTCAGTAATGGGCCTCTGTGAGCTGCACTTTAACTTTAAAAGATCCACATCCAGCTCACAAGCCACAGTTTGGCCACCCAGTTATATCACACCTCTGACCAAAATAGCTACACCAACAAAACCCCCAGTGTAGTCACAACTATGCAGGAGAAAAGTTCATCTGTCAGCATAGCTAATGATGTTCAGGGAGGTGGTGTTTCTACATCAATAAAAATGTAGGGCCATACACTACAAAATTATGTCAACCTAACATAAGCATACAGCCAGTGCAGTTGTTAAAGCACTTGTGTGTGTGTGTGTACGCCTGACTTCTTGTTTTGGTAGCCTATGTCCCAACCAGGAACACTTGTACCAATTGTATTGTTAGTGTGGGGTATTATAGGATGGTTCCTGAAACAGTAACAGAAGCTGTAAGCTACAGATTGTCTACCCGGACATTACATGAGTCTAATTACATTGACCATACAGTGGTGTATGTCGGGTTTCCAGCACCTGGGGACCAAGTCTGTAGTTGTAGCTCCCCTCAAGCCTCATGGCCCTCCTTTCCCAGGCAGGGCAGGAGAGTTCCCTGGTGCTAACCTGATGACACCCCACCCCCAGCTGCTGCAGAGAGGCAGCTTATCGTCCCCTCCCATCCTTTTTGAGGGATTTTCTGCAGCTCACTGCAGTGGCAGAGCATGGTTCTGGCTAGGCTCTGTTGCTCCCTCCACTGGCCTGATGCATGGTACCCTGATCTCTTACTCCAGTTGCACAGCCAGGCATCGGCTTGGAAGGTATGGCCTCACCCACTGGCCTAGGGAGGGGGTGCACTAGGTAGGCCCTTCATAACCTGCAGGCAGCACCTCCCACCCCCGTACACCACTGACCATGATTCTGTATAGGTAGAGGAGTTGGTGTTACTAAATTAGCATACAGATGTACTTATGGTGGTGGGATCCAAATTTAAGAAAACACATTTCCACAGCAAAGTCAATGTAAGGCAGCTAGACCAAGTGTTAGTGTTGGCTGCATCTACGCTAAAGGCTATATTGGAATAGCAAGGCTGGCATAGGCTCCACAGTGCAGACAGTCCTAGTGCTGTGCTTTTTCTTAGCTTTCTTTGTTTTCATTCCGGAAATGACACATTTTCCTATCTTGGAATGTGTAGGTCTTTTCTAGTCATTTATATTTAAAAAGCTGTAAGAGGCCACATTTGGCTCACAATTCAGATCATATTATTTTCAGAATTATTGAAAAATTGAAATGAAAATAGTTTTTCCTAGAGCTAAATCTCTGTGGTTTTTACTATACAAACGCTGCAACATTGGCCTAGTGTGCTAGAGCCCCTAGCTGACAATGGCTCTATATAGACAAAAGTGAAATGAATTAGTCTGCTTTTATTATCTAAGTGGCATGAAATGCAAAGGTAAACAGTCAATTTGTGGTGAGCATTACGGGCTTGCTTTTTCAGGCTGCTCTCTGTTGGCAGACCTCTTCTTTCATGGTACAAAACGAGACTGAGCCTCAGTTAGGATATGGACCTTCTTGGCTGATGTCAGTATAGCTCCATATGGGAAGCTCCAACTGCAGGAGCAGGACAATAGATTTTCAGACTTCTTTATTTTTAATTATACATGGGGGAATTAGTAACCCAAATAAAGTTTTCCTTAAAATATGTACATGATTTTAAACCTGAAAGTGGGTCCTGGAATGCTTTGAAAAGATGCAGTGCAGTAATTATATTGTAGGAATTATTAGAGGAATCATCATAGCTTCTGTTACTCATTTTTGTCTTCCTGTCATCAGATAATGAAGTCAAGAGAGTTGGTTCTATAGGGCAGTAACCACAAGTATTTGCCAGGCATTTTACTTTTTGATAAAATTTATATTGAAAATTAACATTTGAGATTACAAGTAAAACCCAACAACTACCTACCTCCACACTGATCATTTACAGGGAAAGTAACAGTAAATGATTAGAACTGGGGCTTCCCAGACTTTGGATGAGCTTGCTTCATTTTAAACATTTAATAAATCTGAAAGTTATGAATTTATATGTGAAGGCTGTGGATAAGAAGAGCAGAAGTTTACAACCAATTAGAGCTCAGACTACATGCTAAGAACTAAATTTAATCTAATTCTGAAACAGTACTATCTGATTATCAAGGCAAACACAAAACAACATAGTCTAGATTAGAAATTAACGATTATGAGACAGTAAGCCTGCTTCTGTACAACATGCTAAGTGGCTAGCTGAGTTGGTTAGTGTGGAGCTAAAGGAAGCTATTTACATTTAAAGGATTCACTACCCTGAGCTATTGTTTTCAAGTTCTTACTGTTTTCCACCTTTTCTCATCTTCCTTTTGATAACATTGCCAGAAGCTTTCAGCAGATGATAATTTGAACAGCAGACATTTGATTCAAATTTCTGCAGATGGTCAGTAAACTGAATGCAATGCATTTGAAAGTGAACATTTTGTTTGCCTTTATTTCTTTTATCATGATTCCCCCAGTAGCGAAGTATAAATCAATCATGTTAAACAAAATAAAATATTCTTGAGGCTTAAACCACTTTTAAAAAAATGGAAACTATAGGATATCATAGTAAACTACTTGTTTTTGTAAATTCTCTCAGTGCTATATGTTTCAAGAATACTCTCCCACCAACTTCTTGTAATAAGTTCTGGTAAAATCATAAAAACAAAACAAATGGTTTGTTTATTTCATCAGAACTTCAAAGTGGAATTATGTTCTTATGTATTTATGTGTACTTTTAGCTATTTGTTACATGAATAAATATGCTAAAAAATCTGATCCCCTAATTTGTTGTGTCAGCTTCAGTCTTAATATGAAATCCTTTCCTGAGTTCTTTTTGGCATCTCACCCTGTGTATTTTGTAATTCCAGCCTTTGTCTATTAAAAGCACTTTAAATGTTTCATTAAAAATATCACAGATGTAAAAAGTGAAATTAAGACAAATTCAGAATGGAAGTAAGGTGTAAAGTTTTAAAAGTAAGAGTTACTAACAATTGGAAAATTCTCCAAGGGTCATGGTGGATTTTCCAACACTGACAATGTTTAAATCAAGATTGGATGTTCGACTAAAAGATATATGCTAGTAATGATTTTGGTGAAGTTCTGTGACCTGTGTTATACAGATTAGACTAGATCACAATGGTCCCTTCTGATTTTGGCCCTGGGGCTGGATTGGGCTGTACAGGAAAGATAGGTATTCCTCTGTGTGGTGTGATCTCACACACATCATGCCTGTGAGGTTATGCAGCAAGGTTCTGCACGTCAGACTGGCCTATGTGAAGTCTGGGGAGTCAGCGGGCACAAGCTTGCCCATTGCTAAAATACCTCCCCCAGCCTACGGGGAGGAGGCACTGGGCCAGAATCAACTTGAAACAGGGGACAACTAATGAAAAACAGGGATGGGTGTGGGGGTCATAGGGTCAAAACAAGGGATTCAGAAGGGGACACTGAGCAGAGAACCTTGGATAACACCCATTGCTCCCAGAAGATATTAAGGGAGCCAGCAGATTCTGCCCAGAAGAACTCTGTCTGGATGTGTGAAGGCCCCACAGATGCAGAGACCCCCTTCAGCCAACCTCCTCTCCCTGCTTTTATAAAGAGTGGTCTTGGTGAGTACCAGGAGGAGGTTGATGAGGAGGCCCCACGATTCTGTGGGGCCACAGCTGGGGAGTGCATAAACGAACAGTTGAGGGGAAAAGGGCAGCCAGAACCTCAGGAGGAGGTTTTGAAGGAGCTGGAAGAGGGGCTGCAACCTGGCACACTTCAGGTATGCATGCGCCAGGGTCTCTCCCTTGCACCACAGAATGCGCAGGTGTCAGGCTATGGGGTGAACTGCACCAAGTACACACCCGTGCTCACGGCTCCGTGAAGGAGCCACCAACTAACATGTCCGGCGGGCCGCAGGGTTAGGGTGGAGTACAGACTGGCCCACTGGGGGTCCTCATCCTCCATCAGCCCGGGCAGGACGCGAGGGTAAGGAAGTGGATGGTATGGAGCACAAGCATGTGCAGATAGTATTGAGGCATGGTTTGAAAGCATGCTGGCTTCAGGGCTAGCAGCAGGCTTGGTGCATGTGGTAGTTGGGGGGGGGGGGGGGGGGCCCCCCGCAAGGCCAGGGCCTGGTAAAGAGCTTTGGAGGGCCAGGACTGGGTGTGGGGGCTTGCCCTCTAGCCGGACCCACTCATGGTAGAGTTGAGCAGTGGGGAGCAAGGCTGCTTGCACCTCCTGGTGCAGCCAGTGGGGGTTTCAAGGGATGGAGAGCCCCAAGCACTAAGCCAGCATAAGGGGATCCACCCAGTCCCCCTGGGTGTAGTCCAGGAAGTCTCCAACCCTGATGATACCTGCCAGGACCAATCTCTGTCTCACCAAGGGAGACTCCACCACCTGCACACTAAGATCGGGATTGTGCAGCAGGGGCTGCACGAGGAGGTCCTCTGCCTTGGTGGGCACAATGGACCTGGAAGCTGATGTGAGTCTCTAGGTATGGAGGAGGTCCTGGTAGAAGACTAGCAGCTTGGAGAGGTCACACTGAAGACCTCTCGGATGGATGTAAAAGAGCGGATGGTTATATCAGAGCAGTCAGAGGTGGTTGAGGAAGTTTGCACACCAGATGGCTCCACATCTTGCTATCTGTGCCATAAAGGAGTCTTTGCAGGGCCTGGAGGTGGAAGGCGTGGACCTGGCTGTGAATACAGCACAGGCCCTGCTCTCCCTCCTACAGGCAGATCACACTGGCAGTTCCCATTCCCAGAAATAAGAGATTTCAGGTATTCCAGAAACATGTGACCTGGCCACTCTATGGCCAGAGGCAGAAACTTAGGGATGTTTTAAATTTATACATCAGGTGAGTTGAGGCACCTACAGTATTATGCAGTAGTGGTACATAAAAGTTGGATTTAAGTGCCTAAATCCCATTGATTTAAAAAATCTGGGCCTGATTGACCTGTATAAAGTCACTAGAAATCTGAAGAGTGAGATATTGAACATGGCTTTCCTGAATCACGACCTGTGACCCTCACCAGTGGTCCAGCCTTCCTTGCTGCCTCCAGAAGGTAGGTGGTGAAAGGATTTATAATTATTTGAGTCTGAAATACTTTTTTCCAATTCACTTAAAAAAATAACTTAGTGCTTGTGAAACATGCTGATTTGTGTATTTAGAGGCTGAACAATTTCTTTCAGCAAGTTCTTCTGTGCACTTTAAAATGACCCACTGAAGTCCCTTTGGAACTTGACTTTTCTGGGCATACTGAAAGAATAATGGAATTATTCCTGATTGTGACTTAAGTATCTGTCAAAAATGAAATTACTAATAAAAGAATAATTGTTCCAGATTAATTGTAATTTAGAGTAGAATTTGACTTCAGTTTTACCTCATGTATCCCCTCTACTGTGTTTCCTTTAAAGCATCTGTTAGCAATTAAGACTGACAAATTTTTCAAGAGACACAGAGGAACATGAGGAAAATAATATTTTTCATTTGTTTAGTGTTTCATCCAAGATTCTCAGAGTGCTTACATTAACTAAACCTCATAATTATCCTGTAAGATTAATATTATTGTATTTATGCTATTTTACAGATGAATAAACTGAGGTACAGAGTGATTTTTTTTAGAGATAGAATGGCAAGCAAGTGAGGGAGCTGGGATTAGAGAGGGAGTCTAATGAAGTGTTTTTAGACTCCCTCTCTCAAACACTTGTCTTTGAGTAGATAAATTACCAAAATAATGAGTTGTTTGTCCTCAGGTGAACATATGAAAGGGGCTAGTTACAGTGAACATCCATAGTAAATATGACAACGTGACTCTTCTTTTATACAATTCATCTGTGTTTTACCTTGGGGTAGAAAATAATAGATGTTGATTCTTGATCTGCGAAATGCCCTTACATACCAAGAACTGTGAATTATTTTATCCAGTTCAACAAAGCATTATAAGTCCTGAATGATTTATCTTTCATTGACCAAAAATGATGGCTAAAAATAAACGTTTTCAATCATTAAGACTTCAAGATAAAATTTGAAAGTATGGTAGAGGGGCTATAATTGTTAAAGGCCACCCAAAGGAGACATTGAATATTTTATCCCATTTTTTGTAAACTTTAAATTAAGGAGCCTGGTTCCACAATCCCTAAATGCAAGGAAATCCTATTTTACTTCAGTGGGAGTTTTTTGTATGGAGAGCTTGCAAGAGTGGACCCAAAGTGTAATTATCATATGATCACAAACACTGTTTGCTAGGTTTCTTTAGTCATAGTTAGCTAATAGAAGGCTAACAAACAGGTTATTACTGTCTGCAGCACAAAACCAGAATAGTTAAAGGAAACTAAGGGCTACGTTCTCTTTTTATCTTATGCTGCATCACCACCAAGTCTGTCAGCTAAGAGCTTGACTTTACAGTCCTGACTCAGACAACACTCCTACTGAAACTAATGACAATTTTGCTTGTATAGGGAGTGCAGGTTTGGGACCTTATGCCCTGATGCTACAAACTGTTCTGCACAATTGATCCTGACCTCTGCACAAACTCTACTCAGTCTTCAGAGGTTATAGGAATCTGCCCACATAGAACATCTTATACAATCAAGGCCTTAGTTTGTATCTAAGAATCTTAATTGGGGGTGATAATGTATAACTGTTTCTGATTTTTGTGATGCTAGGTTGTGCCTGATGAAGTGGTGGCTAGAAAAACTAGTTTTGATTAGTAAGTTGTACAAATTTCATTTGGAAGTTATGTAGAATAAATATGAAACATTAACCTATTTTGAGAGTCACTTTTCTGACTAGAGACACATTTAAAATTAATTTTTAGTTATAAAGTAATTGGAGTTAATCAACTGAATAAGACTGTAGGAATGGTGTATAAATTAACTAGATTTGCAATGTTTTACGCTAATCGGAAATGGAGAGTTACAGGAGCTACCCATTTGTACAGTGTAACTCATGAGCAACTAATTTCTGACTGAACTCAGTTTGTCAAAGGTGTAAAACAATTGGTATCAGACAAGAAATTCAGTGTGATACATAAGACTCCTTAATAGTGCAAGCTGTCTTTACCCATCTGTTTGGGAAGTTTGAAAAAAAGTTTGGAGGATCAAGGAAATTAAAAATTTGCTGATTGTTATGAATTTGTAAAATTCTCTCTTCTATATATACACACACGTTAATATAAGTATCATTAGAGGTAATGAAGTTATAGTTGTAAATGAGAGCAAGAACAAGCCCATTAATGTCCCATTATATACCTTTACATTAGCAAAAGCTTTTAATATTGTCTTTCACAGTATTCTCATCAGCAAGTTAAAGAAGTATGGGTTCAATGAATGGACCATATGGTGAGCAGAAAGCTGGCTAGATCTTCAGGCTACATGGATAGTAAACAAAGACTCAATATCTAGTTAGCAGCTGGTAACAAGTGGAGTGCCCCAGCGATTGGTGATGGGGTTAGTTCAACATCTTCATCAAGGTCGTCGCTACCTTGAAGAAAGGCCCCCTGTCTGCTGCCACGTGGCCCTGCCCCTGGGCTGGATCTGGGAGCCAGAGATGAGTGGAGCTGGAGCCCTGCAGGCCCACCAGCAGTGATGCCCCTGATCTTCATTAATCTGGAAAATGGGGTGGAAATCACCCTTACAAAGTTTGCAGATGGCACTAGGATTGCAGGAATGGTATATTTGCTGAAAGTTAGAGATAAGATACAGAGTGGCCTAGACAAATTAGAGCATTGAGCCAAAAGAAATCTGATAAAGTTTGACAAGGAGCTTGACTAGAGTTCTGCACTTAGGAAGGAAGAACCTCCTGTACTGCTATAGACTGGGGACTAACTGGGTAGGCCGCAGTTTGGCAGAAAAGGACCAGGGGGGTCACAATGGACAGGAAGCTGAATATGAGACAACAGTGGTGCTCTTTTTGCAAGAAGGCTAATGATACATTGGACTGCCTTAGTAGGAGCATTACCAACAGATCAAAGTAATTATTCATCTCTGTTCAGCACAGGGGAGGCTTCATTTGTAGTGTCCATACTCCAAATGGGATTTGGGACCCACTCTACGGAAAAGGTGTGGACAAACTGGAAAGAGTCCAGCAGAGAGCAACAAAAATGAGTAAGGGACTGAACACATGACTTATGAGGAGAGGCTGAGGGGACTTGGCTTGTTTAATTTGCAGAAGTGAACGATGAGGGGTATGTGATAGCAGCCTTTAGCCACCTGAAAGTGAGCACCAGGAAGTATGGAGCTAGGCTGTTTTCAGTGGTAGTAGATAACAGAACTGGGAGTAATGGTCTCAAGCTGCAGTGAGGCAGTTCTAGGTTGATATTAGGAACATCTTTTTTACTAGGGAACTGGTGGAATCTCCATCCTTAGCGGTTTTTAAAGAGTGGCTTGATAAAGCTCCAGCTAGAATGATTTAGTTGGGGTTGATTCAGCTTTGAACAGAAGGTTGGACTAGATTACCTCCTGAGGTCATTTCCAACCCTAATCTGTGATTCGATGATAATACAGGAAGTTAACCAAAAAAGGGACTTGTAAGGAGAATGGTATCTGTAATTATGAACACAGTTATTAATGTATCATTTTGCTTTTTGAAAATGCCTGAACTGAATATGGAATTTGAAGGGTTTACATCTAATGCAATTATTTGTTTCCAATTCCTTCCAACTCTTAGAAAAAGATTAAACTGAAAATGATTTACTGATAAAATTTTATAATTACTTTAAGAAAGCTGAAAATAGGAGTTACTGAATACCAGTTGAAATGTATTTTTGCATTTTCATTAGAGAAAAGAGTTTTCATTGTGCTTTGGCTTTTTTTTAACTTTTTGTAAAAAGTAAATATAGACTAGAGCTGGGCAAACTATATACAGAAAATTTGACAGAGTTAGCTTTTATGACAAGATCTCCAAATTTTCACAAAGACATTAGTTTTCATACATTGTTTGGTTTACATTCAATGAATAAACCCATGTGTACCTAGATATGCCTACAGACTGTTTGCATATTATGTGCTGTGACTGGTGCTTTAAGCATTTGCTAGTTCTGAGTCACTATTTGTGCTGTGTGA
The DNA here is from genome assembly GCA_007922195.1 of Podocnemis expansa. Taxonomy (NCBI): domain Eukaryota; kingdom Metazoa; phylum Chordata; order Testudines; family Podocnemididae; genus Podocnemis; species Podocnemis expansa. Next base: position 30,756,395 of record ML681984.1, read on the forward strand.
TTGGCCATCTACATCATGTGGTATTTTTCTACTCTAACAGAATGTCTCCATGACAACCAAGAGCTTTCAAGATTGCTAAGTGAACATTTCCAGCCTAAATACTCTCAAATTACAGCTTCATAGCAGCCTTAAGGTGTAGTTCGACTCTGACAAGTGGCACTTTTAAAATGGCACAATGGGGCTCCACACATCTTGCCTCTCAATGAGCTATAAATCCAGGCTCCCATCACACAAGCAGGTCCTTCTACCCAGGCAAAGTTCACTGACTTCAAGGGAACAACAAACAAGGAGACCTGTGGCACTTAAATTAACAACAAATTTGTTTATTGCAGGAGCTTTCGTGGGAGGAAATCCCACTGCCCCTTTGGAGCTTGACCTCAACAGGACTCTTCTCGGGTGTTGGTGGGGGAGGTGTGCCTGATTCCTTTGCATGGTGGGCCCCTTAATCTAGTCAGTTTATTTTCTAAAAAAATTTAGTGTGTTAGATCAATAACAATTATTTAAAAAAAAAAGACTAACACATTCCTTCCCATTACAAGGCAATAATACAAAATAAAATAGAAGCACAATGGTTACCTCCAAGAACACCTTAAGAAGGAAGTATTGATTTGAGAAAAAAAATACTAAATAATGGCCATTGTGAGCTATAGAAATTTAACACATATATAGAATTAGGGGAAAACTGCAGTTTGTCTGTTGTATTTTAGCTAACTGGGACCTGGTTCTTCAATAAGAAAAATTAGATTAATATTGAAATGAAAATTGATCCCCATTAATATTAGTGAATACATATTGTTGAGATCAGAGAGCTTTAATAATAAAAGAAAAATAAGGACCTAAATCAAAACTGATTTATATTAAGCAGATTATTCAACAGAAAAAGGCAACAAAATTAACCCCAATTGCTAAAGTAAGTGAGCACAAATATATTAACTTCCAGGTCACAAAATTTCAGTACAAAAGATCATTAGGAAAGTAAGTCAAAACTGCTTTTTATAATCAAATTCCTATTACATTAGTTCATATTATTTACAATGAAAGCCTGCAGGACTAGGTTCTTATTGATATATTGGTAAGTAAATTCAAATATATTTTGTTCCACATCATAGAAACTCAAACCAAAAGCAGAGCTAACTAAAATGATTTCATTCAAACCCCAACAAAATCAAATAAGTATCTGATCCTCATTAGAGTCACTCAGCACTTACTAGTAAAGTAAAAAAGAAAATCAGCCCTGTAATTCTTGCTTGGGATCAGTTGCCAGTCCTTTCTGGCTCATGCATCATCATCATAATAAAGATTCTGTAAGAAAAATTCTATTCTTTAACATTGCTACAAATCTGGAGTAATTGCACCAATGTTACCAGAGTTGCTTTGAATTTACACTGGTAAATAACATCAGAATTTGAGTCTCAAGCCTGGATCTGCACAAGAGACTTCTGTGTTGTGACATGGTGCCTAACTTTTAGGCATCTAGAGTATCAGGAACAACACTATGATCCATAAAGCCAAGCTAGGCATCTAAGTCCCCCACAATCAATAGGGAGAGATGGACACCTTAGAATGCAGTGCCCAAAAGCCAGTACATTAGGTAATTCCCAGCCTGAACTGGCCAATGGAAAACACTGATGCATGTGGCAAAAATCCTGCTTTTTTGCTGTGAGGAAGGCAGAGTAAGTTGTCTAAATCCAGGCTGCAATGAGGCACTAAAGACAGCTAGCAGTCTGAACAGGAATCCCTCTTTTGGCTTAGGAACCTACAGAGTTGCGTGCCTGCCGCACTACCAGGAACGTCGCTACCCCAGGGCATGCCCCCCCTCCCTGCTGCTCTCTCGCCACGATCCAGTGCCAGGGCCTGGTCCAACATTGGGCTCCTGCTGCCGCCAGCCTGGCCCCGGATCCCTGGCTGGGGACAGGGCTGGGAGAGGTGGGCACTGCCACAGGCAGCCAGGCCTCAGTCCTTGGCTGGGAGAGGCAGAGGCCACCCCAGGCATTTGGAGTACTGGTGCGGGGACTCTGAGCGCATGCCAGGTGCTGGCAACACCCCTGCTCACTACACACAAAATGTTGTTGCCTAGTGGTTAGTGAACTCCCTTGGGAGATCCAGGTTCAATTCCTCCTTCCAGGCAAAGAGAGAGAGGATTTGAGCAGAAGTCTCCACATTGGCAGGAACATGCCTATGTGCACCTGTTCTGAGCCTCATCAGGACATCTGTTTTCAGGGGCTGCCAAGCTATTAAAATGAAATGTAATATTTAAAAATGGGATGTTCAATGAAGATGTTTGTTTGTTTCTTTGCTTGTTTGTTTTCCTATGTTTGGTTTGAAGTGTGCCATAAAATGAAGGTATCAGAGAAACACACATGCCTCTTCAGGCTGGCTGCTGCTGGCTGTGGAGTGCTGAAATGTGTCCTCAGGGCTTGGAGTACAGTGTGCCTCCAGCCACTCCTGGATCCCTTACCCCTGCCCCCACCACACTGCAGGGAAGTTTTGGGGCTGGCTCCCACTTCCTGCTTTCAGAGTTCACGCAGCCTGGGTGCCCCTGCATGTGCAGCTGCAGAAAGGGCTGTAGGAGCCTGAAGCAAGGGCCAGAGAGCGGAGCAGGACCAAACACTGCCTTGCAGACAATTGTAGTGCCAGAGCTCCTGGTTCCACATGGCCTAGGGAGGGATGATACTCAACATCCTGCTTACCAGGAACTGCCTCCCATCTTGTGAATTTGCTCCTTGCAAACTCTGCTTGGGAGGGAGAAGGAACTTGAATGGTGATCTCCCATGAATCAGCTGAGCATCCTAACCACTAGATTCTGGAACAGTCTGGTGTGAGTCCCCATCAGTCCCTCCTGTTGAAGTTGTTCCACTTTAATTCAATAGGCAGATAATTAATTTGGCTAGAGAAGAAATGAGACTATTTGAGACGAACAGATCTCTGTTCAAATCCCCTCTTCCCATCAGGCAGAGGGGAGATTTGAACCTGAGCTCTCTAACATCTGGGATGAGCGTGCTGAGCACTGGACAAGAGGTTCTAAGAGAAGCTTGGCCTGCCTGTCTATTTTGTAGGGAGTTAGGGGGTCTCCAAGCATGCCCATAGGGCTGGGTCCTGCATGTGACTCAGGCAGAGAAGCACCTATCTTCCTCCTGGTTCACTCATTGCTCGGAGCTTAGACAGGTAACAAGTGCTCAGATGCCCTAGATTAGAGTGTGGCAGTTTTGTGCATCCCCAGAGGCAGAAAGATAGGTACCTGGAGATCTTACTCTAAAAAGTTAAGAGTTGGGTGACTGAGTTTCTGCAGTGATATGCAGGAGCTGAGTGGGGTTTTGTGGATCATTGGTGCCTGAGTACCTTTGTGGATCTGGACCTTAGTTAACAATTGCCTTCATGAGTACAAATCAGAACAGAATCAGTTTGTTCTCCAATGGATCCATAAATTCTGTAGTGCTAATGGGAGGGGTCTAATACTGCAGACCTTATGTATGTGGGTCATCCCACTAACAAATCTGTTAAGAGCCAGGCTATTGTTGACATATAAGCAGATACTCTGAAAATGGAGGAAGATCTCTTGAGTATAAGGAGCAATTTTGATTTAATCAATTCCTCAGAGCAGAACTGAGCTTTAAAATGACATGGATTTAAAATTCCTCTCATAGGCAGTGTGGCTTCAAACAATGGACTGAACTTTGCCTTTAAAAATATTAGTATTACTTAACCCTTACATACAGATGAAAAGTCCCTAGGAGTTAAAGTATAATTTGGTGAGCCCTGGAACCCTCCTAAATTTCCAGGCCCCTTTCACCCACCCCAACTACTGCTGCCCAAAATGCCTGCCCCCCACTCCAACTACTGCCCCAAACACCTGCCCCCATCAGACCCCTCTTTCCCCATGTCCTGCTCAGCTCCCAGCCCCATTCCCTAAGCTCCCTGCCCCATGTCCCCACTCCAGCCTCCTAGCCCCCCACCTTCCCTGTCTTCACTCCATCCCCCTTCAGCCTTCCAATCCCCTCCACACCTCTCTGGCCCACCATCCTGACCCCTTCTTCCCACCCTACCTGCCCTCACTGAGCCGTGGGAGGGGAGATTGGACCCCACACCGTGCTTGCTCACCTCCAGCGGTGAGCAGACTCCCAAGGGCTGGGGTGGGGGCAAGGGAGAATTGCCCCTTACTACTCCTCCAGGCTGCATTCGATGCTTCTACCTTGAGCGCAGCCTGCGCATGTGCAGGGGGGCCTGCTGGCACTTCACAGCAGGGCAGGCATGCCTCCCTCTTCTTGTAGCGGTGCCTGGCCTGCTGGAATGCGCCAGCTCAATTTTCTATTTTTAGAGGCCCTGGCTCACTGGGCCCCCCCAAAATAGTGGATTGCAGAATGCAGCATTCCAGCTCCATTTTCTATTTTCAGGGGCCCCAGATTGCTGGCCCTTGGAATGGCATTCTGGTACATTCTGTTGTACTTTAACTTCTGAAGGTTCCCTATGTCAAAGCTCCTTACAAATGTGCAAGTTTTTTTTTTGGTGTGTGTGTGTGTGGTGTCAATGCAAACTGCCTCTGTGCCTCCAGTGTTTATACTTCTTCCAAAATGTTTGTATTTCATTAGACTGGAAGCTCTATGGGGTAGGACTGTTTCTGTGGTGTCTAACAATGTTTTTCTAAGTTTTTACATGTAAAGAAGCATAGTTTGTGAAAGACAATATGCCCATTTTGGAGTGAAAAAGTTAAATATTTTAAAATCCAAAATATATAGTTTCAAAGCTCTTTGCAGTGTTATTGTAGCTATGTTGGTCCAAGGATATTACAGCTATGAGGTGGGCAAGGTAGTATCTTTTATTGAACCAATGCCTGTTTGTGGAAGAGACAAGCTTTCACCTTTTCAACAGAGGTCTCTTCTTCAGGTCTGGGAAAGGTACTGGGTGTCACAGATAAAAACAAGGGTGAAACAGAGATGGAGTTGTACGTATTGTAAAGACAACTCAGGGTGAAATGGGTAGTTCTGCTTTTATTTAGCTGTGACACTGCTCTCTTCCTAATTCACTCTGGGCCAAATTCTCTTCAATTAGTGGAAATCTGGAGTATCTTCCCAAAAGTCAATGGAATGATCCTGGATTAATAGCAGAGTAACTGACAGCAGAATTTGGCTCACAATCTTTTGTGGATATTAAATCAAATCTTACTTCCATGTTATCCATGGTAGTTTTATCATTGACCTGAAAATGTGCCAAATTAATCCCACTGTGCCATTGGATTTCAAGTCATTATGTTAAAGTTTCTAAGGAAACCACTTAGTCTTTCCTTTTTAACTGGAACACTATATGGTTACATTATGGATTGCTAAGAATTTACTTTAAAAAATTATAGTTTGTGTGAAAACCCTGCTTAACACACTCTTAATCAACAGTGAATGGTATACCTAATTGTTTCATTACACATCAAAGATGCTTTGACAGTACAAGTTCACAGCAAAAAACCTTTAGCACTTGAAAAATGTTCTACATCTGTGTAAAACTCTGATCAAAGTGACAAACATCTATTAGACTAATAGCTCTGTATATTTGCTCTAATAGCTAATATACTACAACTTGTAGCAGACACCTATTAACTTCTGGAAACTCACCTTGTGTACTTTTCAGTGGTAAATATATACCTATACATACTTAATATTTTTTTAAAAAAAAAGTTAGATTGATCTTCCAAAGTCTTAGTCCCAGAGTTAATTCTGTTGATAATAAATGGGACTACTAACAGAAATTGAGACTATTTGTAGAAATAAGGGTTTGCAGGACTGGGTACAGTAAGGGGGAGAGTGAAAAAATATTTAATTTACTATTAGGAAGAAAAAGAAAAATGCTCATATATATATATAAACATTAATAATTTTATAGACAGGTTAGAATGACTCAGGTATTTAGAGTAGACTATGCACACAAAATAGTTCACTCACCAACTACTGACATTCACTTGTATCAACAAAACCAAAGAATCCTACAGATTCAGTGGAAAGCTCCAAATATATCTGTAGTTGTGAGGCTTGATTTTAGTGTTGTAATTAGAGTTTGTACTTACAGGTAGAATCCATATCATGTAAATCAGGAATACAAGATGAACTGATGAAGTAGAGAATTTGCTGTAATGTTTCATAATTATTAAGTAAAATCTAATTAACCATTCTTAATAAATAGGTTGTGACAAGGTTCACCCAGCCTCTTTCATGGGCGGGCGGTCCACCTGCTGCTGGTGCACCAAACCAGTTCTT
>ML681984.1:30763033-30794828 GCA_007922195.1 Podocnemis expansa
ATAGAGTACACAATTCTCAAGTCTTTAGACAAAAGGGGTAAACAACATGAAGTATCAGATAGGGTTGCCATCTAGGGAAAGGGGAAAGGAGGAGGGAGACACAGGCCCACCCTACTCCACTGTGTCCCAGCCCAGGGCCCTGACAGAGGCCAGATATTTGACCATGGGGTCAGCAGTGATTCAGCCACAACAAGCTGACCCTAGTGTGGGTTGTACCTCCCCGGGCTACTGCCTTCCCCCTCTCCCAGTGTACCTGTTCAGCCCCTTCAGTAGCATCCTCTGGATAGTCGCTTAGGGGCAAGGAGCAGAAGCCCTCCATTTCATCTGGCAGGGGTAGGTCAGGAAGCTCAGGTGTGACCTCCACCTCCTCTGATGGGGGCAGCTGCATTTGCTGCAGTGCGAGGGGCAGCTCTTCCAGGTCTTGTCTTGCAAGGAGGATGGCTTCCTGTGTATCAAGAGGCAGTTTCTCCAGATCACTGGAAGACAGTGGCAGGGCTGGGTCATGGCAGTCTGGGCCTTCTAGGGACAAGTCAGGTTCCTGGACTCCAGCTGTCTTCCCAGCCTGCCATCTTCAAGTGCAGTTGGCCATTCCTCAGGGGCACCTGCCATGGGAGGCCCAAGCCAGCCATTCTGGTACTGGGGTGGAAGCCAGCAGGTAGGCAAGTGTTCTCCCTGCTGGAAGAATGGCTGGGGCTGAGGAGCCAGGGGAGAGCCAGCCTTCCTCTTCAGCACTCAGGGCTGAACTGAGCTTCCTAGTCTTGCTTTTATACTCCCTGCCCCACCCCTTGAGCTCCACCTTGATGGACAGGTGTCTGGCAGCCATGTTGCCTCACCTGGGGGCGACGATGTTGCCTCTTGACATAGGTATATAATTCAAGTTGTAAATATTATAACCAACATTTGAAGAGCTGTTCTAATTTTGTTTGGTTAACTTAAGACATGTTGTGCCTGATTTCAGCAGTACTGAGGTGGGAAGACAGGCTGGGATTAGGCCTCTTTAAAGACAAATTTACTAAATACTCCAATTTACACTATCAGCTCATTGATACCCCCTCTATCCAGTGACTTCAAAGTGTGAATTAATGTCTCTGTTCTCTCCTTTATTTCTGCTTTGTATTCCTGGATGACCTTTTTTCTTTCATCTTGTGAACTTGTTGCACAGTTCTTGCAGCAGATGTGAATGTTGACATGTAAAGTCACAGAAAGTCTACCTTCAAGACCCTCCAAAGCAGTCACTAAGTGCCTTCCAGGAAGTAAACTTTAAACTGATTTTATAACTCTCCCTTTCTTGCCTTTACTGCAGTATATTAACTGAAGTTGAAGCTCATAGTAGAAAACTATTGTACCACAGGTTTCTCATTTATTAATGTGTCTATCCCACATTTTCACTGAAACTTTAGTTTTACTCAGAATATTTTTGGACACATACACTGGTGTGTCCTTTGGAATGGGTTTCTTTTTTGCAGCATTTTTGATTCATCCCCCCCCCCCCCTTAAGGTAATATAAAGAGGTCAACTTACTGTATCAGGAAACGTAGGCTTAGAAGAATTTGGTTTTAGTCCTTCAAGTTTTTCAAAACTATTTCTTTCCAAAACCCTTCATATGGGGCCTTTGACCTTTTTTTTTTTTTTTTAACTCTGAAAGGACTTATAATACTGGACTTCCTCTGTAACACTTATTTTAAGAATGCAGAGAATTTTGAAGCATCACATTCTGTTTAAGAAATGGAATTTCTTTGCATGTATTTGGAATTAGACCACTAGTTGCTGTTTACGATATGGCCATTATCTTACGTCACTATGATAAGCATGAGCCTTCACTTTTCATATAGCCATTTCATTCAGTCATCACTGGTCTCATTAATATTTGCAATAATATGTTGGTTCAGAATGAAATAATGAACATATGTGTACATTAGTATCAGTTGCATGTGCCAAAAGGATACTTTATTTCAGTGCACCAAAACTTTTCTAATAGGTGACCAAAGGTATGAAGGGTATTTGTTTCAATAACCAAGTCCACAGCATCTCTTCCTTAAAAATATGATACTACTTAAAAGATAAATAAAGTAATTTTTCTTTCCCTCTCATGATATGCATTTTAAAAATGCTTTTGTGGGGTATTGGGAGGGAAGAGGACGAGAACTGCATGGCTGAAATAAAATTCATAAAATAAACCCATGTTTTTCAAAATTAATCATTTTTACACCTACACCCTAACCAGGTATTCTCTGATCAAATGTGAAGTACCCGTTTAATGATCTTCCCTAATTGGAATGCTGTGCTGGTTTCCAAATCAACTTCTGTCATGTTTCCACAAGTGGAATTATAAGATAAATAAAAGGCCTGTAAAAAGCAGTGTCATTTAACTGTCTAGAAATTTCTGCTTTATAATCTGTATAACTATTTTGAGACTCTTTGTGTCTGAGTCTTACAACAAAATTTCTATTTAACATCAAATTTGTTAAGGTTAATATTCTACTTTTATTCAGTTGAAGTAGAGTCAAGATTCCTTTTATTATATCATCAGAGTTTGTACCTGCTTCCTCAGGGCTGAATTTGGCTCAAGGAGGCATTATCCTATTGTGTAACTTATTTGTTAGTCAAATCATTTCTACGGCTATAATTTCCTTATGTTTCCAACCATGAGAAAATTTGCAGTGTAGCACTTGAATCATGTTTTTCTATCTTGCTGCCTCCATTTTTGTTAATAACTTCCATTGTTCCTTGTCATGTCATGGTAGATACCATATTGTGCTTAACTGAATTCTTGGAGGTGTACTATATCATATTAGAAAAATTAAATATAGAGTCATAGAAGATTAGGGTTGGAAGGCCGCTCAGGAAGTCTTCTATTCCACTCCCACGCACCCACCCGCTTCCAGTGCTCTGCTCAAAGCAGGTGCAGTCCCAATTAAATCATTTCAACTAGAGTTTTGTCAATCCACACCTTAAGAGCTTATAAAGAGATTCCATCACTAGGTAATCCATTCCAATGCGTCATCACACTCCTACTGAAAACATTTTTCCTAATATCCAACCCAGATCTCCCCCACTACAACTTGAGACCATTGCTCCTACTTGTATCACTTACTACCACTGAAAACAGCCTTGCACCATCCTCCCTGAAAACCACTTTCAGGTAGTTAAAAACTGCTTTCAAATCCATCTCATTCTTCTCTTCTGCAGATTAAACAAGGTCGGTTCCCTCAGTCTCTCCTCATAAGTCGTGCTCCTTCCCTCTATTCATCTTTGATGCTGTCCACTGGACACATTCCAATTTGTCCACTATTGGACAAATTATTATTATTATTTGTCCACTTTCTGTAGTGGGGAGCCAAAAACTGGGCACAGGATTCCAAATGAGGACTCACCAGTGCTGAAGAGAAGAAAATAAACACTTCCCTTGATCTGCTGGCAATGCATCTACTAATGCAGCCAAACCTTGCTGGCACTAAAGGTACATAATTGACTCATATCCAGCTTCTTGTCCATTGTAACCCCCCAAGTCCTTTTCTGCTGAACTGCTGCCTATCCAGTTGGTGGCCAGTCTATAGCACTGTATGGGATTCTTCTGAAGGACTTTAACTGAGGTCCTTGTTGAGCCTCATTAGATGTTTTTGGCCCAATCCTCCAATTTGTCTAATTCAATCTCTATTCTATCCCTACCTTCCAGTGTATCCACCATTCTGCCTATTTTACTGTCATCTGTAAACTTAGTAAGGGTGTAATCTGTCCCATACTTCAGAGCATTAGATGTTGAACAAAACCAGCCTCAGCACTGACCCCAGGAGCACTCCAGTTGTTAGTGGCTGAATGGCTGCCAACTAAACATGAAGCCATTGATCACCACCCGTTAAACCAAATGACCTAGACAATTCTGTCCATGTTATGACCATTCATCCAACTCATATTTCTTTAACTTGTATGAATGTGAGTTACATACAGACTTTCTGTGACCTGGGATATTCTATCTACTACCTAAAATCCGTAAAAAAGGAAACCCTGGACACCCTATCATCTCAGGCATTGGCACTCTCACAGCAGGTTTATCTGGCTATGTGGACTCCCTCCTCAGACCATATGCTATCAACACTTCTAGCTATTTTCAAGACACCGCAGACTTCCAAAGAAAATCCATTCCACTGGAGCTTCCAGAAAACACCATCCTGGCTACTATGGATGTGGAGGCTCTTTCACCAACATCTGCCACAAAGATGGATTTCAAGCTATTAGAAGAACCATCCCAGATGATGCCACAGCACACCTTGTGGCTGAACTTTGTGACTTTGAACTTGTTAGCAAAAAGCTGCTGCAAAATCTGAGTGTTGCAGGACACCCCCTGTCAGCTAACACAGCTCAGGCCCTCCTTATCTCTCAAGCATCTATCAACTTGGGTGCCTCTTAATGCTCTGGAGAGACCTGACAGAATGAGCCGAGACAGATATTGGTTAAACAAGCTGCTATTTATTTTTAGGGTAAGGGAATTGGAAAAGGAACCTTATAAACACCTCAGTATAGAATTAAAAGTGAAACTCAAGCATAGCACAACTATAGCAAATCACTAAATTATAAATAGAATTAAGCATGAGATTTAACCAATCCCCTGTTGCACTCTTTAGCCTTCCCTAATTTCCACAGTGACCCAGACACCCACAGGTAAGTTCCCACTGGAGGTAAGACCTCTCATGAGTTCCTGGAGGTCTGCCACCTTCTAGGCTTTTAGTGAGATCAAGAGCCACACAAGGTGATTATTAAACCTTCAAGAGCCACACTGTGGCATATAGCCATATGTTATTACCTACTCCAAAATTACTAAGTATAAAATTCATTGAACACATTAATTTTATCATAAAAAGAGGGCAAATATTGATCCTATTAATTAAGATTCTAATAATTGCTTAAGGTTACCATGAAAACTAGGCCTACCTATACAGTAAAAACTTAGATTGTCTCTGCCGTCCTGACCATGCCACCACTTCTCCTGCCATCCTGACTCCCTCCCTAACCCCCAGGCCCTGACGCTGGCTCCCCCGTGCTGACGCCCACTGAGGGCCCCCATACCTGGCTGCTTCAGTGGCTAGGCACAGGCTGGGGCTCTGGTTGGGAGATTTAAAAGTCCTAGGCTGGGGCTGCTTTCCTCCTTGAGCCACACTTTTTCATTCAAGAGCCGCCTGTGGCTCCTGAGCTGCAGTTTGGCCATGCCTGCTCTAGAACACAGCAGGATGAGGGAGGAGGCGTCCCAGAGATTAGGCTTCAGTCTAAGCTCAGAAATCTACGCACCAGTGAGAGAGTCCATGACCTTAGTCAATTGGCACTGGCCAGCTGCAGGCTTTTCTGTGCTCTGTAGATATATCCTGAGTCTCCCATCTCAGAGGTGGATCCTTTAACCATTGGACTTCAGAAAAGTCTTTCTGAATCTTACAAAATTGTATGCCCCCTGTCATTCTTATGAATGTTTATAAATTAAATCAATCTGATACTGAACTCTTTTCAGACTAGATTTTAGGAAGCTATAATAATATCTCCCTACATGAAACAAAGGAATATTAGGCTAAATTAAACTAATAAGAGTTCATGTAAAATGGAGGAACTTGAAACTTTCCATATGGCTTAGCTTTTGTATTGAAGACTATTTTAGGGCAGTGGCTTTAAAAATAAGCTCTCCCAAACTGAAACCCCATATTACAACAGCATAAAAGCTGTGGAACCCACCCCCTCCAACCTTAAAAAAAAGTGAGGGTGGTCGTGACTTCCCTTGGTGACTGTAACTGCTATGTTGAGAACCCATATTTTAAGAGAGAGAGAGTGCTGCTTGTAAAAAGAGAATCTCTGGAGTCTTTCTTGAACAAGTATAACATTTATGAGGTACTAGGAGTGAGTTAATCTTGAAGAGGAATGCAGAGAAACTGCTACATAATAATACAGTGACATTGTTTTTCCTTGATGTCAGCATAGAAACCCAAACACAAGGAGGTGAAGTTAGTCCTGTGAGAAAGCTGTTGAGAAAGATGATTGTGAAGTTTGTAATGTGGTATCCAGCAAAATTAAAAAAAAAAAAATGTTCTGCACAGTATTTCCTGGAACTAGGGGTTGCTTCCAGACATCTGGACAAGCCTGATGTGGGGGATATCTGGAACAATGATGAGTTATGAATGTGGCAGCATTATGAGCTTTGCGCAATGGTATGGGAACAACAATGTTAGAGTTCTGCTTTCTGAAGTTTTAAAAGCTTTTAGTAGATGTGACTATCTGAGTTTTGTATTGTACAGATTTATAGATATGTAAGAAAAGCAGAATATATAGCTCACTCTAAATTTATCTATTTCTTGGAATAGGGCCCAAGGGTAGTTTTTTGTTTGAGTGATTCAGTTGACTCTTCTTTTAGTGAGGGATGCTCTGGGAGGTATTTAAATTGGGTGATGTCAGAAGCATGATTTCACTGTATTATAAGCTGCAAACATCCTCTGATGTTGTAAACTAAAAGGAACATTAATTAAATACTTACTGGCAGTCTAGAAAGTCTCCTCAGTGACATGGGTGTATTGTCTCTTGATCTGCCTCCCAAACAGGAATTTTTATAATTTGACTGACAATCCATCAAAGCAGTCATTCCTTAAAGATACAGTGATACTGTGCATTTATCATGTATTCTTCAGAACCCTAAAGCAGCGTTTCCCAAACTAATCTGGCCACTGGAACACTTAGGTCTTGGAATATATTGACGGACCACATACATACTGGACCGCGGAGTGGGGTCACACTGAAAAATTGTGTCATGTATTGCTCAAAACTTGATTTAAAAGAGTTAAGTTTTGGGGATGTCTTTTATTTTAATTTCTAAAGATTTTTATTTTAATTCTTATTTCTAAAGAAGGAAAAATATCACTGGCATAACATTTCTTTTTATGGAACACTATTCACATTGCGCGGAACACCAGTGGTCCATGGAACACAGTTTGGGAAATGCCCTAAATGAATGTGAATGATTGAAGAAGGTGGCTGCTCACCTTCCTTGACTAAATCCAATACTTTTGTTGCTCAACATAATAATTATTTTGTGCTCTGTGCTAACAGCCAAATTATTTTGTGTTTTGTATTAATTATCAAAAGCAACTCTATTTTCTAGAAGGTTGCTGGTTAATGTTTGCAATGTAGAAATCAATGTCAAATTATTTGTACATTATTCTCTTATAGAATGGAAAAATTATAAGGCAGAGTGTCTGAAAAGAGTACTTTCAGTAAGAATATGAATTCTGAAGCCACAAATACTAGGGAAATTTAATAATTTTATTAAGAGGTAAAGCATTTTCATCAACTCAGGGTTGTGCTGGTGCCAGTGCATATATAGAACTCCTCATATTGACATTTGTTATCAATATATACAAATACAAGGTGAACGACTTTTATAGTGTGATTAGATAGAAATTGTTTAGATTAAAAAATATACCTGAGTAGAAACTGATGGGACCAATTCTAGTTCCCACTGAAGTGAACAAAATTTTGCTGTTGATGTCAGTTGGTATGCTCACACAAGGTTTTATTGTTTTTTTTATTTATAACTGGGATGTGATGGCAGTAAAGCTCATCTAATGAGAATATACACTATCCTAAAAGACAAATTTTACTTAAGCTGACCTTTATATCATTTCTAAATGACATACTGAACAGATATCCTCTGTAAGATAAGACATTATTGTCAGGTGCTGGATCGTGTCCTCATGATAATCATGTCAGGATGCTTCTCCAAGCTCAGTTTCTTCTAGCTGGAGATGTATTACTTCTCTTTTCCAGCAAAGATGGCATGCTGGTTGTTTAACAATGCCTAGCAGATCTTCTTTCAGGAAAAAGGAAATTATTCCAGATGCAAGATGGGCAGGAAGGAAAACTGTAACATATGGTCAGTAATGGGACTAGCAGACTCATTGAAAAAAGGTGAGAGGGAGGGAAAAAACATCTTATGGGAGAATATAAGTTGAGCTTGTTACTGAAGCTCGGAAGAGAGAGAAGTTGGCTAACATCTTTGTTAAGTGCAAGAACAGAATATTTTTATGATGATGTTTGAAATAAATCCTTTGTCAAACTCTAATAAGATCAAAGGGATGCTCTGAAATAATTGTAGCTGAGATCACTTATCTCGACTGAACGATTTTCTCAGAATGGAGGAAAGGTTCTTCTGCTTCCAATAATGAATGAAAATAGTTCAGTTTACCATTAGGCTTTGAGGACAAACTTTTATTTTATATAACCAATTAATGTATCATTAATCATTAATTTAGTTATCCCAGAATATTTAAAAATGACCCTTGTCCATCTTTCTCTCTTCAGATTTCAAATACCAGTTTGATAGCCAGACTATGTTATGACCCATGGAGAACCAAAGATCAGAAACCAGGCATTTTTCTTTTTATTTTCTTCTTTGCACTGAGGCACCTTAAAAGCCATAACAATAGAAATATCATGTTGCGTGGGAAAGGCTGATCAATCTGAGATGTAACTTCTTTAAATTGAGCTAATTACACAGACCACAGACTCCAGGCATTCCTCTATTCCTGCCACAAGCTCCCTACTGGGTATTCTTCCATCCCATCCCCCTCTATTTCAGGGGCTCCCTGCAACGCTTTCCACCTTCTCTGTCATGCCCAGGGCTCTCTCCATGCCAGGATCTTTGTCTGTGCTCCCCATTCCATCCTCTCCTCATAAGAAGAATTCTTCCATTGACCTAGCTACTGCTTTTCTGGAGGTGGATTAATTACAGTGCTGAGAACACCTTCGCTGTTGCGAGTGCTTACACTGAAGCACTACAGAGGCACAGCTGCAGTGCTGCCACTGTAGTGAAATAAGCATAGGCGTAGCCTTAGTTACAGTAAAGCATTACACATGGTATGTTTTTAATTATATTAATTTGCTGTGCTGTGTACAGAAAAATCTGTGTTTCCAGCCAACATGACTGTGCATGACATCAATGTTATCCTACCTCACTAGCAGGTGGCAAATGCTCATCCCACTGTGTATGGTTCTGGCTTCCTTTCCAGGCCTTGGATGGGAGGAAAATCATTTGGCCGCTGGTCAAGGCTGTGGACCAAAGGAGGGTGGAAATTCTTTAGCATCTGCAGGATTTGTCTATGGTCATTTCTCACAGTGCTCGGCCTTATTCTTTGGATGGCTTTGAAGGCTGTGTGGGTAAAAAGAACTAGCAAATTCTTGCCATTGTGAATGCCACAATAAACAGATCTTCTCCCATTATCAGAGGTGAGCTGGTCCAGGCTTCCTCCTCCAGAACAGCATGCTCTAATACTCTCTGATATTGCCAGGGATTTTTCAGGAACTTGTTTCTCAAAGGGGAACACAGGCCATTTGGTACTTAAACTAGAGACTGTTAGGCACACCTGGTCTTTGGATGCTGAAGCCCAAGCTTAGTGCTACATTAGTGCAAGTGATGTAATTGCACTGGGGGTTATGAAATTATCGGGGCCCAACCAGAGTATGATTTGGATTTAGGACCTAGGAGTCTGGACACACAAGGGTGAAAGGTACTGGAGACATATCTGGAGGTACTGGAGACATATCACAATCTGGAGACATAGTGGATTGCACCCCTAACTGGCACAGTGGATGGGACACAGGCATCGGGGATCCTGTACACCGACTGGCTGAAGATGTAACCAGACTGTATGTATGGATTACACCCAGTGAACAGAATTCAAGCATTCGACAGTTGGGGTGTGAGTACGCTATCTGTGCTGACACTGCAGGTGGATTGGATCTGGCTGCATATGTTTATCCCAGTCACACAACTATCTACCTGGAAGAAGTTGGGTCATGCTGGAGTTAAAGAAGAATAACTGGGGACAGTGTGGTGTGCCGGTCCATTGGTGGAGAGGCTGTGTAGGATGATGGGCCCCCTGTGACTAGGACAACTCCAGGCCTTGAGCGCAACTGGCAAGCATGAGCAGAAGAACAGGAGATTGCAGCATGAGGGGAAGTATGTGGAGAGAAGCGGAAAAAGAAGATGTACCTCCTCCATCAAGACAAAGTACCAGGTAAAAAGCATTAGCTGCTTTGCATGAGTAGGTGGTGATGGGGGAAGAGGAAGATGTGAGGAGTAGGGTTGGAGCACAACTGGATAGGATAGGTCCCCAATACTGGACTGGACCAGCAGAGAGTAGGGAAAGGGGGCTGGAGTGGAGCTTGGGGAGGAGTCTGGACCGGAGCTAGGTGGATGGAGGAAATGTGGGGATTAGAGCAGAGACAGAGAAGACTATGATGGAAAACTGGGGGTGGGATTGTGGGGGTCTGAAATTGGGCTAGGGTGGATCAGGGAAGAGGGGTCAGGAAGCACACTAAAAAAGTCTGGAGGGGCGACTGCATCAGTGTTGGGGAAGTTGAGGGCTGGATAGCAGTTGAGGGAGAGGAGAGCAGGATTCTCCCCAGGACTTGAAATTAGAGGGGGTGAAGGCCTGTAGGGGGATGTGTAGGTGGATATTGGGTGTGCTCACTAAATTGGTATAGCACTCTTAGTAGCTGAGAACTGGAGGGGGTGTTGGGAAGTTCAGGGGGGCATAGGAAGGGTGTTAGGGAAATCCCTGGCCGAGGGTGGGGCTGGATGAGAATTGGGAGGGAGAGAATTGGGTATAAGGGACCTGAAGGAAGTCAGTCAGGAACTGGGGATGGGCGGAAGCAATAAATAGGAACTAAGGGGATGGGCAGGGGCAGGGAACATGGGGGCTGGATTAGCAGGGGAGGAGACCTGCAGAGGTGTAGGGAGCTAGTATAATCATGAGAATGGCCACACTGCCTCACACCAATTTTCCATCAACCCCAGTAACCTGTGCTCATAGTGGCCAGAGCCAAGTACTTCAGAGGAATGAGCAGAGAAAGGCAATTATTGAATGAGCCGTCCCTGGTGGTACAGTCCCACACCGGGCAGTGGTTGTCAAATGTAGGGTTGGGACCCAGTACTGGGTCGCAGACCCTCAAGCTGTGGGTCACAGCACCCCTTGCTGCCACTGGCAAAAGACTGGAATGAACTGCTCAAAGATGTAATTGCTGGCTCATGGGTGTAAATGACTTTTTTCAACTGGGTCTCGAGGAAAAAAGTTTTAAAACCACTGGCTTTGGGACACCCAGAGCATGCATTTGCATCTCTGACCATCTTGGCTAACAAGAATTGATGAGGCCATCCTCTACAAACTTATCTAATTCTTTTTTGAACCCTGTTATACTTTTGACTTTCAAAACATGCCGGTTGACAGTGTTGTGTAAAGAAGTGCTTCCTTATGTTTCTTTTAACTTCCTGCCTATTAACCCCTTGTCCTCATGTTATGGGAAGGGGTAAATAATACTTCCCAGGGGCTCACATGACTTGAGCCAGCACTCTGAGCTGCAGGTCTTTTCCCCCGCCAGCAGCACTTCTGAGATTTCCTTATTCACTTCCTCCACACCATTCATATTTTTATAAACCTCCATCAGATCTCTCTCCCAGACTTCTTAATCTCTTTTCAGATGGATGTTTTTCCATCCCCCTAACCATTTCTGTTGCCCTCCTCTGTACTTTTTCCAATTTTCATATGTCTCTTGCAAGATGCGCTGACCAGATGTGCCACAGTATAGCAGATCTGGGCTTACCATGGATTTATACAGCAACATTATGGCTGTGTCCACACATCTTTTTTATTTTGAAATAACACAGGTTATTTCAAAATCAAAAAGATTAGGTCCAGACGATGTTTTCTTATTCCGAAATGACAGACTCCATAATTTCAAAATAAGCAGTGTCCTTTCGGAACACCTTAAACCTCATTTGGTTTTGAAATGGCCCTTATTTTGAAATAAGGCCGCAGGGTGGCTCACCCGGCACCCAGCTTGGGGTGCTGCAGCCCCCTGCAAGGTGGCTGTAGGCAGGGTGCAGGGTGAGCCGCCCTGTCTGTGGCCACCCCGTGGGGTACTTCAGCCCCCCAAGCTGGGCACAGGGTGAGCTGTGGGGCTCCCTGCCGCTGCAGCTGCTGAGCCTGGGGGACCCAGCTCCCTGAGGCTGCAGCCGCTCAGCCCCTGGGCACTGGGGAGCTGGGTTGGACCGGTTCCCTGCAGCTTCAGGCCTGGCAGTGGGCAGAGCTGGGCACCCCAGCACCCTGTGGCGGGGCTTGAGAGCAGACCCTGCAGTGCGGAGAGCTGGGTGCTCCGGCTCCTTGCCGCTTCTAAGGGGTGCAGCCTGCTGCAGCTGTGGCTCACCCCACCAGGGCTGCAGCCCTGGAGAGCTGGGTGCGGGGTAAGCCACCACGGCTGCGGCCACCCCATGCCCCTTGCAGTGCCCCTTGCAGCTCCCCTGACCTGGGTGGGGGAGCCTGGGGGAAGCCACCTCCAGACTCCTGGCAAGCCCTCTCCCCCCCTGCGCCCTGGCTGGTGGCAGCATGGCCTGCAAGGGGCCATGTTGCCACACCTCCCAGGGTGCCCCTCTCCTAACGGGAAATAGCGAGTCCATACATAGGACCTGCTATTTCGCTTTCAGGGTCTCCCTTATTTCAAACTAAATTTTTTTTAGTTCAAAATAAGTTGTTTTGAAATAAAGGTTTTATTTTGAAATAAGTCATTTCGGAATGACTTATTTCAAAATAAAACCTTGTGTGTAGAATAGCCTATGATATTTTCGGTCTCCTTGGCTATTCTTTCCTAGGGGGTGCGGGGTAGCTGGTGGGGGACAGCACTGGGGCGACTGGCGTGGAGGCTGCATTGTAGGGGGCTGGCCTGGGGCCAGTGAAGAGCAGTGGGAGGGATGGACTAAAGCAAGTAGAGAACAGTTTGGGGGGGCTGTAGGAGCTGGCAAGGGGGTGTGGAAAGAGGCAAGCAGGAATTTCCCTAAGCCCCCCCACTACCCCCCTGAATTTCCCAACATCACCCCAGTTGTCTGCTAGCAAGTGTTATACTAAATTAGTGAGCACCCCAACACCCCCCCCCCCAAATTTCTTGTCCCAGGACCCATCCCCGCAGAGCCCGCAGGCGCTGGTCGGTGCAGGGGTCCGCGGGGCAGAGTGGGGCGGGTCCCCCAGCGGGGCCAGGGGCTGGCGGGCGGGTTGCAGCAGCAGCAGCGGCGGGAGGCGCCGACTGCAAACACGCGGCGGCGAAGCTGCAGCCGCCATGCATAGAGCGCGCGCCGGCACCAGGGCAGCTGGGGGATGTAGCTCAGTGGTAGAGCGCGCGCTTCGCATGTGTGAGGTCCCGGGTTCAATCCCCGGCATCTCCAGCTGTTTTTATTTTGCACTTTTGAAATCATCGCGTCCCAGCCCTGGGCTGATCGCAAACCCCCCGCCCGCCTCTGGGCTCCTGCAAGCCCAGTGGTGACCCAGCGCTTGGTGCGTGTGCTTCACGGCACAGGGGTGAGGCTGTTATTGCAGCAAAAGTAGCTGGTGAAGTCTGGACTTTATGTGTTGTGGGTCAGTAGCCAGCTGGGAAAACAGAGAACTGGTGGCTCCCAGTTATTGCTTTAAAACTGAATTTGGGCCAGGTCACAAAGTAAGGGGCAGGGTTAGGAATCAAGCACAAGGCTCCAGAATGGCAGGGACAAATGTTACTTGTAAACTAGTGACAAACCTCCTATGAAAACTCCTAAAAACAGGTATTTCCTGTTTCTACGCCCCATCAACTGTTGTATTTCTAAACATGATAAAGCCAGAAGAGGACTTTTGAATGCAAGCTGTACTTTTAATATCTATCTTCAGCTAAATAACATCAGGTTTATATGAAATAATATCTGAGACTAAAAAAAAAAAAGTTAATTTGCAGGTCTGTGTAATGTCCTAGAAACTGCCTGAGCCTGTATGCCAGGGAAATAGCAAATTAGAGTTATCTATTTTTATTTTATTTATCCCAAGATCACCTTAGTTTGTTGTAGGGACCCAGGACTTCAGTGTTGCAGGGATCATAGCCTCGAGACAGCAATGTGTCATGGCTGCTTTTGCAACCCTGTGTCTTGGCTTTTTGAGGCGACAGATGTATCGTGATATCTCAGTGCAAAAATTAGGCATTGAGGATTGATGATATAGCAGCATAATGTTATCACTCGCACTGAGATGCACGTGATGTTGTGACAAATTACATATAGTCTTGATACCCAAGTTTGTCTTGTAGGACCAAGACTTGTCATGCATAGCAAGCAACACTTCTAAGGGAAAACAAGAACAACATTTTGTGAGTCATATCAAGAGAAAATACAACCTTAAAGTAAGACCAGTGTTTGCAATTATATGGTCTAGAAGACACATAATAAGTTTGAACCACAGTGAGCTCATAATGACAAGTATTTTCAATGGAACATTTTAAAATGGGTATCTGTTAGATGAAAAGAAAGACTAAAGGATAATTTTCAGCACTCCGGGCTTTCTGGGTTTATAAAATATGTACGGAAACGTACAAATTTGCCCATGCAAAGGGCCATTTGTACATATAAGTCTTCAAACTGTGCATCTGACTATCGCATGTACTCAAAAATGCGTGGTTAGTATGTGCAAGTGGATGAATGTCAAAGCACAAGCTGCATGAAATTTGGTTCCAAGCTAGAAAGAAATTCAGAGCTAAATCTGAAGAGGTAGCCATGTTAGTCTAGTTCAGTAAAACAAACAAGGAGTTCTGCGGCACTTAAAGACTAACAGATTTATTTAGTGCATGAACTTTTGTGGGAGAAAATCCCACTTCGTCAGACACTTTGAAGAGGAGGGAAATTACAGAATGAGGGGAAAATAAATGCAGGTAAGCGTAAGTCATGGGAACAGGTCACACTGCAACAGCAAATCAAAATAGTTGTTAAGATTCAAACATTAGGAAGCAGCATACAGAGGAAGATGAGGTCAAATCACCTGTTGTAATGCAAGAAAAATCCAATGTCCCAATTAAGTCCTGAAACAATACAACCAAATTTGAAAATGAATTCATTTTCCCTAGCTTCTCAAATGAATACTAAATCAAGGCTTCAGAGAGAAGCTAGAAAAAAAACAAGGGGTCTTGTGGCACTTAAAGACTAACAGATTTATTTATCACATGAGCTTTTGTAGGAGAATATCCCACTGGGATTTTCTCCCACAAAAGATCATGCACTAAATACATTTGATAGTCTTTAAGTGCCACAGAGCTAAATCTGTTACTTCATCTTTATGTTACCCCTTAGCCGACACCACAGACTGTGGTAAGTTCCCCATCTTCAAAGCATCTGACAAAGGGGGATTTTCTCCCTGAAAGTTCATGTGATAAATAAATGCGTTAGTCTTTAAAAGTGCCACAGGACTTCTTGCTTATTTTACCACAGAACATGTTAGCACAATTGGTATTTTGAGGCCATGTTTATCTGCAATAGGTTTGGTTAAAGCAGGGGGTCTTAAACTCAAATCGCCACAAGGGCCGCATGAGGTCTAATACATTAACCTAAGGGCCACACCACTGAAACCTCTTTGTATGATGATATTACAAATATTGGTAATGATCGTGTCATTGCAGGCCACAGGAAATAGCTTTAGGGGCCGCATGTGGCTCGCGGGCCATGTGTTTGAGACCCCTGAGTTAAAGGGTCCTGTCCAGGAATATCAAGGGATTTAAGGAAAAGTCAGGGGTTTTGAGCTCATTATGCCAGCTTTATATCACCAGGGATTTTTTGTTTGTTTATTGTTTACATTAGCTTGATTTCAATTTTATTGTTACTATTTATTTTGATTATTGCTTTACAATTTAATTTGACAGTCTTGGAGACTTCCTAAAGAACAAGTACAAGCATTACATTCTCCAGGAGTTAGGTAAATAATGAAAAAAAGAATAATTGAGAGACATGTGGGTAGTTACCCATGCGAAGTCCCACTGAAATCTGTAGAGATCTGCACAGACACATGCATTCTTTGATGTTCTATTTGTACAATTAGGGTTTAAGTGATTAATGGGACAGATTTCATTTATGTTGAATTGCAGTCTTCAAGAAAATGTCTTGATTGACTGGGGTGTCACCAGAGTGCATTACAGGTTAGCAAGCCTTGTGCTATCAGCAATAGCATAAATGAAGCCCATTCACACAAGTGCTAAATTAATTGAGTTTTGAAAACTGTTTCCCTATTTAGCTAAAGGCTAAATCATATTTTGCATTTGTTTAAGACATCTGGCAGAGTTGGCTGTAATAGTATAGTGAATTGTATAAGTCAAGAGCAATTTGCAGACACTCCTAATTCTCATTGGTGCTCTAATAAGGGTCTAGAACATGCCTGTAGCATCTTTAAAAACAGCATGGCATGAGCTCATACTGTACTCTTCTTTTTAAAAAATGGTAATAAAGAAAAGGTTCATGAAACAAGAGAGTGAATTAGCACCTATGATACTAGACAATGGTGGCCGAGAGTGACAGGGTGGATCAGAACCTCAGAGTCCTCTGGGAATTGATTCATGTTCTGTCTAGTACACCAAAGAGAAAAGACTCCCTTGGGCATTCATTGCTCTGGGAAGGATGGTAGTTGAGGAAAGCAGTCTGCAGAACTGAAGTGAAGAATGAGCTGATGGAGAATGATGTGTAACACAATTCCAAAATGACAGTAACACTCTGAAGCAGCTATCTTAAACTAAGTAAAAGTACAAGCACTTTTCTTTAAAAAAAATCAAGTCTCAATTACCTCTTGTGTCGTTTGCCACATTAAAACAAAATGGATGAAAATCCATAAATCGCTTAGTTATAGAGGCATTTGCTGTAGGATATAGATGAAAACTTCATTTTTCTCAGTGGATTATGACTGCATGCCACATTGCTAATTTTTAATTTGCAGTAGAAGAGATAAGGCACATTTCTTACTAATAGACTTCAACAGTGCTTAGACATATCAGATTTGCAGTTTTTTTGAAATAGCATATTTTCACAAAAATAGACTAAACAGTATGCATTTCTTGTGGCCATTTTATTTGCATTCTTTATTACTTTTTTCATAGGCAGAGCAAAAGTACATAAAAAATCATATCATTACCAAGATATTAAGAAGATACTTGGCTACATAAGCAAAACAAATACAGCTCTACCATAAGAATTTTCTATTGGCATGTAATTGGTTGACCTTATTGGAAAATCTATGTATTCATATTTCGTGTTAATGGTTATTTTAATAAGCATGTCTGTTAAAATGAATTTTAGTATAATGCTATTTAAATTAAGATTTTAGATTTTTATACATTCTGCATGCTTAGTTTGAAATGGCTGTGACTGAAAGAGTTTGATATACAATCAGACAGTTTAAGGAATCATTCAGAAAAAAAGGTGATTCAGTTGGAAAATGTAAAATTCATTGTTTTATAAAAAGAACAGAATTTTTAAAAAAAAATGTGCTCATGAAACATCCAAGATGGACAGACATGGAGTTCTCTATCTACATGTCTACAGAACAGAATTATTCACAACTTCTGATTCTTTTTATATTTTCTCCCTTGTTTTAGCTAGACATGCTTTCTTCCCTAAAGATTTAAAGGTGCCCTACACAGGAAACCAAAGACAAAGTTTATATTCTTTCTCATTTCTTATTAAAGTGTAAAGAAGGCCCTGAAATGCTTTTACATGTACATTAGATATTCAGATCTTATCTACCCTATTTTTCTGAAAGACTTTATGGATGATTGGAAGTGGTGGGACCTGCATAACTGAATAACTGAAAAGAGAAGGGAGTTTATTCAGATTGTTTAAGAATTTTTTAGTTAATTATTATTTAATACAGTTGAGAAGAACATTAGCTTTCTTAAAGATTTAATATTTTAACCCACATGGTGAAGGGCTGAGAAAACTCCAAATCCATCTGCTTCTCAAGTCCTCTAAGACCAACTTAAGCAAAAATAGAGAGGACAAGACTTGATGTTTTTAAAGAGAAAAACAAAAGGAAGAGAAAATCTTCCAGGTCTTTTTTATTCCTCAGAAAGGGGATAAACTAATTTCTCCTTCATTCCAGGACAGACTTTAAAAGAACTCCAAGGCTAGTTGCTTTGCTGAATCCTGAAGCTGTGCTCCCCTAGGGAATTGTGCATGTGCTACTGCACAGTAGAGTTAAGAGGTTTCATAATGCTGTTCTATCAGCAGGGCCAGCTCAAGGGGTTGTGGTGCTCTGAGCTGGCTTTGGTTTCGGTGGCCCCCCCTTCTGTGGGGGGCAGAACGTGACCTCCACTCTGGGCTGCCTTGCTGCCCAGGGCAGCCCAGAGGCCAGGCTCCACTCTCCTGCCCCTCTCCTGGGGTAGCTGTTCCACCCCTGGGGGTGGAGAGAACTGGCTCAGAGGTGGGGCGAGAGAGTGGAGTACGCCCCATAGGCTGGCCTGCTCCGCCCCTGGGCGGGCTGGCTGTTCCCTGCCCTGGGAGTGGAGCAGGGCGGTTTGGGGGTGCCCTAAGTTTTGGTGCCCCAAGCCAGTGCCTTACTGGCTTATGGGTTGAGCCAGCCCTTTCTGGCAGCTTGAGATCTGGAATGCTGCAAACTGCTATTATCATAATATTTTTTTTTTTATATTTCACTGAGCAAAGATGCCGCAAGGGTCTACTATTTAGACAGCCAGATCCCCTGAGTTCTGTTTAAGAAGGGAGGAAGGTTGTAAGAGGTAATGAGATAAGGGAATGAGATTGTGGTCAAAGTTGAAACTGGGTCAAAAACCTTTTGAAGAATTGACCTGGACATCCATAGGAAACCAAAGCATCCTAAATCAGCCCTTAGTTTACAACTGCTCCCATGGAAAAAAAAATACAGAAAAAATTGTATAATATGTATTTCTAAATGCTTCCTATAGTAAACCAAAATAGAGTGTATGGAACAAAACTATAAATATACTTGTACTGTTTGCTTAGACTCACACTTCTTCTTGAGCATTTGTTGAGTAGCATTATGTAATATTAAGAATAATTCTTTACTATTCTTAGAAACAATGTAACTATGAAACACATATAAAACCATGCCCCTTTATACAAATAACTTGGCTGGTACTCTCTTTTATTTAACTAATGCACCAGCCCTGAATATCTCCAATCTAGAATAGAAGTGTATGACTGGGCCAGAAACTGAAGAAAATTTGGATTACCACCTAACTTTTTCCCCAGCAGGGCAAGTGCACATCAATTTGTGTTTAATGGGTCACAGAATACATTGGCCATTTCAAGATAGCTATCTACCTAGACAGACAGAATAAATATATGTTATAGAGCCTTCAGCAAAGATTGCTTAAACGAAACAAAATAAACATAACAATCGCTGTAATCTTTAAGGTAAGACTTACAATGTGGAACAACTTGTCAGTGCAGGTTAACATTTTAAGGCCTAGCAATTTTGACAGTGCCCCTTTAAGCATAGGGACTTGGAGGACAGGAAAAGGTCACTTGGTCCCATATATCTGCCTTCTTTAAGTTTCTCTCCACTGTAGTAAGCCTGTCTCAATTAATTATTTAAATATATGAAGAAAATATTTATGTAGATTAAAAAGTCTAATAAAATGTTCAGAGGAGGCTAACATGATGGCTCACATTACCCAAAATATTGCTGCAAAGGAGCAGACAACATGAAATACAATCTGCAAATTTAATATGCTACTATTAGCCATTTATATCTGGTAGTTTTTTGGTCTCCCCAGAACCACACTATATTAGCTAAATGGAAATTCCTGGATTTACCTACTTCCCTTTATTTTCAGCTGCATAGTTCTGCAGTGCAAAAGGTCACCAAACAAAAATTGACAAGAAACGTAAAAGAATTTGAACTAATTTTATTTCAGTAGACAGCTATTTACTATATAGCTAGCAATCTGCAAAATTCCTTTTGAATTTATAGGCTCCCATGAAAGCATTTGTGTCTAGATATAATCCAAATGCCAAGGTAAATTAATTAATTAATTAAAATTAATATATAAAATAAAGAGGATAATTTGAACAGCATGGGGTTCAAATCTTGTGTTTTATTTGTTGAACATACTGGAATGTGCACTGACTTTTTTTGGAAAAGTTTTCTAAGATTTTTTACTACTGACTTGAATTGGTGCTGGAGAAAGTTAGGGACAAAGTAGCAAACCTGCATGTTCACTGCAGTTGATTCTAGACTGTTATGCTATGTCTACACTGGGAATTTAGTTTGAATTAAAGAGGCTTAATTCAAACTAAATTAGTCCATGGCCACACTGCCTTTCATTAGTTCAAACTAAGGAATTCCTTAGTTCGAACTAAGGAAAGCATAGTTCAAACTGGTAAAACCTGCCTTTAGTTCGAACTAATCCAATGGAGCCACATTAGTTTGAATTTACCCTTAGTTTGAACTAAAGGCGGTTTGACCTTCTTCCTCCCAGGGTGCCTTCCTCTTTTTATGGATTGGGGAGGGTCATGGTGCATCCTGGGTGCCATGTTGCCACTCTTCCCATGGCACCCCCCTGCTTAAGCTGAACTAGCAAATCCTGTGCATGGACTTGCTAGTTCAGTTTAGGTTTCTAGTGTGGACATGCTAATTTGAGCTAAGTTAGTTTGAATTAATCACAGTTTACTTCAGATTAATGAATTTGAACTAACTTAGTTCAAACTAGCATTCTTAAGTATAGACATATACTTATTGTTTCCCACCCCGAAAAAACAAGCAGACAATTGTCATGTTCCTGAGTGCAATCCAGAACCTGTAAGGGATTCTGCTGATAAACCAGGATGCTTTAACTTACTGGTTCTCAACCTTTTTCAGGTCATGACACCCTTGGTGGCATATCACGAACCTACAGGATGCACCAGCCCATTCCCTCCAGGCCAAATCCAGCCATCTCCCTGGCTCGTCATAACGCACTTACCACTGTGTTATGTCACGGTAATGTGTCTCAACACAGTGACTGAGAACCACTGCTTTAACTGCTTGGCTGCTGTGGCTTGCAGCCTGGGTAGTAAAAGCCAGAAGACCAGCATGAAGTATCCTGAGTCTGCGTGCTTATGCAGCCTTGGCTCTGTGCTCTAACTCCAGCAACCTTCCCACAGCACAAGTTCCACCCTGGTATCCACCACTCTTTGGTTACTGCATAAAGAGGTGACCCAAAGAACCCCCAATGCAAGTGGGAAAGGGGCTCACTGGTATCTGGTAGTAAGTTTCAGCTGCCTATCCAGTTTAGAGTGTGTCCCAATTCATTAGTGTCATAAACTGTATGTGATGTGTATCTTGCAAGCATTCATTAAAAAAAATTGAATATTAATATTCTTGCATATATGTATGGTAAACACCTAGGGGTTAAAGCAAGCGGGAACGCACAGGAATGGTGTTCCGGGGCCCATTATTTTTAGGGGCTCAGTGTTCTGGGGCCCCTAAAAATAGAAAATGGAGCCAGAAATTTGAGTTCCAGCACCCACCATTTAAAAATAGCGGGGCCTGGAATGCAGCATTCCAGCTCCATTTTCTATTTTTAGGGCTCCACTGAACACTGAGCCTCAGAGCAGGCTCTGGGTGGGAGCCTCAAATTGGGCTGGGGCCACTCCAGTGACATGGCAACCAGCTATGTGGGACCTGGGGCAGGGGAGGGGTTGGGGATAGGCGAGCCAGCCCGGCAGCGAAAG
This sequence comes from Podocnemis expansa, assembly GCA_007922195.1. NCBI lineage: Eukaryota > Metazoa > Chordata > Testudines > Podocnemididae > Podocnemis > Podocnemis expansa. The sequence goes on from ML681984.1 coordinate 30,784,572, forward strand.
GGTGTGGGGGACGGGTTTGGCCCAGGGCAGTGGGGGAAGATGGTGTGGCATAGCAGGGGTTGGGGAAGGGTTGAGGGACCAGTGGCGAGATGGATGCTGGGGGCTATAGCTGGGGTGGGGGGGGTTGGTGTGTATGGGGCAGTAGCTGGGGTGGGGGGGTTGGTGTGTGTGGGGCAGTAGCTGGGGTACAGGTAGGTGTAGGTGTGTGGGGAGCAGTAGCTGGGGTGATGAGGTAGGTGTGTGGGGGCAGTAGCTGGGGTGGTGGGACAGGCTTTGAGGGGCAGTAGTTGGGGTGCAGGAGGGGGGTGCAGACTGGTATGAGGGGGGCTGGCCAATTTAGGAGGGTTCTGGGGCCTGCCGTATTATACTTTAACCTCTGTAAACACCTGAGGGACCATACAAATCTGAAGGAAACATGGAACTAAAATGTGTTTACCATATAAGTCTAGGGAGACTACAGCATATACTTTGTTCACTTCTGAGTTGTTCCCTCATTCCTCCGATTACCTGCGCACACAGAAAAGCCATTAAATGCAATAATATGCTCATTATCCTGATTATAAGTGAGATAACATGTTTCAGTTACTATAAGTGGTGATATAAGGAGAAAATATTAAGAAAGATAATAAGGATGTGGATCTTTCCTCTTCTTCAGTCTCATTCCACTCTTCACATCAGGATCACCCAATTTCCAGCAGTGTAAGATTGTACATAGTTTCTTTAAAACTGTAGTGGGAAACCATACAGGAAGGCTCTTAGGAAGTTAAGATGGTGCCTTTTGGGTGTCTGAGCCAAAAGTGTGTTCCTTCCATCATCTCCCATAGCCCTTCATGAGAACAAAGAATGGTGGGATTTAGAATATGGAACAACTGTTTGGTCATTTTGTGACATGCTGATTTTATTAAGTGGGAGTCTGGGGTGCACTGATGGTTTCAAAGGGTGCTGTGCATGAGAACTAGGGGGCACAGTATAGTGCTCCTGTAGTATGTGTATGGGCTAGGGCAGGGGCCTCAAACACATGGCCCATGGACCACATGCAGCCCCTTAAGCTATTTCTTGCAGCCCGCAATGACACTATTTTTACTGATATTTGCAATATTGTTGTATGAAAATGTTTTAGTGGTGCGGGCCTTGGGCTAACACATTAGTCCTCATGCGGCCTTTGTGGTGATTTGAGTTTGAGACCCCTGGGCTAGGGTGAGTGAAGAGGCAGTGAGGAAGCTGCTGCTGGGGTGGGATCTTCCCTGCCTTCATATGTCTCTACACTGAAGGGTGGACATGACAGCACTGCCCTAGGGAGGTGTGAGGATAGTCCCCCAGCTACCTGAACCTGCTCACTTTACGCAGGAACTGAGAGGTTGCAGGGGAAGCAGGAGCGGCACTCCCTACTTGTCCTTGTAGACAGGGCAGGGGGTGGAAGAGGCACACGCAAGCAAGAGGAGGGGAGGAAGGATGATAGGAAGAACAAATGCTTTCTTCCCTAATTTGGCCTTTGTTTCTGATGGGTCTTAGCGTCCTTTGCAGCTTTATTGCTCAATCTCTGAAACTGCATGACTCAGCAGGGCACCCTTCAATTCTCAGAATGTCATTCTAAGGAGAAGTTCTGTCAGAGGAAATGAGGAAGAGAGACCGAGTAGCTTTTAGGGACAGTAATGTCTCCCTTATTCTAACCAATTTCCTTGTTATGTATTAGATGAAAACTCTGTGATTCTCTATCATTATCAGGTGAGAAGCAAAAGATGACCTTAAGCTGGCAGGAATGACTGAGAGAAAGCATTCACTGGACATTCAGAGCTAGATTCTGATATCCATTGCATCTGTGTAAATTTGCAATATGTTCATTGACATTATTGGAGGGATAGATGTATTTCTGGCAGGGCCTGCATTGGATCACAGCTCATGAAGTTGCCCTGTTCTACAGGAAAGTGTGCACTGGAGGAGTGTATTGAGGCTGGTAGGTTCTGGTTGTCCCAAGATGCAGTTTGCATATATTCAGTACACAGAGAGAATGTCTTCTATAACAGAGTAAGGAATGGGTATGAGAGCATTAAGTAGTTTTGACTACAACACTTTTGCATATGATCACCCATGTTAGACTGACCACCATTGCGAATTCTGCCATCCGCTGCTGTGCTGTAGGAAGCTATGAGAGGCCCTCAAGATCCCATTGATACCATTCCACTGTCAAAATGAAGGGAAGGTCGAGGTCAGTTCCCCTGCTTCTAGTGCGGGTTGCTACTTTTCTGGATATTGGTTAATAATCCCAGCTAGAAACATCTTATCTGTAGATCTAATTGCATGATCCGATGCCGCTTATTCCCATTGTTGGCCTCCTGCTGATGGCAGTGCTCCCATTCTAGGAGCCTGGGGTTGGCCATTAAATTGCATTGTGTGTTCTGCATCAAATAAATGTGACCTGTGACTGTGCAATTGCTTGGTCCCCCCCACCCCCCATTTAAGCCAGGTTTTTTTTTTTAATTATTTTTACCATGACAAACAATGAGCCTTAACTATGATTATAATACATTTTTCTTTTAATGGGAAAATGAATGGATTCGCCATTCTCCTCAAGCACATGCACCCCTGGAATGTGAGACTTATCACACTCTAATTGGGAACACCTTTGCAGGAGCCCCTGGTTAATATGTTGGCACCCTGTTTCTAGTGTAAAGCAGTTCAACTGGATTTCTGAATAATCAAGTGATACTTGATAGCAGCAGCCAGAGAGGGGGAAAACACATTTCTAAATGTTTAATCATAGCTATGACTAAGTACTTTTGTTCTCTGAGAGTAGTAATTAGAATAGATCCCTCTTGAAGAAATCTCACAGAGTTCAGATTCTGCTGCTGTTTTCTACGCTATATGTTTCTGTTTCTCTGCTGTAATTAAAAAATGGAATGAAAAATAAAGAAATTTAGCTGAAGAAAATGCTAATAATATGAACAGATTTTTTTCTCAAGAGTGGAACCCTTATGATTAGTGATCTACCAAATTTGTGACTGTGAAAATCACATCATGGACCATAAAATATGGGCTTCTCCATGAAATCTGCTCTCTGGATGCCTAGCTCAGAAAGTAGACTGGAGAGCCATAACTGCTCTGGAGGCAGCACTGCGTACCAGCAGCAGTAAGAGTAGCAAAACCAGCACCCCTACTAGGCTTCGGACTGTGTTTTAGGTCCAAGCTCTGAGTTTGAGAAAGGCTGTGTAGAAATCCCACATTTTTCACAGGTTGGTTATGGCATAAACAGCAGATTTTCATGAAATTTGCTATTTATGCCATGACTAACCTGTGAAAATTGTGGGATTTCTCCATGTTTTATGATGAATAACGTGTGTGATTTTTCTGTTATTTAAGGAGACCTCTACTTATGATAGGTAACTCTGGCATATAGTCAAGAATTGATAATCTTTTTTTTTCCCCCCTCCAGTGTTCTCTTGCTAATAAAAAGCAAAACAAAACAAAACAGAAAAAAAAAACCCTACCTCAGGAGTTAAGAACAAAAATTGAACTCTTTCTTAACCCAATTTCCACCTGCTAAGCACCTGATTTTGAGTCATTTGAAATCCTGGTCCTGGCATACATCCCAGGCTGCAAGCTGCATGCATGCAAAATCAGGAGGTAATAATATCACCTAGACATTAAATAAAACAATATACTCAAATGGATGATTTTGGGGGGTATTTTAAGGAACCTAATTTTCTTTTTAACTTTGAAAAAGTCTGTTTTAATACCAGTTATAATTATAATACCAATTAGATCCTGCACTGATTTAACTTATGAATACCTGTCTGTAACACTGCCCAAGGATCTGACAAACACTGGTTGCTCAACAGAAGTCCTCTACTTAATTATAAATCTTCCAGTATAATTCTGTCCCACCTAATTAAGGTGGGGCAGGATTATAACCTGTATAGTGGGGATATTTTGGTTCTTTAGAAAGCAGATTACCTAATAAAGTTGATAATTTAAATAGGGTTCACTTGCTCTTAGATTTGCTCTTTTTCAGAAGAGTAACTCAACCTCTTATCCTACCTCCTTCCACTCAGTCATGATTTTGGATGGTTTTTGAAACACAGAATATTCAGATTTTAAAATGTGCTCACTTGAGGAAAATGCATGTCATTATCTTTTAGATTTGTACAATGCCTTTATTTTCTAATTATATACATACACCACCAGTGAAATGCAGCCACCTCTAGGATGAAGGATAGCAATCATTCAAAGAAGTGAGAGGATAAAATTTTAGCTAAGGACATGGGGCAAACTGAAACTCTATAAAAAATACCATAGGTTTTTTTTAGTGTCCATAAGAGATGGACCAAGCTGCAAACAAGTACAGGTTACAATCTCTGTGAACTTTTGGTGTGTTTGTTCATTTTGAAGTTTTGTTTTTACCAATGATAATATCATGGACATCTGTAAATTATGCATTAGGGTTTGGATTTTGAACCCTACCTTCCACCCTGCTTCCTTCACCTCCATGTAAAGTTCTGGGCTTTTAGTTTGGGCCTAGCTGTACCTACAGAGAAGATCAGCTCCTGGTTCTTAAGTTCTCATCTGAAGGATCTTCACCCACAAAGCAAGCTATATGGTACCTAGTTTATCTACCCCAGAAGGGTGAAGGACTGAGGTAGCCTGAGGGAAACCCAAATGTGAGGTTCTTGTGAACTGAAAGCTTCCAACTCTCATGTCAGTGAGTCCTTCCCAATGCCCACTTTTAAAAAGTACTCTTTCCTTCCAATTTTGGCAGCCTCAATATTAGCTTGAAAAATTTCTGAAAGCTAACATTGAAGATGGAGGACTATTGATTGTCTTTCAGTGATACCTAGAGAAGTGGCCACGACATATTATTAATCCAGCTTCCAATTTAGTTCATCTAGCTATACCTGAGCTAATGTGCTTGTGCAGCTGAAGCAGGATTGGGTTTCTATGACTCCCTCAGATGCAACCTGCTGCTGATACGTAGCCAGCTGCCAGGAACTAAAGTATGCCTCAGTGACAGAGTGTGTGGGTGGGAGATGCGCCCTGTAATTGATTTGCAGCAGCATCTTATTTTTCTGTGCCTCCTAGATGACATGCCTTGTGTTGCCCAGAAAGCCTATTGACTAGACACTGAAAGGGAAGCACAGCAGGGAAAAGTTCCATGCATCTGACGAAGTGGGTTGGGAGCCCACGAAAGCTTATGCCCAAAGAAATGTGTAAGTTTTTATGGTGCCACGTGACTCTCATTGTTACAGCAGGGAAGGTTGCTCTTGGGATGAACTGCAGCCAAGAAGCTTGGAAATGGGCACTCTCTGCTCCATTAATCCCAGGACAGCAGAGGTCAGTACAATGCCTTGTCTTTTGGGGGATCCTACCCTCTCAGATCCCTGCGCCGTTAGGCAACATATCTAGACAGTGCGTGGACAAAGAAAGGCTGATGAGGGAGCTGAGGCTGTATAACTAGCCACAGAATCAGGTTGCCTTAGGTCTAGCATGGGCTTCATCTAGTGAAAAGACCCCACTGCAAGATCAAAAAGCTATCTCTGGTTGGCATTCTCCACTGAGTGGCTTCAGTTCCTCTCAGGCACAGTGCAGAGCAGCAGCAGCAGCAGCCAGTCTGCAAGGGGTTAAGCTGTGCTCCCTGCAGACTGGAGCCATCCTCATAGTGGGGCTTTCCCTTTACATTGAGTGAATGAGATGCCCGTTACTAAGGCAACAGTGACCTGGACCCCTTGGCTTGTGCATTTCTTAGTAGGTAGAACACATGCTGCTGCTGTACACTGGTGTTATCACAGATATTGGGGGTGCTGGCTGGATGCTGCACTGGCTCCACAGTGTCATCTATTGCCTCTTCCCCCTGCTGTTTAGGGGCTACAGAAACAACAAGGTTTCCCCTTAAGAGAAGGTGGGGTCACACCACATTCAGCTAAATAGCAAGAGATGAAAACAGGAAAAGAAGGGAGATCAAAGGGTTGAAACAAGGGATCCAGACAGGAATACCAGACAATGCCCACTGCTGGAGGAAGGAGTCAAGGGAGAGAGTGGATCCCCCTTCAAAGATCTTTGCTTTGCCAACATACACATTAGAATGAGTACTCAGAGAAAGGCCTCACACTGACAGAAAGAGCCTCTTCAGCCTCTTCCGCCTACCTTTGCAAAATGGTCATTTGGGCCAGCCAGAGCCAGGAGGTGGTGGAGAAGGAGCCCTTGTGCAGGTGTAGGGACATAGATGGGGGATAGAAAAATGCAGCTAAGTTTTAATAACAGATTTTGGAGATGGCATCAGCAGAAGAAGAGCTGCGACTTGGTGCATTGCAGATAAATACATGCCAGAGTTTCCTTCCCACTGATGCAGGGAGTGGGGGACATCTGTAGAACCACATCAAATCCATGGCCATGCAGACAGCCCTGCCACACTGGAACACAGGCTGGCCCACAAGGGACCTTAACTTGTGTATAGAAATGGCAGATCCAGCCACTTGAGCTCATGGTGGGATTAGAAGGCTAAAAATATATAGTGAGGAGTATGAGTATGTACCAATATTCCCCCAGGGATACCAGAGAGACAGACTTTCTGGATCTAATGCAGCCTGCTGGGGTAGTGTGCCAAAGGCCTTGGTCACCTAACATCAATCTCCACTGGGCCAGGGATACAGACTGGTGGGAAGTTCTCTCTTGTATGAGTCGCTGCAGGTAAGCTAAAGGTGGGGGACAGGGAAATTTCATTTCAGAGCACACAGTGGGAAATAAAGGGATGAGCATGCCCATGTACAGTAGTGGTGAAGTACAGCTCAGTCTACTCAGTGCTACCAACTGCACTGTATGGGTTTCTACATTACAGCTGGGAGCAAGCCTCCCAACTTGCACAGATGGCCTTGCACTAGTGGGGCTTGAATGAACTATATGCAACAATAATTATGAGCAATAATATCAGCATGGATGCTTTAGCTTGGTCAAGAGCTTGGGCTGTCACTTTGAGCCAGTCTGAGAGCCCACACTCCAGCCTGAGCCACATGAATATTTTTAGCATGCTGGCTCAAGCCCCTGAGACTGTCTAGCTGGGGTCACTCACCAAACTTTAGCACACTAAGGTGGGCTCCGCCACCTGCGCACAAAGGCAGGAATTGGGCATGAAAGGTTCAACAAGGAAATTCTTGTTCCCTGACAGCCTGAACAGACCTGGGTATAGAGATCAGTTTCCAAGACCTAGTAAAAGACCAGCAGCTTAGAGATATCAAGGGAGACTTCCTCTGTTGATATAAAACAGGGGTCTCAAACTCAAGTCACCAGGAGGGCCCCATGAGGACTAGTATGTTAGCCTGAGGGCCACACCACTGAAACCTTTTCATACAAAGATATTGCAAATATCGGTAACAACAGTGCTGTTGCGGGCTGCAGGAAATAGCTTTGAACCCACAGGCCATGTGTTTGAGACCCCTGATGTAAAAGCTGCCAGTCATATCAGAGACAGTGAAGGAAGATATGCTCCAATGCGTCATACCTGACTGGATGCACTATTGGAATAGGAAGCGTGGTTCTAACTTTGTAAACGTATCAGGTCCTTTCCACCCCCCTATGGGGAGAATGAGAAGTGAGGAAATCCAGTGCTTCTCTGGGCAGAAAGTTTCCAACTTTCCTTTGGGTATTAATTGCATTACTTAGGCATGAGCTCAAGGGCCTGAGGCTGGTCCCAAAGTATGAACAGAAGTGGAACTAGTTTAATCCTCAGCGCCCTGTCACTAAGAGGCAGACAGAAAAAGTCTAATTTCTGCCTGTATTCAGTTAGACACCTTGAACTCCTACTCAGTCCAACTGACAAGTGAGGAGGGATGAGTGGTAGATATAGGCTGCTGAGATAAAATAGCTGACTTCTATCCCACTAAGCAGTACAAAGTGCAGGTGACAGGGAACTCAATCCCAACAGGGCTGACTTAAAGGGGTGAGCCAGTGTGGCACCAGCTTGGGGCACTGAAGCTTGGGGGAGCTGGCTGTGGCCTGGTCGGCCGGCCCTGTGGGGAGGCAGGGCTGACTGCTGCAGGTGGCAGCTTTGGGTTCTCCCGCCTACCCTTCGGCCTGATCCGCCAGGCAGAGGCTGGGAAGCCATGCCCCCGGGGGCGGATTGGTGGCTCAGGTGTGGGGTGGGAGCTCAGAGCTCAGCCTCAGGCCGGCCCGCCCCACTCCCATTCCCATTCCCAGTGCCAGGCTGCTGGCAGGGTGGAGGGGTGCAAAAGCAAAAATTGTCTCGGGACGCCACAACCTCTTGAGTAAGCTCTGATTCCCAGCCATCAGGACAGAACTCTTAAATGAGATGACACTGGTGGAGGATGTCACTGAGCAGAAGGACTTGCAGGCCCACACTCCCACCAAGTTTTCTTGTATCTTGGGACGCAAGAGGCATCTTGTTGTCATAAGCCAACATTACCACCATCATGTCTGGCTCCTGAGTCACAAACCTAGTGCATCAAAGTGGATTGGAGCCCATGAAAGCTTATGCCCAAAGAAATTTATTAGTCTTCAAGTTGCTGCAGGGCTCTCATTGTTAGTGGAGTCTCTGTCCTTGAAGGGAAGGGTGATGATAGCAAGGGCTAGAGTGGCCAGATGTCCTGATTTTATAAGGACAGTTCAGATATTCAAAGGTTTTTCTTACATAGGCACAAATAACTCCACCCCTTTCCTGATTTTTCATACTTGCAATCCACTCATCCTACCAAGGGAAGAGGACAACAATGCTGACCATGGGAGAGAAGCTGCGTAAGGGAAAAGGGAGGGTGGGGGTTTGCCACAGACTAGTGGCAGAAAAAAGGGGGGAGCTAACAAAAATGATAGCAATCCACTCCTCCTCTCCAGAGAGCAGAGCCAGCCAGGAAGAAAAGTCCAAACAAAAGAACCAAGGGAGTATTTCGTGCACTGCCCCACCCCCAGTTGCTTGGAGATGGCTTGGGGGAAAAGAACAAGGCCAATACGAGGTGTACTGAGTTCAGGCAGCGACAGGGATCTCCTTAACAGCCCCTTATGTCCCCAAATTTCCCAACACCCCCCCAGTTGTCAGCTAGTAACAGTGTTATACCAATTTAGTGAGCCCCCCCAATACCCCTCACACCCCCCTCCAAATTTCAAGTCCTGGGGAGAATACTGGGCAGGGACAGACATGGGTGGGCAGAGGGCAAACAGAGTGAGAAGCCCTGTGTTCCCAGGAAAGGAGGGATTTTCTGGGGACATTGGTGCAGCATTCTCCCCAGGACTTGAAATTAGTGGGGGGTGGATTTGGGGTGCTCACCAGTATTGTCCCCAGGACTTGAAATTAGGGGAGTGTATGGGGAGGTGTGGGGGGTGCTTACTAATTTGGTATAACAGTGTTACTAGTTGACAACTGGAGGGGGTGTTGGGAAATTCAGGGGTGTAGAGGGAGGTGTTGGGGTGCTCACTAATTTGGTATAACAGTGTTACTAGCTGGCAACTGGGTGGGGGGTGTTGGGAAATTCAGGGGCTGTAGAGGGAAGTGAAGAGGGGTGTTGGGGTGCTCACTAAGTTGGCATAACTGTTACTGGTTGACAACTGGGTGGTGTTGATAAATTCAAGGGCTGTAGAGGGAAGTGTAGAGGTGTATTGGAGTGCTCACTAATTTGGTGTAACTGTTACTAGCTGACAACTGGTGGGGTGTTGGGAAATTCAGGGGGTGTAGAGGGTTGTTGAGGTGCTCACCAATTTGGCATAACTGTTACTAGTTGACAACTGGGGGGTGTTGATAAATTCAGGGGATGTAGAGGGAAGTATAAGATGCTCACTAACTTGGCGTAACTGTTACTAGCTGACAACTGGTGGGGTGTTGGGAAATCAGGGGTGTAGAGGGAAGTGAGGAAGTGTAGAGGGGTGTCGAGGTGCTCACCAATTTGGCATAACTGTTACTAGCTGACAACTGGGGGTGTTGATAAATTCAGGGGATGTAGAGGGAGGTGTTGGGGTGCTCACTAATTTGGTATAACTGTTGCTACCTGACAACTGGGGGGGTGTTGGGAAATTCAGGGGGTGTAGAGGGAAGTGTAGAGGGGTGTTGAGGTGCTCACCAATTTGGCATAACACTGTTGCTACCTGACAACTGGGGGGGGGTGTTGATAAATTCAGGGGGTGTAGAGGGAAGTGTAGAGGGGCGCCGGGGTGCTCACTAATTTGGTGTAACTGCTGCTAGCTGAGACCTGGGGTGCTGCTAACTCGGGGGTGTGAGGCGCTGACTAAGTAGCCATGAGAGTGTGACTAGCTGAGACCTGGGGGTGC
>ML681984.1:30794838-30912338 GCA_007922195.1 Podocnemis expansa
GACTAAGTAGCCAGGAGAGTGTGACTAGCTGACACCTGGGGGTGCTGATAACTCAGGGGCGTGGGACTGGCTGCCGCCGGGGGTGCGGCAGGAAGGGGAGACGGGGCGGGGCTGCGGAGTCTCTCAGGCCGGCGCGGGGCGCGAGGCCGCGGCAGGCTCCCGTCACTCCGCCGCGCGGTTGGCAGCGGTTGGGCCGCCCGCCCTGCCATAGGCCCGCCGGCGCTCGGCCTCCCGCCTCCCGCTCGGCTCGCCGTGCTATTGGGCGGAGGAGACGCCCATCAAGCCTGCGGCCGCGGCCCTGCCCTCGCGCGCTTCCCGGCAGCTAAGCGGCAGGGAGCCGGCGCTGCGGGCCGCGGGTGCAGGTGCCGGTCCCGGTCCCGCTGCCGGCGTCCGCCTCCTTCCCGCCCGGGGGCAGGGAGCTTGGCAGCATCGGCTGGCCCTGCCGAGCCGCTTCCTTGGGTTTCAGCGAGCACCGGCCCGGGCAGGCTCCTGCGGTGTAAGTGTGGCTCTTTTTCAAAGCTGCTTTGCTTTAAGTTGCCTGTTTGTCAGTCAGTGCAGAGAGGGAGGGGGGCAGGCGGATTGAAACTCCTCCCCCGCCTCTCTTTACATGTCTGGGGCTGGAAGAGAGGTCTTGAGGGGCAGGCCACTAAGGAATCTGAGCAATAATTTTATGGGACCTGTTTATGTCTGAAATAACAGGGAAAAATACCAAGGAGTCGTGTGGCACTTAAAGACTGACCAAGCTTGACAGTGCAAAATAAATAGCCAAGCAGGTGCTGCGCTGGCTGGGTGGCAGGAATCACTCCTGATCACATCCTTGTTCTTTGGCAGGATCAAACAAGTGCATGACTATCTGAAAACATTTCCTTCCTGAGTCGTCATCATCCCAAGGCGTTTATATGGGTGAGGAGCAGGAAGGCTTTAATTTGTGCACATAGAGCCAGGCTACTTCTTCAGGACGTAGTTGCTAAACTTTGTGGTGTGTCATGAGTCTGAAGGGTTGCGGTGCATTGCCTCTTGCTTCCTTGCTGAAATTGTAATAGACTTAAAACTTTTAGGCAGCAAGTGACTCTCTCTCTCTCTATTTTATTTATTTATTTATTTTTGCTTGGTTTAATTGTGATGGAAGTTTAGATTACAGTTGTGATTCAGCAAAGGCAAAAGCTGCTGCAAAGTGCCCCTCAGTGGCTTTAAAAACAAATCATGAGCAGGATAAGTGTGTGTTATGAAGTGGGGTGTAGTTGCTCAGAATTATGTAGACTAGCCTTATGTGTTAATTATTATTGCAAAAGTTCTCAGTTTTTACAAGCAGAGTAGATTATAGTGTAGTGGCTAGCACTGCTGCCTAATTTGCAGAAGGTCCTGGGTTCAAGCCCCAGGGGGTTGGACTTGATGATCTCATGAGGTCCTTTCCTAACCCTATGATTCTACTCTAATGGTGTTTGCTACAGATAGACATTTAAAATAGAATAGACTAAGGGCTACTCGTCCACTCAGGTCACATGATTAAACTGGGATTTCACAGTAGAACGTGTTCTGTAACAGAAACTTTTGTTACCGCTTCAAAGTTGAAAGCGTTTCAGTTGAAACTTTTAAAATTGAAGATGTATATAATAAACTTGGTGGCTAGCTCTCTTTGCTTTATGCCCCTTTTCATAGCTAAGGGCACTGAGGATAGCCTGGTATTCTGAAGTTCTCTTGTTTTATGAGGTGACGTTTCAAACAATTCCCAAAACATTGGGGAATATGATTGGTTAGCTATTGTGCTAATAAAGCATTCCACTATAGTTAAGATATTGTGTCTGCTAAAAATGTGTATCATGTTGTAACTTTTTTTGGGAGAGAAAATTCTAATGGACAGAAAAGTAAATGTTCTATGCCAATTAACAGACATAGGGAAACATTCACTGAGTCTCGCTTTCCTTTTGAATGCCATAGAAGTCTAACAGTATAAATCTAGTTAACTGCTAGGAGGATGAATATTGGTCACAGAACTCCATATCCATGGTAACATGGATGAACTTTTGAAAATCAAGGGAGTTATTCTACATTTTTAAAAACATTTTCATGGACTAAAATCTTTTGAGTCTGTTATTTCTATATAGTTAATGATTAGTTGGATTTTCTTGGGCTTTTATCTGCTGTAGACAGCCACAAACTGTGCTGGGGAAATGTCTGGTGTTAGGGCTGTTACTACGTACCTTCAGCTGTATGAGTGATTTCCTAGACCTGGAAAAACTTATCAAATCTACTTTCTGTGTAACTAAACCTACATATACTAAAGATAAACGTGAAGCTAGCCCCCTTTCTCCTGTCTGCTGGTAAGAAGCATGAATGGTCTTTCTGTGAACTCTCACTTTTTTCCACTGGTGGGGCAAAAACAACTGTCTCTTTTCTTCCTGCAGCAGCTACATTTTCTTTATCCTCTGTCTTGATTTTTGTTATATGGGGATCTGCTTTTCTCTCAGTCTCAGTGCCTACTGTTACTGCTTAGCGCTTTTGCAGGTAGGGACAGAATAAAATCAACAAGACTAGGTACTTGCACCGCTTCTACTCAGCATTCTCCTGTCAATATCACGCTTCTGCTGCTTGAGAAAGCACAGAACGGTAGCAGGGGCCCTGGAGCTCTTGGTAGAGTAGACTCAGATAACACCGTTAGTTCACATTTGAAACTTCATCTTTATGACCATAAGGGACAGATTGTTTTATATAAAATCTTAATTCTTATGGTTCTGAATTCATGAAAGTGAGTTGCCTTGCCTTTCTGATTGGAATTATCAATCCTTGGATACTGCTTGTGGTACAGATATTCTTACAGTAGTGACACTGTTCTCAGAACCATTCAACTTTATGATTCTTAATCAAGGTTTGCGTAGATGTTATTACTATATGTTGTTTTTCTCTCTCTGGATCAAACTTAGATCCAATATTTTCTGGGAGATCTGCTGAAAACTGGCTGGTCATATGGTGCTGGCTTTCCTTATTTCCAGCTGCTCAGTCACTTTAAAAGACATCTAAAAGTATATTTAATGTCTTCCCAAAATTATTTTCCCATGTAAGAATCACTGCAGTTGCTGTAACACAATTATGTGATTATGAATGAAATGAGAGGTGTGTGTTTGCAAATGGCTAGAGAGTTTGTTCTGAAGATAGTCTCTTTATTTAGATGTGGTTCATGCTAGGAAAGTTCTTAACATATAGGAGATGTTGCTGGTATTATATAGTTTAACATACACGAATGAAACAGATATTGATATTTAGATTGTACAAGATCAGGAAATTGAGTGACTTTCTACTGAAATTTTAGTTGGATTACTTGAATGGACTGTGTTACAGGGGCTTTGGATTATTCCATGATCCCATATGAGAATGTGCATAGATCCTTTTTAACTAATTTTGTTTTTACTGGGATTACACAATAGATCATATTAGGCTAGTTAGGCAGATCTTCTGATGTATTTGTAGAGAGCACTTAGATAAGTGTATTTAAATAACTGGAATTAATAGATGCTGAATATGGTTCCCTTAGGAGTGATACCCAGTATTGTACCAAAGCCAGTTGGTACAAATGGAGGGAGATGTCTCTGTGATTTAAAAACATGCCAGTAAAGTTAAAAGGTAGAGTCTATAACTATAAAAATGTATAAAACAGAGATTTTAGTCAGTCACAAGAAAAGAAATAAATGTGTTTACCACGGATGTGAAGATAGGAAATAAAATGAGGTGGGGAGGGGAATCTAATGGGGGTTGCCTCAACTGAAGTCTGGTTGAGGAAGGTTAGCCTATGTTGGTAGGGCATAGCTAGTGAAGATCTGGTAGTTATGTTGTTAGGATGACTTTTGCAGTTGTCATGGATGAAGACAACTGTGAGAAAGACGAAAGTTTCAATATAAGGACTAGATATTGGCAGACTTTAGAGAAACCAATTTGCGTGATAATTTGGTATACAAATGTGAATTTTGGAAGAAGACTCTAAAAGTTTCTGACTCCCAAACAGGGAAAGGAGAGAAAAGAAGACAACTTATCTGATAAGCACTGTGACACTCCTCACATTTTAAATTGTTTAACCATTTTATTTCACTTTTAAAAATTTGTTCTGCTCACAGAATGACAAATTTGATAAGAACCCATCATTTCATGTATTTGAGTCATTGTTATGCTGTTAGGTCCTTGAATTCTTCAACATTGTCAGCTTATTTATATAGCTGTGAAGAGACCAGCCAGATCTGTAGTGGGTGTAAGTCAGCAGAATTCCAGTGACTTCAATTAATTACAAGCTCATACTAGCAAAAGATTTGGCTCTAGGTGCATATTTTCAAAAATGGGCTTAAGCTGCATAATCACTTGACCAAATATTTTTCAACATGCACTTTTCAGTGACCAACTTTTTGTGCCTTTAAAAGATTAGTTGTACATAAAAGTTTGTCAGGGGCAAGAATGTCTGGCTACTTCCATTTTGGATGTCACTAAATGTGTAGATGACGATTGAACTTTAACTCACAGATGTGAATGTATAACTTCATTTTTAATTTACTTTACAGAAGGGTTCCCCTCCCCACTGTTATATTTGAAACGGTGTACATTTATGGACCCACTAATTGTACTGTATTTTCTAAAAATTCAAATGATGCAGCAATAGCTAGTAAAGTGTAAGAACAGTGCTTCCCAATGTTTGCTATTTATGTATGTAAGACTTTGTAAGAGGGTTCATTTACTGCATCTCCTCATAGCTTATCTGGGAATTAGTTCACCACTGGTCAGACACTCCTTGCTGTAGTCTTTCAGCCCATTGTTTCAACCTTACTGCTACTTGGGCCTCCATCCAGGGCATTTTAGTTCTTCCCTTCTGCAGGGGAGGGAATGGTCTGTTAGTGTCTTTCTGAACTAGCTATCCCTCTGCTGTTCCAGGCAAATCTGTTTTATATTCAAAGTTATGTCACTTCCCCACTGGCTGACAGGGGAACCCAGACAGTTCCTCTACTTCCTGGCTTAGATGCCCTGTGTTTGGCAACTATGGTCTACGTACTTATTTCTAGACATGGTGGTTACTTCTCTGAGCTCTGTCCTACTTTGTCTTCCTGCCTACAGCACCTCTGGGTTTATTTCTTGTCTGAGATACCCCTGCTTTTTGGGGCACTTTCCAAGTCCTATAATCTCTAACCAAATTTTTTGTGTCAAGAAGTGACTGCTGATTGTTTCTCCCCTACAATCCTTTTTTACGCTAAGGTTTATAGAAGCCCTACCTGTTCCTGTCCAGGTGAACTTCATCCTTAATTAATGATTATTGATCACTGGCTTGCCTCCAGATGCAACCCACACAGTTAATCTAGCCTACTTTACCCTTTGAGGACTGCTGTGGGTGAATGCTCCATCACAGACTTTTTCTGTGCTGGGCTTTTTTCACCAGTGCAGCTGTCCAGTGTTATAGTAAGATGAGATTGCTCTCATGGACTTACCTACATTAAGGGTTGATGGAGTTACACTGGTGCAGATTTTAGATTTACCTATCATAGGGAAACTGTAGACCAGTCCCAGCAGTGCTACGGATTGGTCTGCCAGCAAGGGATAGGTTGTACAAATGTTATATTAGGCAGCAAGGCTTTATAGGCTAGCAGGCCAAATGAGCCTCATTCCACAGCATTTGAATCTGGTGTAATTTTTTGTGAGAGGGGACTTACAAAGGGAGAGCCCAACAGAAGTGCTGCTTTAGCAGAGGAGAGAGAGTAGGAGAAGATTTTGAGCTCTTACTGTGAGGAGAGAAGGGTGAATGGGGCCAAGAACTGAGAAGACCGCTGTCTTATCAAGACCTTCTTCAGCCAAGAGGTGTATTTATATTTTTTCATATGTAATGCAGATTTCAATGGGTGGAAATCTTGTAATGGGTTTTCTTGGGTAGACTCAATGTATAGTTTGAAATTTAGAGGAGTGGAACTGTTATGTGACTTCACTAGAGGGCTGTGTCACCTCATCCTAGAACAGGGGTCTCAAACTCAATTAACTATGAAGGCCACAAGAGGACTAATATGATAGCCTGAGGGCCTCACTACTGAAACCTTTTCACAGAATGACATTGCAGATATTGATGATGATGATAGTTTCATTGTGGGCCACAGGAAATAAGTTTAGGTGTCGCATGCAGCATGTGGGCTGCGAGTTTGAGACCCTTGTCCTAGAAAGTGCTGGAGGCTGGCCAGGGCAGAGGAAGATCAGAAGGAAAACACAGCAAGAACCACAAATGTGTCATGCCAGAATGGGGTATTCAGTACAGTAACTAAGGAGCAGATTAAGTATATGGTACATTTAACAGAAACAATATATTTTTAGTGCAATATGAACCAAACAGCTGTCTTTTCTCTTGGTGACTTATGGAAAAGGTAAAACACTATTATAAATGTTCAGCAGTAAGGGGTACTGACTGAAGATTGATTAACTTTTACTTAGTATGGGATATCTAGGTTTGACAGTTAAGAACATAGTGAAGTGGCAGCTTTATTTCTGTATTTCTGTGTATTCCCTTATACATTTTATCTTTGTTTCAAATTTAAGTGTGGATATGCAACTACTGGAGCTTATGTGTTTGTATACATGCGTGAGAACAGTAGTAATTTTCCTGATTGTTGAAGTAGGCCCTCCTAACCACTTAGTGTGATATAATATACTGGTATGTCTTTATACAGTAAATATAGATAACTTTAAAATGGTACAGAATTACATATTTTGGATTATTACTGTAGAATTTGTATAATAAAAACATTTGTTTTAAAATAAAAGTTCCTGTTGACATAATAATGGTAAGAAACATTGGTTTGTTAGTATTCTGAATTAGTATACTGAAAATTAGTGAACTGAATGCTCTACGGAGAACTAACAGTTCATGGGTCTCCTTGACTCAATCTGTTTTTTGTTGGTATTTATTATTTGTTGTTTGTATTACCATGCTAGCTAGGAGTCCTAGTCATAGGTCAGGACCCCATTGTGCTAGATGTTGTACAAACAAAACAAAAAAATAGACCTGTCTCAAAGTGTTTACAGTCTAAGTACAGGACAAGACAACAGAGGAATACAGGGACTGGAGGAATACATGGAAACAATAAGACAGTAGCATGAGAGGCTGTTGGTGCAGTCAGAGCCAGGGCTGGATTACCTGGCCGTGGAGCCCTAGGCTGCCCATGACTGCGGGTCCCACTGGACACATGCTCCTGCCCCGGCCCCATTCTGGCCAGGGTGGGGATTGACTGGCAGTGCGCAGCACACTGGTGGGCTGTGAAAGGTCCCACGGGGTGGAAGAGGCAGTGGCTCACCTCACCTCACCCAGCCCCTGGGGGTGGGCCAGTGGGCCCAGGGGTGGGGCAAAGCGCAGAGCCCAGCCTCTGGCCCAGGGCCCTGCCTCCTAGCTGCAGTGCCAGCAGGTCAGGGGCCAGATTATTTCAGGGGCTGGACTCCAGGGCCCCCCTTTCAGCCAGGGCCAGGTCTTAAGCCCCTAAAGCCCCTGTGATAATCCGGCCCTGGTCTCAACATACCTATCTCCTAGTTGTCCAATTTTTGTAGATTACAAGGGCAGAAGGAACTGGTCATCTTACCTTGTCATGGATGATTAAAGGTCTGGAACACTTGACTTGTGAAGGAAGATTGAAAGAGCTGGATTTGTTTAGTCTGGAAAAGAGGAGACTCAGAGGGGACATAATAACAGTTTTCAGGTGTCTAAGAGGTTGTCATGAGGAGGAGGGAGATAAACGGGTCTCCTTAATGGCCAGTGATAGGATAAGAAGCAATGAACTTAAGTTACAGCAAAGGAGGTTTAGGTTGGACATCAGCAAAAAATTCCTAACTGTCAGGGTAAGTAACCATTGGAATAAGTTGCCTAGGCAGGTTGTGGAATTTCCATCATTGGAAGCACTTAAGAGCCGGTTAGAGAAGCACCTGTCAGGGATAGTCTGAGGGTACTTGGCCCCGCCATGAGTGCAGGGGACTGAACTTGATGACCTCTCATGGTTCCTTCCAGTTTCTATGATTCTATGATTTGTCTTTCTGTGTATGCCATAGAATGCTCCCAAAATAATTCCTCAATCAGACCTTTTAGAAAAACATCCATTCTTGATTTAAAAATTGGCATCAATGGAGAATCTGTCATGATACTTGGGAAATTATTCCAATGGTTGATTGATCTTATTGTTGACAAATACATGCTGGTAATGAAGTGTAACTTTTTTTTAGCTTCAACTTCTCATTCTTGGGTTATGTCACATCTTTCTCTGCTAATCAAAGAGCTCATTATTAAGTACTTATTTCCTGTGTAGGTACTCTAATATTCTCTTTGTTAAGACAAATAGATTGAGTTCCTTGAATCTATCACTGTAAGGCAGGGGTCTCAAACTCAAATCACCATGAGGACTAGTATGTTAACCTGAGGGCTACACCACTGAAGCCTTTTTCATACAATGATATCGCAAATATTGAAAACACTGTCATTGCAGGCTGTAGGAAATAACTTTTGGGGCTGCATGTGGCTCACAGGCCCCTGTGAGTTTGAGGCCCCTGCTGTAAGGCATGTTTTTGAAACCTTTACTCATTCTTGTGGCTCTTCTGAACCATCTCTAGTTCTTCCACATCCTTCTTGAATTGTGGGTACCAGAACTGGCCATAGTATTCCAGGAGCAGTTGCACAATTGCCAAATACAGAGGAAAAATAACCTCGTTAGTCCGATTTGTGATTCCCCTGTTTATGCATCAAGGATCTCATTAGCTAATGTGACCACAGCATCACACTGGGAACTCATGTTCAGCTGATTTTCTACTGTGATCTCCTAATCTTTTCAGAGTCACTCTTTTTCAGGATAGTTTCCTCCATCCTCTATGGCCTACATTCTTTTTTCCTAGTTGTATACATTTAGCATATTAAAACACATTGTTTGCTTGTGCCCATTTTAGCAAGCAGTCTAGACAGCTCTGAGTCAGTGAGTGACCAGTCTCTTCATTATTTACCATTGCCAGTTTTTATGTCATCTGCAAACTTTTAGTGTTGATTTTTTCTTTAAAGTAATTGATAGAATGTTAAATGGCATAGAGCCAAGAACTGATCCCTGTGAGAACCCACTGGAAACACCTGCTTGATGACCATTCCCCATTAACAGTTATGTTTTGAGACCTTTCAGTTAGTCCATTTTAATCCATGTGTTGTGTAGCATGTTCCACATTAATTTTATATCATTCTAACTCTTTAGTCAAAATGTCATTCAGTATCGAGTCAAATGCCTAACAGAAGTTTGTCTGGGTCATCATTATTATCTTTTATCAACCAAACTTGCAATCTCTTAAAGAAAATATATCAAGTTAGTTTGACTGATCTCCTTTTCCAAAAGTCCTTGTTTATTTGTATTAATTACACTATCCTTTAAATTCTTTATTAGTCATATCTGTTGCGGGGGAAGTTTCAGATTTTACAGGGGCCAGGTTCCCCGCTTGATAGGCCCTCCTCACCTTCAGGCATCTATCAACCTGGAGGTTCCACCCCTAGATGCAAGCATTGATTTGACGCATGGATCTATGCTTTTAAACATTTTAATAAAAGTAAACATGTGATATAAACAAATACGTAAACAAGACCTTATTCTACTCTTGTTACCCACTCCCCACACAATTAGGACTCCGTTCACTGTAATATGGAATGGACCCAAATCAAACCCCATACAATCACCAAACTTCCCAAGTATGAAGCTGATGGTGTTGACGGTGTGGAAAGGGGAATCCCGAGCCTCCTCACGTGATGACTATACATCCAAAGAGGCGTTTGTTTAATATCCGTGGCCTCGTCTGTCTCTTTGCCAGCAAAGTCTGTGTGAGACTGCCTCCGCACCGCTCTGTGTAGCTGCCAGTATCTTTAAAAGCAGTCTGTGTCCACCATGGTGAGCACCTGCAGCTCGCGCCAACCGTGACGATTTCGCCAGTCACCCAGAGCCAGCGGCAGAAGCAAGTTCCATCAAGCGGGGGGGGGGGGTGAAGGGGGCGAACTCCAAACAAATAAACGAACCAATAACCGACAGCCAACGACCCAACGAACTCTCTCTCAAACTCCGCGCACAGGCTTTAAGAAGCCTTTACCTCAGGTTTTCTGACCAATCCACTGCCCCTATTTTTCGCGCCACCAGCTCCTGCGTTCTCTTTCTGGAACTCTCTGGAAGCTTCTCCCTGCTAACCTCTGACTGACAGCCCGCATTCCGAGGGTTGCCGGGCAGAATACTGCGCCTCAGCAAGCTGGGTTCTATGCTCCTAACAGCCACGGTCAGGAAGGAGCTTGCAGGAAAGCCCATTTAAAACACAACATTCAATCATTCAAATACATTTCAAATATAACGCACACTATAATTACATGAATCATTCAAATACACAAATAACATAACATTCCTAACCTTTTCCTTATTACATAAAGCATCAAATAAAATTTAGTGTGCATATCCTGTATCAGCCACTCCATTATTTTGCTTGGCTGTGTCAAGCTATAATTAAATGGATAATTGAGGTAGCCCTTTTTTTAAAAAAAAAAAAGGCATGTTAGCTTTCTTGAAGTCTAATGAAACTTCTCCAGTGCTTCAGGACTTCTTAAAGATCAACATGAATGGTCTGGCAAACTGTTTAGCCAGCTCTCTTAATTCTTTGATGTATGTTGTTTATGCCTGCTGGTTCTTAGTAAGTCTGACTTCAGGAGCTGCTGTTTAACATCTTTCAAAGACTCTAGTCTCATCGTGTCTTTCCATTCCACTATCATTTGTTTTCCCCAAATAGAAATCAGAATAGTGGACACTTCTGCCTTTTCTGAATTGTTGTTAATAACACTGCCATTTCCAGCTAATAATGGACCAATACCAGTGCCAGGGCTTTTTTGTGGTCCTAATATATTTTTTAAAAAAACTTATTTTGTATTGTCTGTAACTGTACTGTCTATAGATATCATCATATTGTGTCTTTTGCTTCCTCTATCAATTTTCTACAATTCCTAGCTTCCTGAGTTAACTGTCAACTTCCCTCATATGTGCACACCCACACACATGTATTTATGGATGAAGTACTCAGAGATGAAGTGTAATGGGGGGAAAAGAAAGGGTCCAAGGATAGAGCCCTGTGGAATCTAGAAGAAAACGGCTGGGAGGATCTGGAGGATTCTCTGTCAGAGATGGTGAAGGAGCAGTTCAGGAGGTGAGAGGAGAACCAGCAGAAGACACAGTCATGGAAGTCCATGGAGGATAAGATTTCGAGAAGAATATGGTTGATGGAATAAGGAGAATGAGTTAGTGGTTTAGAGATTTTTGCCAAAAAGAGCTCAGAAAAAGCAGTTCTGGTTGAGTGCAAGTGGTGAAATCCAGTTTTTAGAGGATCTAGAATGGAGGACAGGAGCTCCAAACTGCAGTTGTACAAAGTGCATTCGATGGGCTTAAAGAGGAACGGGGAGATGGGGGGGGTCAAATGCTATCATGATTTTTTTTTGGATGTCAGGGGCTTCATATAATGGAATCTGCGAAAAGATGGCTTACCTTATTCTCCTCTATCCCTAGAATTTTCCATATCTCCACCAATCCCTCAGCTTGTCTTCCCTTTCCTGCCTACCATTCTGTCTTCCTTTGCCCAGGACACAAAAGTGTCTTATCTGCTCTCTATAACTCTTCATTCACTGTACTGATCCCATCCCATTTCCTGATTTCCCTCGTGCCCATTCTCATTCCCTGTGCCATGCAGAGCTCCTTAATTGCTTAGGCTATGTCCACATTAAAAACATCTCAGTGGTACCACTGCAGCTGTGTCACTGTAAGGTCTGCTGTGTAGCTGCTGTATGCAGAGGGAGAGTGCTGTCCCATTGGCATCAGCATAATTAAACTACGTCCAGTCAGCATCAGTAGCTATGTCAGTGGGAGAGCATCTTCCATGGATCTGGCACTGTCGGCACTGGTGCTATTGTCAGTGAAACTTATGTAGGTCACAGGCAGGGGTTTTTCTTTTTCCCCACACCCTGATGGACAAGAATTTTACCAATGGAAGTGCTAGCATAGACAAAAAATTGCTCTGGTCCGGCTCTTTTCCTTTCTGTCACAGACTGGACACACAGCTGTTGACACCTCTCTCTAAATGTTCAGGGGGATGGAACTTAATGAAGAGAGAGAGAGAAAATGTAACATGAACCTTAGGAAGGGACTGAAGTAAACACGAAACAAATTAGAGGAAGGTTGAAAATATTAATGGTGAGGCAGATTGGAGAAAAGGGGAAAGAACCTGCTATAGAAAAACAGACAAGGAGTCCTGTGGCACTTTTAGAGACTACCAAATTTATCTATCACATGAGCTTTCATGGGAGAAAAATCTCACTTCATCAGATGCTTTTAAGTGACGATTAACTGTGTTAGTCTTTAGTAGGACTCCATGTTTGTTTTACTGAACTAGACTGACAGTTACTCCTTTGGAACTTGCTACAGAAAAGGAAGACTAACAGATTTAAGGAGAATGAAAGATCAGTACAAAAAAAAAGTTAGACACCTACATAAAAGTAAAAATAAAGTAAACTAACATTTTGAATTCATTTTAGGGAATTTAACATTTAGACAAATATGGCATTTTAGACTGAGAAATATTTGGAACTTATAAAGATGAGCACAATTTTGATGTGAAATAATCTCCCCAGTACTTCAGGTTTGAATTAATGGGGTTATGGAGAAGGAGTGATATGTGTGTTTGTGATTTTTTTTAAAGTCTCAGCCTTTTCTTTTAAAAGCTGAATGTCAAGCTTCTGCCTTCCCTGGTGTCCAAATGCAACCTCCTTTCAATTAAAAAGGGCAGGGGAAAAAGCCAGTGCATGGCTGCTAGCCTTGGTTCACAGCAATGTAGAATGTATCTTGCTTGGATCCCTGCAAATAAGTTTTTTCTCTGAAATACCAAAAGGCATTATTTCACACCAAAAACACATGATTTTTAACTCAACCAATTCACTTTAGCTGAAGTTTTGTCCTAAAGCAACATAAAAGGGTGGTTTAACATGTGCAAATGCTCTCAAGGTTGTCAGTTCCTAATTCAAGTTAAGCAATATAACTGATTCAGTTTAAAAAAAATTCCAAGCAAAACACTTAGTTTTGTCTCAGTGCAGTTTCAAAATTCCAAGTGATCATCTGCCTATAAAGTGTAGAAATGTTAAAAACTTTTTGGTGAGACCCTTTATTTACAGTTTCTTTAGTGAGTGTCTATCCAACTAGAGTACATATACTTGAATCCTGACTTGTTTTTGCCCTGTTAGAAAATTATCTTGCAATGCATAATTCTAATATGTACTAGTCAATGTTAACGCCATTTTGAAAGGTTCCATAAACTGAGCCCATGTGTGCTAATTAAGGGTTTCATTCCAAAAGATGTTGAACACCTGCAACTTTCACTAAATAGGAGAAGTGCAGGTGCTCATCAATGTTACAGATGAGGAACTAATTTAGACAATTGAAATCCTCCCCTGACATTCCTAAATTATTTATTGTGCAGTTACTGAGAGGGTCTGTTAGGCTGTACAGGTCTATGTCCAGATTTGTAATAAAACCATTTTAATTGGTTTTATATCTCTCAACTTCCACTGGTAGCATTAATATAGCTGCAGCTAAAAGGGAAATGTTAAGATCATAGTAAGCAGGGTGGATTAAAAAAAAAACCCTGATAAATAAATAACCATGAGATTATTTAAATCAGATCTTTAAACTTAAATCAAATACAGCTTTATTAAAAACTATTTAAAGTTAAAAATTTGAAATGGCAATCTATGTTAAGGCCTAAAATTATTATAATCTATTAAAATCTAATTCAAAACATGAAAATTTAATAATACTTACTGCCAAACTTCACAGTTAGATTATTGATCTGGTGAAATTATTGACCTATTGAAAAGTCATTCTGTGTGTGCATGTGTTAGACACAATGGGTTGTTTCAGTGCTATTCTTAACTGCTCTTGAAATACTAGGTCCTCTGTGATGGAGGTGGTGGGTGGTGTCTATCTTGGATGTTGATCTGGAAGGGATCATAAATGTCAAACTGCTGTTTGGATATTTTTCAGCTTCCAGCTAGTGACCTGGAATTCTGCTTTGAGGTTTGTTTCAGCTGTAATTTTGCAGATTCTAGTGTGGATGGTGGATTAGAAAGGGTCTCATTGCTGTTTTTGTAACCCAGTAGGCTACTTGGCACTGGTTCTAAGCATGGAAGTGCGTGCAGATGGGTGTTTGTGTCTTTGTCTTCGTTGCTGAGAGAGAGGAAATTTCTGAGGTAGCCTGGCCAAGTCCCTGGATTGCTTTGAATGTTAGGATAGAGAATCTTGAATTTGCTTCTCTGAGCAGTTGGGGGCAGTGTAGAAAATGGCAAACTGTGGTGGTAATCACAACTGTGTTCCTGAGCACATGGATTCTTCTGTTTTGTATCTGCTAGAACATTTTTCTTGGCATTGAGCTTCATTCCTAGATAGGATTTTCAGTAACTAAACTTGGAGGTCATGATTGCATGCATCACAGACACGTGAGGCTGGCAGTGACATTGGAGGTCATCAAGTCCAGCCTCCTGCATGGAGGCAGCACCAAGTAAATCTAGAGCATTCTCTGATGGGTGATATGTCTAACCTGTTCTTAAAAACCTCCAATTAGGGTGATCCCACAACCCATTTCAGAGCTTACTTGCCTTTACAGCTAGAGAGGTTCTTCCTTACATTTATCCTATGTCTGCCTTTCTGCAGACTCTCTTTTTTCCTTTCTGCAGATTAAATCTGTTATTTCTTGTCCTATCTGCAATGCACAGGGAAAACCATTGTTCCCTGTCTTCTTTATAATAGCTGTTAATATGCCTGAAGGCCCATCAGGTCCCCACTCAGTCATCTGTTTTTCAGGACGAAATATGGCCAGATTTTTACCTTTTCCTATCTATTGGGTTTTCTAATCCTTTTATCATTTTTTGTTGTTGTTCTCTAGATTCTCCAGTCTGTCTACATATTTTCTGAAGTGTGGTGCACAGAATTGTGCACAGTACTCCAGCATAAGGCTTCCCCATTGCTGAATAGAGTGAACAGGTGTATGCTGTTTTCTGAGAGGATGGGTAGTGATCTTTTGGTTGCCTGCAGTTGAAGATATGTGATGAGTTGTGGGTGTTTTTTTGTGGTGTCTATTAGGCCAGTGGTTCCCACCCTTTTCTCTGCTGTGGCACACCTTGATACCTTTATTTATTCTGAGGCACACTGCCATATAGTCTTCAAATGAACTCATGAATATTCATGAGTCAATCCAGAACTCTGACTACTTTTTCAAAAAGTTTTGTGGCACACCTGATCAGGCATGAGGGCGCACCTGCGTGCCATGGCACACAGGTTGGGAAACACTGTATTAGGCAGTGGGTATCAAGAAGAAATTCAGGAGGTTGCTGACTGACTTAAACTGAGGAAATGGGGTTAAATAGCTGTGGAGAGGGATATAACAGAGGAATCATCTTAATTTTACTCGGGTTTAGCTTTAACCACTTGCTTGTCATCAGGGTGCTGATCCTAGATAGGTTCTGTATTATACAGACTCTAGATTGCCATGATGGCTATGCAGGGCTTTTAAAAAGCCAGTCTTTTGAAAGGTTTTTCAGGGGGGTTAAGGTGATTTTTTTTTTTTTAACCCTATTTTTACTCGCTGGGCTTTTCCTTCACAGAGAGAACTGGTAAGCATAGGTTGCACTTAGTCAGATGATACTTTAAACTTCTGTTAAATCAGATAAAACCATCACTCATCTCCTGTCCACCCTCACAGCCGGCACCATAATTGATGATTTTATTAGAAAGGTGAAAGATTGAATAGGCATAGAATCTGGCATAGTAATGACAGGTTGGGGTAGAAGCACGTTGGCAGGGCAATGGGAGAGCTTGCACGGTTGATCTGCTCAGTCTTTAGAGCTATCAGTCTGGAACCTTTCACCATTTTAGAGTTACTTAAACATTTTCTTAAAGGAGAGGGAAGCAGTATTAAAAAACTAGATGCAACTATGAAAACCAGTGACAATTTGTAGTAATAATAATTCTCATGAAAATCTGCATGGGTTGTTTATTTTTGAATCATCTATTTGGGTGACTCATTTTTTGTTAGATACGCTAGTTTAAAGTGGAATGTAAGGCAACCAGATTCCATAGTAATGGCCTGATTCAGTGCTTCAGTACAAAACCTAACAGATTGGATTATTTCTCTTAATGTAATGGGTTTTGCATCTCATATGCTGTCTGGTGGCACTGCATAGAGTGTCACACTTACTGCCAAGCTTTACTGTTTTTATCCATCTGTTAGCCTAAAATCTCTACTTCATGTAACTAGAATTGTCTTTCATCTTATTTTCCAAAGAGCAAGTGCTCTACTTATGAAAGTATTTGAACATAAGGATGGAAGTGATAGAGTCCTGTTAGTCGTGGATATGACCTCAACTTCTCTCATTATTCAAGGGAATAAAAGAATAAATGGACACAAATCAGATCTCAGGAATGATAACATTCATAAAC
Source organism: Podocnemis expansa (assembly GCA_007922195.1). Lineage (NCBI taxonomy): Eukaryota > Metazoa > Chordata > Testudines > Podocnemididae > Podocnemis > Podocnemis expansa. The sequence continues at coordinate 30,811,359 of ML681984.1, forward strand.
CAGTAGGGGAATATTTCGGTCTACCTGGACATTCTATGAAAAATATGCTAGTTACCATACGTCAACCAAAAAAAAATAAATTCCCAAACTTGAAAAACAGTCTTGAATGTGAAACTGCAGAGCTAGAATTCATATGCGAACTAGATATCTTCACACTTGGTTTGAATGGGGATTTGCAATGGCTAACTCATTGCAAAAGGTAATTTCCTTTCTATTTACATTCCAAACTTTTCAGCTCTTGCTTACAGGGCTTTCTTCCATACGGTCTAAATCAAAACAACTTGTTTACTTTGCGGAGATAGGCTAGCAGACTATCCCTTTGGAACTGTTTGAATTCACCTTGTGCTTCACCCTTCTTTGGATGTCTATATACAGCTAATGTGTTACATTTTCCAGTTCATGCATCTGATGAAGTGGGATTGTGCCCATGAGAGCATATGCAATAAATTAAGTCTTTTTAAAAGTGCCACAGGACTACTATTTTGCTGTGTGTTAATGGTATCATCCCCTGAGTTCATTTAGAGCCACCAGAAACCACTTTTTTTTGTCTTGAAATAGAATTCTACTCTTGGATAAGTGTCCCCAGTTGCCATTGCTTCAAAGGGTGCTTCTTATTCTTGGATAAGAATAGAAATTATAGAAAAGAAACTAGTCAATAAAGGAAGGCCAGAAAATAATTGAAACAAAAGAAAGATGAAAACCACATCTAAGCACTGAACACTGGAGCTAGATTTCACTGGTTACTGGGTGTTAAAATGGCTGCTTTCTATTGGGGATCATGCCCTATTAAAGTAGTTTTGTGCAGTTGTAGCTGGGCACAACCATTTTATGATGCTGCTGGGTGGCTACTGTCAAATGTGAAGGGCCTCAGCTCACCCTCTGTTCAGTGCTTCAACCAGGTGCCTGGCCAGATCTAGCCTCAGGGTATGTCTATACTGATGGCGGCAAATTCACTGCCATCAGTTTGGCTTTCCGGGAGCAGATCGTGGCAAGTGTGAACTCACCACACTGCTCCTGGAAGCTGACCCTGAAAGTATTGGGGGTTGGGGGCGTAAGGGAAAGCTGACCACAAGTGATTTGCGGTTTAGAAGGTCACTGCTGAATTTCCCCCAGATGTAGACTAGGGCTTAGAGTCCTCCTCTACCTCCAGACTACTAGATACCAGCATAATTGGCAGAAGACAAAATTAGCTGGATTAGAATTGAGGCAGAGTTGGACAGCCTGGCCTTGTCTCGTGTTGCTGAAGCTGTTGTAGACAGGGTGCCCTTTTTCTGGACACCAAACCTTCAGTGCTTTTGCTTAGCACAGTGTTTTTCAAACTCTTTTTTCCTTGGCATCCAGTTGAAAAAAGTAATTTCTGCCTGTGACCCAACAATTACATCTTTCAGCAATGCATTCCAATCTTTTGGCTGTAGTGGCACTAGGTGCCACTATCCAGTGCTTGAGTGTCTGCATCCCAGTACTGGGTCCTGACCACTGGTTTGAAAAGCACTGGCTTAGCAGCACTCTTTAATCCTTCCCCCCTCACTCATGCATGGCTGTTGTTCAAGTGGCTAAAGACACTTATTCCAACTTCTTGCCTTCCTCATCTGTTAAACAAACAGGGAGTCTGGTGCTTTTAAAGACTAACAAATATATTTATTGCATGAGCTTTCATGGGAGAAAATCCCACTTATCCCTCATTAAAGTTGCTCTATTTGTTTTGTTGCTGCTGAAAGAGATGGGGATAGGCAGAAATAAAACCAGAGGGAGTTGTGGTTGCAAAGATCCTGAGATAGGGAAGGAAGATTCTCTCCTCTTTGTGTGTAATCTGTTTTTCATCACGTGTTAAAACTTTTTAGGATTCACTTGGAAGAATCAGCCTATTAAAGATCTCATTCATTAAGGACTTGTTCCCTTTAAACTGTGAAGAGGAGAGTTGGTGAAAGACCATACAGAGCAACTGATATTTGCATTTTTTCTGTTGACTTTTTATGTACAATGCTAGTAAACAATGGTAGCTAATCAGATTGGCAATGGGAAAACAAAAGAAAAAGAAAACATTGCCCTGTGTACCTGGAATATCTTTGCATTTTGAAGTATGCATGTGCCTCTCCACCAAAAGAGACAAATTAAAATAAATCCCTGGCGTGTCTTGTTTTGTGTTGAAGCTGCTTGAAACAGTGCACCTTGAAAATGAAAGCACAATGGGAGCATTGCATCCCAGCTGCCTTGGCAGTATTGCACAGTGGATAAAGTACAGGGCTGGGACTCTAGAGACCTCTTCTGTTCCTGCCTCTGATAGTGGCCTACCTTGAGGAATCTCTATGCCTCTGTTCCCATCTGTAAAATGAACATGATATTGACCTCCTTTGTAAAGTGCCTTGAGATCTATGTGTTGAAAAGATCTATTGGGGATATTGTTGTTACTGATACAGGACACAATTGCTTATGGTGTTTTAGAAGGCTTCTTGATGTCTTAGCCCTAGTCTACACTGAGGGCTGTTCTTGGTGGCTGTCGATTGGCATTTACACAAGTCGCGTAAATGTCGCTGACTTGCTTAGCCGCTGGGGCACACTTGGTAGAGCCGACCGTAGATCCCTTGTGGTTGGTTTTCCTGTACGCCTCCTGGCCCGGAGGACTTTGAGAAGCACAGCAGTGAGTTCAGACTCGCTGCTAAGTGCTCCTGGAAAGCTGGGCTGATGGTGGCAATTTTGCCACTCTCAGTATAAACATACCCTTATACTTGTGGAGCATTTTGGAAGATGCCAGGTTTATTAAAGGAGCCACATACAGACGTGGAAAAAGGCTTCTTTAATTTGTTGGTATAACGAGGTAAAGAAGAATCAAAATTGGAATTCAGGTTTAGCTAGTATCTTGTGCGCTGCTGCAAGGGCAAATTAATAAGCATCTTGGTTTACTTTATGTTGGAAAAAGTTGCATTATTTCACTACCTTACTTTTGGAAGTTGAATGTTAAAATATAAATTTCTCCTGTGGGCTAAATAGCCTGACTATATTTTCCCTTTATGTTCATTTGTTGTTTGTTTTTTTTTTTTTTTGTTTGTTGTTTTGTTTCCTTGCAAATCTTGAGAGATTTTTCTGGAGGTCTACCAATATTTGTAAGTTTGAATTATTGTCCCCGGGAATTTTTATTGGTACAAAACCAGTTCCTTCAGCAGAATGCTTTGCTTAACCCTTTGTGTGACAGATTGAACTATGAGTGTCATAAATGCACATAACTGACCACAGGCTGGCCCTGTGAGACTGAGTTTGTGTTCATCAGTTTGATGTAAAGCCTGTAGAAGGATTCCCACTGACTTACGTGGACTTAGGATAAAGGTCATTGATCTTAGGGTGGTTCTGTTGTGCCAGTATAATTTGCATTTGGATAAGAGAGATTAAGAATGAGATGTGGCAGTGATTTATGATTTTAAGAGTATAGTCAAAGTACAGGACTCTAGTTTCCTGCTCTGAGTATTAACTATTTGAAATATTTGGGATATAGCATAAACCTATGTCTGACACACAACTTAATGGACATTTTGCAATATGTACCTTGTATAGTAACTGATTTATTGTTGTAGTCCTTTAAAAATCAATGCAAATAGTTAAAAATTGTCAGCACAAGCAGTTAATCTCAAACATGGGAAAGAATCGAATTTGCCCTCATAACTTGCAATAGACATCTTTTTAATGTACACTTTTCTAGCACAGACATATTCATAGGTGCTGGAACTGGGTGCTCTGGGGATGCTACTGCACCCCTGTCTTGAAATGTTAGTCTTTAAGTGCTGCAGGACTCCTTGCTTATTTTGCTGAACTAGACTAACACAACTACCCCTTTGGAACTTTCCATTATACAGGTTTCACAGTTTCGATTGGTGGTTCTCAGCATCCCCAGTAAAAACTGTTCCAGCACCACTGTACATATTTACTATCAGGTGGTTCCTTGCAACGCATAGCTTATTTTTCTGATTTCAGTAAATGACTGTAATTGTCATCTCATGCTTCTTGGATAATCTGCCTCATCTATGCCTGCCATAGGTCTGTCTTTAGAACAGGGGTCTCAGAAATGTGGCCTGTGGGCTGCATGTGGCCCACAATGCCACTATTATCAATATTTGCAATATCATTGTGTGAAAAGGTTTGGGTGGTGCAGTCCTCAGGCTAACATAGTAGTCCTCATGTGTCCTTCATAGTGATTTGAGTTTGAGACACCTACTTTAGAAGATTTTTTTTCTGTTTGTATGTGTGCCCCATACATAGACCACTGCTTTCAGCTGTTAATTTCTTAGCGTGATGCCCTGTCAACAGCAATCAGCTGAAGACCGTAGTCTGTGTAACTTCTCTTCCTGTTACATACACAAGACTTGTCTTCTCTGTTAAAAACCAATTGCCTTTTTTCCTTTTCCATATTGGGGTAATGAACATACATGGGTTGTACTCATATTAAAAAAAAAAAAAAAAAAAAAAAAAAAAACGTAGTGGAGACTGGGCATTTTGTTTTACCAAGAGAGAAATTCATGGTGGTCCACTCCAGGTGGGATATAGGGATGACCTTGACAAATGTATTTCAGGATAAAACAAAATGCTTGTTTTTCACTGTGTTGTTAATGTTTGTTTGTTTACTTGTGGCATCTAAGTATGTGAACAAGTCTTCCTGACAGAAGTCTGAAGGGAAAAAGTGATTAATGCTCTACTGATAGTTGTGCATGGACTATAAAAATGTGTCATCCATGATTTTCAAGAAGCATATTTTGATCAAGAGCTTTAGTAGGTTTTACTAGCTCTTTATTTTCAAGGTCCTTTACTACTACATACAAGGAATAAATGTGTTCTTTGGGTGGAACTGATGGTGGAATTTGATTTTTATTATTATACAGTAAGCCTTTTATTAGCACTTAAAACCACCCTCTGGCAAAATACATATAAACTTTTAACTTAAGAAGTAAGTATTTATGGAGCAAGTTATATGAAGGTAGTGACAGAGAGAGCTTCAGAATCTTTCAGATTTGGTATGCATTGAGTTTGCATGTCAAGATTTCTTCATAAATCAGTGGTAAAATTGATCCTCCTAATTGTGTGCGGTGCGTTTTTCTTAGTTAAACTGATGAGTAAAATTTTGCTTTATTGAGTAGCATGTGATATTTCTCTCAAAATCTGGCCTGTCATACATTAAATCTTCTACAGTAAAGAGTTGCTGATCCTCGAGAGTCAGAACTAGGTACTGTGGCACTTTAAGTCACTGTTACTTGGTTGTGTAGATGAAGAATGAGGGAAGTGGTGGTAGGAAGCTATTCCAGCTGTTGGAAGAAGGTGCCCAGACCAGAGCCATACAGGTATGGTGTATCCATGCTAGGTTGTCATCAGAAGGAGATGTTCTAGTTGGTAGATAAGGGCTGAAATGATATCTATTTAATTAAATGTTAGGTGCTATCCTAACTAGCCTACCCCTAATAGTGACCCAATGATTCTCTTAACTTCTACTACATTCCTCCCTTAGGTATATGCTAGGTATGGGTAGGAAAGAAGTAATGTTTGTAGAGGTATGACTGTCTCATCCCCATAGCTTTTTACATTTCAAACAGTAATACTAAATGATTTGTCTGGCTAGTCACTATGACTTTTGTGTGTGAACAGACAATTGACTTTGATTTTGCTTCCTTATTTTATGCAGCATTTACAGACACAAGCCACAGAAAACTAGCACAGGAAAAAAAATACTGATAGGGATCTTGTGCTTGCTTTTCCAGAATTATCGATGATACTTGTTTGATAAGGAAAAATAGTAGATCTAGGCTGATGCACAAAGAATTGTGTAATCCAGAATGAAGAAAATGTAAAGGTCAGTTGAACAAAACCAGTTGATAAGTTATGGCTGTCAACTTAGAAAAACTAGACTTTTTTTGAAAATCCTGGGAAAATGTTTGTTTAAAATGGCCTAATAGAATGTGCTGCTTTAAGAAGAGCTTAGAAACAGCAGCCAAATATTATATAATTGGTAAAGTTGCCTTGGAAACCTTTTTTCCACTAGCACATAGATGTGGGAAATGAATATTAACATTTTTTTTCAAAGGGGTAGCTGTGTTAGTCTAGTTCAGCAAAACAAACAAGGAGTCCTGTGATACTTAAAGACTAGCAAATTCATTTATTGCAATTGCATGAGCTTTCGTGGGAGAATATCCTACTTTTCTTCCATGACAGTTCATGCAATAAATGAGTTTTAGTCTTTAAGTGCCACAGGACTCCTTGCATTTTTTTAAAGATTTTTTTTTTGTCAGAATGTTTTATTGTTCTTGTTCAAATTTCTCTACCTTCAATTCTCTTGAATGAAAATGGTGTGCAGTATGTCAGCTCAAATTAGGGTTGCCTGTTTTCTGACTCCTGAAAATCAAACACCTCTATATTGCATCTTTTTCCATGACCTTGTCCCGCCACCCCCACTCGCTGTCTACTTTCCCTCCCTCATTGCTCCTTTTTCCCCATCCCTGGGACTGACCTGTCACTTGCAGAGCTGAGCTGGGAAGAGTTGATGTGGAACTTGCCTGGCAGCTCAGTTCTGACACTGTGGGTTATGGCAGGGGTCAGTCCCTAGAGCGAGGGGCTGTGGTAGGGAAATTGGGGCTGAGAAGGATGAGGGTTGTTTGTTTTTGGAGCCAGAGGCTGGGGCAGAGGTGGCATAGGTCCCTGGAGCGAGGGGCTGGGTAGAAAAAAATCAGGGCACAATGCGGTGGGGGGGTGTTCTATATTTGGAGCTGGGGATTGTAGTGGGGGGGTTGGTCTGTAGAGTGAGGGACTAGGCGGGGTAAGGAAATCTGGGCATGGGGGGAAGGGCAGACAGGTTCTTCTCAGTGGTTCACCCTGCCCCACACCCCCAGCAGAGGATGGTTCCTGCATGTAACCGGACTTTGCTGCCAGGTTCTCTCTTCAATTGGACATTCTGGTCAAAAACTGGACACCTGGCAACCCTAGTTCAGATAGGTGCACAATCTGTTTTGAAATGGTCGTAATATATGACACATGTTCTTTGTGCTGCTGTCTTGTGGAAGTCCCCTCTTCAGTACGCAGTTAAAACTGATTCACATACGTCAACTTTTTAAACCTGTTTTGTTCTCAGTTTAACTTCATAACAATTCCAATTTAAACAAGCCAAAAAGGCTGTTCACTATCTGTAAACAGAGTTCATTTACGTGCTAGAAGGGACTTTGTTATAGCCAGACTGCATATAAGGCACTGTTTTCATAATCAAATTTAATGATTTCTCATGGACTAATATTCTGAAGTTTTATCTTTTACGTTTGGAAACTCTGTGTGTTCAGGTAGTCAGTATATCTACATGTTCAATGTAAGTTTTTCATTTCACCTCTTCTATTTCCAAACCTTTCTTTCTTTTTCTTTCTTTCTTTCATGAAAGCTCATATGATAAATTTGTTAGCCTTTAAAAGGGCAACACAGCTCTGTTCTGCCGAGCTAGACAAGCATGGCTACCCCTCTGGAACTTCTTTCTTTAGAGTATGTATTGTGTATGCTCTCTTGGGGTATAATCCTGGCCCTGTTGAAATTTGTGGGTGTCTTGCCATTGACTTCATTGGGGTCAAGATTTTTCCCTTGCTGTTCTTTGCCTGCCTATGAATCTGACGCCCCTGCTCTGGGGAAGCCATAAGCAAAGTTCCTTCCCAGTACTTCGAGTAGAGATGTGGCACAATTACCTTGGAAGTAGCATAGGTTTGTTAGTGCACATGAATCATTTTTCAGAAGGGTCTGTCTGGTCTTCAATGCATCTTCCTCTAATGATGTGGATTACCAGTTTAGAATCTGATGCTCTAAGCTCAGTGTGCTTTCCACTCATTGTAGTCAATGGGAATTGGGGATGCTAAGTCTGTGGTGGTAGATGGCTACTTTCATTTACTGTTGGCTACTCTACCAAGCAATAGTCTCAGGTGAGTTGGCCTTCCTTGATGTACTTGATGAATATAAATGAATGGGAAAAATATAGGTTTCATGTGTTAGAAATAAGTCCAATTTTATAAAATGTATTCAACGAATAAAATACAAACCATATAAAATCAGCAAAAGGAATTGTTTTGTTTTTTCTTCATGGCCAATTCATTCTCAGGTAATGTAGGCTGATTTTTGTCTGGTGTTGAAAGATACTAGTTTCTGTCTCTCTTTTTTTTTTTTTTTAAAGCTCACTTGGATTCTAGAACTTATTGTGTTCCCAGAACAAGCGTTTATAAGTTAGAGATTTAATTATGTTTTCTAAAATGATTTGATTCCTGTTGCATTAAGGTATGTGAAACTAATTCCAGCGCTTGGATACTGTATTTACATTCACTGAAGTTGAACTCTCCATATCTTTTAGTTTTAGGGAATTACAACAGAACATGTTGATGACAGTATTATAATTCTTGGTGGGAACCTTAATTCTTTGAGTATTGAACATTTTGCTTATGTTTGTTTCTCTACCTAGTCCCCATAAAATGTTCCCTAATTCCTGCACTTTTCAGCTGCAGTCACATTTTGAAGCCACTATGAAAACATAACGTTAGGTTTATAACTGATTTGCTGACCAGTTGTGGTTTCTGTAAATAGTAAATCTAGTAGGGCAGTGTCTGTGGGACCAGAGCCAATTGTACTTCAGTGTTATGTAAGGAAGGATCTCAATGACTTCTTTTGTTTAATTGAGTCATTAAGATTGTAGAAAATGAGGTGATTTGAATGCACAGCAGAACTTTTTTTTTTGAGATTACTAGCTTCAGTTCTCTGCAGGTTTTTGTGGTGTCTATATTATCTAACTAGATTTGCCTACTGCATTTATGTGAGCATGAGTGGAGCACTTCTGCAGTCTCCTCTGCTCTCCAATTAACAAAACAACTTACTTTATCTCTAGGACAGTGGTTTTCAAACCACAGGTCAGGACCTAGGACTGGTTTGCAGACCCTCAGGTATTGGGTCCTGGCGCCCCCTGCTGCCACTGCCAAACGGCTGGAATGCACTGTTCAAAAATGTAGTTGGGTTGCTGGCATAAATGATTTTTTTCAATTGGGTACTGAGGAAAAAAGTTTGAAAACCGTTGCTCAAGGATGTATCTTTTACTCTTCTCTGTGCTTTCACTCCTGCATTATGGTGAAACAGAAAGATGGGGCTGCTCTTTACATAGGTGCATTGAAGGAATATGTATGAATTCAGTGAAAGAAGTGATACTAATTGCACTAAAAAGGTGAGCAGCATCACTGATGGATCTGCTTCTTGTCTGTACATCCCAGTGAGAGAAGTCTTTTACTTCTGTGCTGTGGCTCTGGAAATTCTTAATCTGTTAAGTCAACATGCATGTCTTGGTATCTGTTTGGACACAGATGAGCTTGCTTATTTACTTTACCCTTTGCTTGTACACCTAATATGTTGAAAAACTCATTTATAAACCTTATGGACAGAATCAGTTCAGAAGCAGGAATATGCGTGACTTTTGCAGGGGTATTTTGCTTGCATTTTTCTATTTTTAGTGCATAGATGGCTTTAGTGACCTGCTGTTTCTCATGCTACAAAATGTTACGAGTTAGACTATTACTAGCAGAGGTGGCCTTAGGCAATTGGGGGTGTTAAGCAAAGGCCTGTGGCGCGGCCCCCTATAGGCCCCTATGCTGCCCCCACCGTGGTCCCAGTCCCCCCTGCAGCCCTAATTGCCCCTCCTTCCCCCGGACTCCTTGTTTGTTTTGCTGAACCAGACTAACATGACCATCCCTGTGGAACTTGTAAATTATTCTTGGGGTATGATATTTTTAAAGATCTTCCCATCATGAAGCTTGTAAGTTGGTCATCTTTTATTTAACATAAATAAGCTAATTCTGAACTACAAAGTTAAAATGAACATTTTAAAAAAATTAAAAATATGTGCATTAATTAACAAATAAAAAGTGGTGAAATTAATGGTGACTCAAAAAGCTAAAATACCACATTTAAAATTTTGGCAGTCAAATCTTACAAACTTTTCTTATAGGCTTGGGTTTATGTGCACTAGAAGTTTAATACAAATTAATTATGAGTGAAAAGAAGATTCCTAGTGTGTAGCTATAAATTAAAAACACCAAACTTCAATGAAATTCTCTGAAGTACTCAAGTTTATAAGGCTCCAGTCCCCTCAAAAATATTAAATAAGTACAAAAGAAACTAAATTACTTACCAAAAGAGATGTACAGCACAGACATCACACACAACTGTAATGAATGCTTAAGGGCAGCGCTGTATTTATACATAACGGCTTATATGGACCTACCTGGTAACCTGAGCTAACCAAAGCTGGTGGAAAAATTGTCACAAAGGCAAGGGAAAAAGCAAAAGAAGAGCAGGTAAAAAAAGGTAAGGAGGAGGCCATATTTCACAAGTGGGATTAAAAAATGGCAGAATAAATGGCCACACTGAGCAACTAAAAGATGAGACCACTGGAAAAGTTCCTGCTATTGTACTGTCTATTGCTTGCTCCTTCTCTTTTAGCATGTCGTTGTGAAGGTGATGGGCAGATAATGGTGAAATCTGCAATTCAGATGACGCACAGATCTTCATGATAGTTTACCTTGATGAGCCAAGACCGAAAAGTGCATCGGCTTCTAGCCTTCTGCTAGATGGGAACAATTTCTATGTTTTCATTTCTGTCCACCGAACTGAGAATGGGGCCCCTTATTGCTTGGGGCCTTAGGTGGCTGTCTGCTTTGTCTACCCCTAAAGTCATCACTGATTAGATACAGCTGGTGTGTACTACTTTTAAGGAATCTAGAGGCTTGAGTTCACTGCAAAAGTTAGCCAAGTTGTATTGAGTATTTTCTTAACTTGAGTTCTGTCCTCTCACACAAACCTTTGGATGTTGTGGTGCTTTAACTCAAGTGTGACCCACGCAGGGTTTTAGGTTACACCTCAAGTTAGCAACTTACAAGTTATGTTAACTTGACTTCTTTCTAGTATGGAAGCAAACTAGCTCTGCTTGAGTGCTGCTACTCTTCCAGTGCGTTCTCACATGTCTTACCATGTTCCTGGAAGGATAGCCAACTTCTACAGTTCATTTGAAAGAATTTGTAGAGTAGTTAATGTTACTACATTGCAAAGAACCATGGGGTATGCTCCAGAAGTCTTAGTGCCACGCGGTGCGGAAGCAGCAGCTTGACTTTTACTTTGCAATGTGGCCCATCTTTCTTAAGCTGGGTTCCCTTGAAGTAATTTGAGTACAGATACTCTCTCTAGTTAACTCTATTGGGACAACATAACATATAGATGCGTCCAGAATTAGATTAAGATATCACAAACTTTGTGACAACAGTGGCCAGACTGGATTCCCAGATTATCAGGACTGAAGTTCTGAGCGGTACATTGGAGGGTTGTTGTAACACTTTCAAGAGCATTTCTGAACAATTTTTCCTGGGGCTCTCTACTAGATAGTATGACATGGGGAAGGGCAAGGTAGAAAAAGTGGCTGTGTAATATTACAAAATTATTTCTGCATTGTGATTGATGTTAAATGCAGAATTAAGTGTATCATTCTGTTAAATGAGTTCAGGGGAGCAGAGCATAACTAATTTGATTTGCAGTCAGTAAATAAATTGGACTAAGATATATTTTTTTAAGGGTCTAATGATTTTGGGTGCCTCAATTTTCAGGTGCCTCATCAAAAGCACCTTAAAGAGACCTGATTTTCAATGAAGACTTTTACAAGGACCCAACCTTTACAATGAAGTCAGACCTCTTCAAATATGTGCACTGGAGTGGAGCCAAGATATGAAACCCAGACTTGTGGGTGACTTTTCTTCTGAGTGCCTGAGTTTTGTTTCATATTGGCCCATCTTGGAGGGAACAGAAAAATAATTGAACTCTTTTTTTTTCTTCTTCTTCTTCTAATCTTGTGGTTTTTCTTTCAAAGCTCCTTTATACTGTTGAGCAAATGATATTCTTGTTTACAGTAGGTATCTATTCTTACTGATGATTATCATTAGAACACACATGAAGACTAGCACTTGTTTAAAAATGGCTTTCTGACCTTTAGTGCTCAGTTCGATGTATAGTGTTGATTTATTTGAACTAAGAATGATGGTAATATTAAGTGGAGTGACCTTTTTCAACATGTCTAAAACATCTGTGTGGTGTCCGTCTTCCATACTGTTGGAGAAACTGAAGTGCGTTCACTTGGCAGATGGCTAGGTAAAAATAAATAATTAAGTATATGGAGATGTACAGTATATTTTTAGTTGCCTAGTCTAATCATTACAAGAATATACAAATCACACTGTCACGTAGGATTATTTCTGCAAGTGTTTGACAAGAGTTTTACTTTATCAAAAGCAATAATGTATACTCATTTTAAGAGGATACACATTGAGATTATAGTAGTTAGAAAAGCAAGAGATTTACTAGATTAGAATATTCTGTCATTCCCTGTACTCTGCCCACAATTTACTGCCCTCTGTGAAGCTGCCTTCATATAATCCTTTCAACTTTTTACTATTCCAAATCTCACTGTGGTGCCACTTCCGGTAATGTAGAACATGGACAAAAAACACTTTTTACTATCCAAACAACTTTTGTCTGACTTTTAGTTACTGCTCCATTCTTACTCTGACCATATTTTTTCTATGTTTATGTGACGAAGCTCTGCTGGTTCTGAGGAAATCTGGGTTAGGCTACACCTACTTAGGATTTGTACTACATTCATAAAAATGTTTGACATACAGTCTTGTGCTTCAACAACTAGGAGGTGGAGTCTTCCATTTCAAATCTACGCTTTTGCTTCTTTTTTACCTACTAGGTTTTGTTTGTTGCCTTTATCACTGCCTCTCCTTTTCTGCAGCACCTCGTTGTTTGTTAATCATAAGCAAACTATCTCTGAAGCATTGCTAGGTATAACAAGCATTTGATGTCTGTTGTGCAATAGGAGAAGGGGCAATTATTCTTGGCTGGCAAATGGGTGCAATGAAAATTTTCCAAAGAAGGTTACCTTCCATGTCCTCCTTGAGCTGCCATATGTCTTTCTGAGGCGAACCTGGAGAGGGAAGAAGGCAGTGTGAGGCGTTGGCAGTCTGGGGTTCTGGGAAAAAAGGAAGCTGGGCCCAGGAGAGTCCCAGGGGCTGGAGCCCCAAGAGGAAGCCACCTTCCTCATTCCCAGGTCTCTTCTCCTCCCTCTTTCCTCATTGCAGAGACTGAACACGTTAGGAATTTTTCATTGTGTGTGGGTAAAAATGGCCTTGGTTCCCCAGTTCTTCCCCCCTGCCTTCACTGCACCACTAGTGACAGATTAGAGTGCAGTCCTGTTGTCTAAATGGGACATATATAAGAAAGAACTGGACGATGTGGAGGGCTAGCTAGTGGTGGTCTTTGCAAATGGCTAATTTGTTTGCAGGGAATACTCCATGTCTAGTTCTGAGCTGGAAGTTGACCTGTTAATCGTAAGTGGTGGGACGTTTCAGTTGATAGGAACTCCAGGGTGTAAACTAGTAAGTAAATGTGAATGCTTTTTCTTTATATTTTGTCCTTATTTTCCTCAGCACATGTTTCCCAAAGACTTTTGTGCCCATCTTCGTGCTGGCTTTCTGGACTGATAATATTGCAACCCAAATGATTATGAAATTTTTATCCTTGCTCCAAACTTCACTCTATTCTATCACAGCATAACTTCTGATTTAAACCAGTGCTGTACTCTAAATAATCTGAACTCTAACGTAGGTTAAACCTATTAATTTTATTCTTTTTTCCCCCCTTTGTTATAGAATAAAAAATGGCATTTCGTAAGGTGGTAAAAGGAACTGCTCTCATTGGAGGAGGTGCCATAGCAACAGTTTTTGGCCTCTCTCAATTTTCTCAATATAGAAACAGACACGTAAGTATTAATTATGATTTCTGATAAAATATAAAACTTAAAATCTGCTAAAGCGTATGTTAGATTTATATGAATAGTTTTGTTTGGATGTGCATGCCAAGGGTGTCTCAGCTCGATTCGGTTGAAACTAAATCAGAGGACTTCATTAATGATGTAGTTCTTTGAATAGTGAGAACATGGAAATAGTTCTTGTAATTATTTTAATATTGATGTTTTAAACCTGCCCATAAGAAAACCATTGAAAACTGCCTCATCACTTGCTGAGTTAAGCTTGGAATATTTTTTTTTACTTCTCCAGTACAAGTAACAGAATAGAGTGCGGCCAATATTTTCCAACTCAAGCTTGTTTACATGATATGTGGTACATGCTAAAGGTTCCCTAGTGCACTCTGATGTAGTACTGTTAAAACAGCACTATTAAAATGCACCATCAAGGTCTATATGTTACACATTAATTTGCCCACAGTAGTGTGTTTTAGGAATTACAGCCCTGTAGAACACATTATCCCACTTGTGTAGATGCGCCCTGTGATGCCTACAGTTCAACAATCCATTAAGCAAGTTAAGTGGCTTAACTTTCATGAATGCTGAAAATTCCATTTTCTCGTAAATCATAATGGGAGTCATTTAATCCTCTGAAAATATGGAATGTAAGATCCTTTTTGCATGCCCATTACATATTCTACACTATTGTTATGGTAGCATGTTTCCTGCAGCATCATCTATGTGCAACAAGTTGCCATGTGTTTCTTATGTGGGGGGAGGGGAGCAGAGAAACAGAGATGTGTCTCATCACGTAGCCTGAAGAGGTACATGACAAAGACAGTGCAAACTGAGCTCCTTGGTTCAGGTGGGAAGAATGACCTTGGTCTAGGGAATGCGGGGTGGGGGTGGGGGTGGGTCAAGCAGGGTTTTTGAAAAGGAGTGCCTTGAAACTGTTAAAGGCTTTTTGCTGAGAGAATCTCCATCTTGAAATGTCTCTGCCTACAAGCTAGGACTGAACTTATCCAGATGGCCAGAAAGGCCAGGCTGTGCGACCCTCAGGAGCCAGCTACATGGGTAAGATAGCAATGGACTTCTACAAGAAACTTTAAGTTAGAATGCATCTTATATTTTCATTTGCTAGTAGTAACTCCTGATTGATTTATTGATTTGCTAATACTCACTTAAAATCATGCTTTAATCAATAAAAGTGTTTGTTTTATAGAAAGCTGTGTGGACTCTAGAGTGTGTGAAGGGGCAAGAACTTTTCATTTCAGTTTCTTAGTTAAACAGACAGACTGGTGTATATGAGCCTACAGTGACCTGGGAAGGGTACCGATCCCTGGAGGATGGAAGTTCCTGGTGTGGCATCTGGGGCTGGGGTGCCTGCTAGGGACCAGCCCCTGTCACTAGTGAGAACACTTCATACCAGCCTCCTGCATGTAACTGGTCCCATGCAGTGGAACTGTCCCATGAGTGTGGGTCCACATAGCAAAGTGGCGTAAGTTGGGGTCCAAGAGGGAGCAGTTGTGGAGGCACAGTGGCACACCAGACCAGATAGATTTGTGGGCCTTGGAACTGTGTTCTGGGGCAGTCCGGCTTACTTTAACCCTTGGTCAGTTGTTCCCGCCCTTTCCTCTTCTGTGACACACTTTGAGACCTTTTAATTATTTTGAGGCACACCACCATATGCTCTCCTAATGACCTCATTAATATTCAGAGCTAATTGAGAACTCTGAATAGTTTTTTCAAAAAATTCCATGGCATAGCTGCTCAGGCCACAGGGCATACCTGTGTGCCATGGCACACTGGCTGGGAAATACTGGTCTATTGTAAAATAAAGCAGAATCTCAGAGTTAAACATCAGAGCTACAAACTGACCACTGACACACACACCTCATTTGGAACTGGAAGCATGCAATCAAGTAGCAACAGAGAGAGGCGGGGGGGGGGGGGAAGCAAATACAGTACAGTATTGTTTAAACTAATAAAATACAGGGAAGGGGGGTGTGTGTGTGTGTTTGTGTCTTTTTTTTTTTTTTTTAAAGATTTGGCAAGGTAAGGAAACTTTCTGTGCTTGTTTCCTTTAAGATTAAGAGCAGCACTTTTCTGCATAGCAAAGTTTCAAAGCTGTATTAAGTCAATGGTCAATTGTAAACTGTTGAAAGAACAACCATAATGTTTTGTTCAGAGCTACAAACATTTCAGAGTTAGGTACAGCCACAATTCCCAAAGTGGTCGTAACTCTGAGATTCTAATGTATCGTATTTGGATCAAATGTTCAGTTCAGTTGTTATCTCTTATATCTAGTTGGTATTCCTGTTTCAAAGACTCTCTGGAGTCTTTATCTGACTATTTAACAATAATACGTTAAGCCTCATTACTGCCTGAATGAGTATACTGTAACATTTTTAAGCTTAGAACTTCAGATAATAAAACAAATACCTAAGATGCTAATACCTATCAGAATTGTAACTAGAAGAGGGCAAATTATTTTTGGAAGAGAAACTTTACTAGGAAAAAAATCAATCCCTTTCCTCTCTACCCCTCCCCACAAATTAAAAAGAATACATTTTAGTTGTTCATTTTTAAACCATATTGTGTGTTCAGGTTTTCACAATAATAAATAAATAACACCAAGAGAGCCAAACAGTAGAAAAGAACAAAACTATTTGATTTTGAGTTTCTGAGAACATTTTCTTGAATTCAGAACACATTTTTAAGTTTTTAAATTAGAATATAAAAATTTGGTTTTTGTTATAAATTGAAGTAGGTTAAATTCATTATTCCAGTTTGGATAAAACAAACCAAACAGTCCATTACTCACTTAGCTCTAGTTGTAACAGATTACACATGTGGACTTTTATGTATTTGTTGTTCCAAAATTCAGAAAATCCCTCACTTTTCCATCTATGCTAGAAGTCATCTGGAAACTTGTTTTTGGGATGGATATATAACTTGAGAGGTGTGACCGTAATGTCACAGGCCAGTGTTTCATCTGGACATGATTTCTAAAGCTACTGCAAACATGATCATCCTCCAAAACTTCTTTGAAAAATTCCAGGGTATGTATGGACAAGGAGTCTGGCAAGTGAACAACATGTAGGGTTTTTTAATTTTCATGCTTCCATGTAGTAGTAACTTGCATGTTTGCCATGGATGTCCTTAAAAATTACTGATTGAATACCTTGTTGAGGGCAGCAGGTGGGACATAACTAGAGGGATTGACACAGTGGAGAACAGCTCATTTACAGTGCTGATATATCTTAAGCTGTGGGCAAATTCCTCAGCCCAACTGTCTTTTCTTTAATGGTGCCTGCCAATCAAATATATGCTAAGGCAAAGGATCTTCCCATCTACAAGAGCAAGGAAAGAGTGTTGCCGCAAGATGCACACTAATTGGCTATGCATTGTAGGAAGTGTGTGGCTTTTTCTAGGGTGGGGTATATCACAGAATGAGAGAGAGAAAACATAAATTAATTTAGCCATTTCTCCACATCTGTGCGCATGACCTCATTTACTCCATGGCAAGCTGCAGCTCAGTGTTGTGGCAAGATCTCTGTTTTGTGGCGTTCTAGTGCAGCAACCTGAAAAGTCTACAGCAGCCAACAAGAGTTTTAACATGAACAAACTGAGAGGTTTCAAGCGCAAACCAACAACACCGTTAGTGCAGCATCTCTTGTGAATTTGATTTAAAATGTAATTCATTTCATGTTTCCCACATTGTTTTGTTTTGTATTGAAATCACACAAGTGCCCAATTGAAACTGTCAGGTGGAATCTAGAGATGTTGGCAGCTGTGTTTGGGAGATTTGGGGCTTTTGGAACTTGAGAATGTGGGAAAAAGTTTGGAATTGTTGAGTGAGCTCATTAACTGCCTGTTTCTGGTAAAATGACCATCAGTGATGGTCTTCGTTTTGTGGTTAAATTGGCACAATTAGGTTTGAGTCAACATTTTGATCATGATGGAGGAGGCCATTACCAGAGCTCAACTGTGTTTACAGACTGTCTAAAGACTCAGGAAGAAAATGGTTTATGTGCTGTTCATGTTTTTTTTTCAAGGTTATCTTCACAACCATGAGGGATAGAAGGGGGGGGAGAGGGGGGGAACAAACAAATAAAAAAAAAAAACCCAACCAAGAAAACACCCTAAAAACTTTCAGATTCGGGAGCAGAATTCCCTAGTGAAGAATGGCACTTGGAGTAAATTCTGTGGCTTTAGTATCACAGAATGCCTGTGGCCCTGGGGAAATTTCACCAAAAGAAGCTGCGAGTTGTTCCCGCTTTTTCAAACCATCGCTGTTAATGCATTGATCCCTCCCCACCCCAGCAAAGGACAAATTAATCTGCCTTAACTCATGAACATTGAGCCGCTTTGTAATAAGTTATGAATATTGGTCATTAGGGTGTTTTCTGTATGACTATATTGGTTTAGTTTAATAGCAGGCTATTAAGAAACAAGTTGAAGGATACTTCCTCAAGATAAGGCACACCCAGTAAACACTTAAGGGTTGCATATAGGACAGCAGAAGAGCCATTGGCTCAGAGGATTCTGGCTCAATTATCTATGCATCCTACCACACTGGTTTGGACAAGCATGGCCAAAAGTGCAGGAACTGAGAAGGGCAAAAGATCTTGGACTAGATAAAAACACTGTCTGGAGAGAAGTTGTTGGGGAGCTCTTCAAATTGAAGCACGTACTTGTTAAGGCCTTTCTGGTCTACTGTCTGTGTGGGAAGCCTATAGATAAGATAGATGTGCATAGACTGTTTCTGGGCTGCCCCCCACATTTTATTGTTTTTCCTGCTGTTAGAATTAAACAGTACTTTGTTTACAGAAATCTATCTGGTCACTGTATTCACCACTGTCAGAGGGTCCCGAAGAGAACTTCAGGTACTGAATCCAATTGCACCTGGTGGTTATACCAGGTGATACAATAAGTCCTGTAGCCTAGGGCCAAGTCTGAGTTTGCGGATTGCAGAATTCCATCCTAAGAGAGGGATATGCTTGAGGCCTGCCATGTGAGGGGATGTCCTTAGAGACCAGAATAGAGGTGGAGTTGCAACTAACCCTGTGACTTTGACAATCAAAAATGGAACCACAGATTATCATGGGCACTTCTTCTTGACGATACTGACTAGATTTTCCTTCCTTGTGGTTGGGTCACTGTTTTTCTCATGCCTTCATGGTAACATTTCCTTAGCTAAGGCAGTTTTTTATTTGCTGTTGTGATGGCTGCCAGTTTGCCCAACACACTGGGTACCAGAGCTAAAAGCATGAGTTTCTACAACTTGAGTTACAGAGCATGTCCCTATATATTTGAGTTGTAAGAGACTTGCATCCTCTATGGAGCTGGCACAGAGGTGAACATGTAATAACTGACTATGTTATCTGTATGTGAATCTGCAAGGGAATAATAGGATGAATATTTCACTTTGAAAAGAAAATGGATTTCTTAAAAAATCTTGCTCTTACCAAATGAGAGTAAGGAGTTTGATGTTGTAAACCACCTAGTGATAACACAGGGCAAATTATTGTCTGAAATGCTAGCTTTAGGAATACCAGATCACTTTAGAACTTCAAGATTTAATTCAAGCTGCCAGACTAAATTTGTTCTCCCAAAGAAAGTAATCAAAACCATTCAAGGAACTCTTCTCTGAGAAATTGTAGATATAAACAGCAATCGCTTATTTCTGTAAACACACTTGTTTGCTGCCAAACTAATCACATTATTGCAGATGGAGTCCGTATATGCAGCTTTCCTTCAGTCTCCCATTTAATTGACAACAAAATGAATTGCTGTCTATTGATTTCATGTGCACCACACAGCATGTTGTATGTACACTAATATGGTATCTCTTTAGGACTCTTTTTAAATTTAGACTCAAGGATCTATACTTTGACCTGAGCATAGCTGTGAAAATATTCATCTGTATGCATTGACTCTCCCTCTTCGAGCCCCAAGTCTTGTTCTTCTAGCAGTATAACGACATGTTTTACCAAAGTCCATCTGAACATGTTGAAATCGACGCGTCTTTTGCTGAAGTGAGAGTGATTAATATTTCAAAAAAACCTGTCTATTGTGCAGAACTAATATAATGATGGGGAATTTTGAGTTTAGAAAAACCCAAACGTGAATGTACTGCATGGGCATGAACACAAGTAGTGGATAGCTAGAAATGGACACATTCCTGACTCATTCAGCCATTCATACAATTTGGTTCATCTGGATCACTATCTGTCCTTTGCATGATATTGTTTAGGAAATAAATGAGGAAACTGAAATTAATTCTTAAATATTTTTGTAGCTTTACGGCATTAAAAGGTATCCTGAATGTGCCACAATGATAACAGAAAAAATTATGAATAGAGTCTGTAACAACAGAAAGCTAAAATAATATTTCAGTTGGGGATAACAGTTTATTCTCTGGTGGTACCATGGAACTAGCATTGTATCAGAAATGAAACCAGAGAGCAGGAATTCTTTCTTCCCCATCTTCTCCCAAGGATAGATTTGGCTTTAAAGAAAATGTCATTCATTGGTGAATCTCTGTTGTGTGCTTAACATTCACATTGCTTTTATTTAAAATGTGTTCTTCTGATTTGTGTTGACATGTAGCAATTGGCTAGCTAAAACTAATATGTAATGTAAAAGGTGGGGAAATACTTTAGATTGAGTGGGCCATTATAATTTCTCAAAATTAGGTTGTGAAAAAAGGCTTATTAATTTTTACTTCACTTGGAGGAGGTGTACAAATATGGTTAGTACCTCCTTAATTATAATAAATAGAACATGAAGCAATTTTACTTTAATCTAACTACTCCATTGATTGACTCGCATAATACAGCAGCAGCCTCTTTCATTCTCTTATGTATTAAGTAATTTGCATGAAAACCTACACACTATGCTCAAATTAATACTGTACATGATTACAGGACAACCTGATTGTTAATTGCCTGTGGTCTTTAAATACGCACTTCTTTCAGCAATAGACACTAATTATTAGATCTTGTTTTCTGTTGCACCAGTAGTGACAACTGTGTAGAACATTTAAAAAAAATTTGCAAGTCTAATAAGGGCTTAAACATAGGGAGAAAGTGATCTAATCATTTTGAGTGGAAGCTATCCAACGTGCATTAACCATGGAAGGCTGTAGCTGGGGCTTCTGTCTTGTGAGTTAGTAGATTCCCTTGTGGATGTAGTGTAAACCATTATTTAGTCTCTTACATTCACAGGGATTTGTTGCAGAGAACTATAAGGCAAACAATAAATTTTCTGGTGGAAGGGATACTGAAGGTTTACCTGATATTTGAAGTATCAGTGTATTTTAACTGTCCTTCAGATAATGAAAATATCTGTTTGTCTTTTTTATTTATTTTCTTTAAAAGTTTTATAGGGAGGCCTTGTCCTGAGTTCTTTCCACTACTGCAGAGCTGATTGGCCACTTCAGAAAACTACATCATTTGGTTGGTTATCTCAAGCAACTACTCATCAGGATTATGGATGAAAGATGTCTCAGTAACAGCTATAATTCATGGGCAATAGAGCAGGAGACAATGAAGCTATTTTCTAAAATTGAGCAATTTGTGTAATTCAATGCATTAAAAAAAAAAGATGTGCCTTCATGTTTGGAGGTCATAGGCGTGGTCTGTATAGTAAAATTGTCATGCCATTGTTACTTGTAACTATACAGATTATAGGCCACTGAGGAAAGGCAGATACAAAGCATCTCAGCAAGTGGGAAGAGGTGGTAAAGCAGCATAATAGACAAGAGCAGCTGTTCGAGGACGACAGTAAGAAGACAGTATTTTGTTACTTGAATTTAGGTTAAGTTAATATGTGCTGAGCTGTTAGAGAGGGTAAAGACCAATTAGATCTACTAGACTACCAGTCATTGCAGGGTTGTTCTACTGAATACATATACTTCGGTGATAGTACAGCGTAATTCTAAGTTAGCTACAGGGCTTCAACCATTTCTTTTTGAAGAATATTCCATAATCTGTTAAACTTATGATGCACAAGTTTAAATTTTTCTCTTGTTCCCTTCAATCCATTTTAGTTTTAGCTGCACCCACTTGTATTTATCTTAATCAGTTTCTCTTGTCCTTGACTTTTACATGCCAAAGACTTCCAGGGTATTTCTATGCTGAAATCAGTGGACTAATTGACTACAGCACATGTAGATAGATCAAAGGTAGCTTGAGTCTATCTAGCTCAAGTTACAATAGTCACGAAGCTGCTGCAGTGTGGGAGGCTGCTTAAATACATCCTTGGAATCCAGAGTGGGCTTGTACAGCCTTGGCTTCACTGCACTTGTTACTTGAGCTAGCAGGATCCAAATTAGCTTAGGTGTGTCTGCATTTGCTGCAGTTTCACCTCAGTCGTGTCCACTCAATTCTGTGACACACCTGGTCTTCAGCAGAATGAAAGAGAGGATAGGGAGTCTCTTAATTATTTGTTTGTTCTACTGCTAATTATTTACTCCCACTCCCACATAAACATAAGCTTACTGTAAAATCAAAGTCTTGGTATGTCACAATATGTTAATTAATAAACCTATAAAACCCGCTGCAATGGGGGGAAAAAAGCAATGTCTGTCCTAAACAAACAGAATGGCATAACTTTTGACGCCCTCTTCATTTGTACGCTCATATAATTTAGTTTGTATGTTGAAGGAAGAGCAATGTATTAGCACCTCATGGTGCTAAGTGGTGAGCTGAAGCAGGGGATGAGGAAACAAAAGTCTGTCCCCCCCAAATACTGGCGCTGACTGGAACTAAATCTACTTCCAAAGAGCGGCTCTAGTGAGTGGTTCTCAACCTTTTTCTGGTTGCGACACACTTGTTGGCATATTGCGAACCTACAGGAAACACAAGCCATTTCCCTGGCTCTCCATGACATACTGACCACTGTGTGGTGACAGTGTGTCTCAATACAGTGTTTGAAAATGGCTGCTCTAAAGTACAACTGCTGGAAATACCATTTAGGGACAGTTCTTCCAGCCCATGATCATTGGAACATAGTTCTCTGGCCTGGCTAAGAGAGCTTGCTGTATGGGGACGGGGGGGGGGGCAAAGAGGGAAGGTGGCATAGTGTTAAGTACACAGTCTCTGACATCACTGGGAAAAGGTATGGCAACTTTAAACCAGTGGTGCAAAGGGTTCTTCCCTGGATGAAGATGTAGTCCTGTACTTTACAGTGACATGTACCTCCTAGGGTGATGTAGAAATCATCTTTCAGATTCAGTTTTGGTATTCTGAGTTCCTTTGCTGCTGAATTGTGCATGTGCTTTGCCACCTGTTAACCATCTTTATAGTTAGGGTGATCATTTGTATAAATAGAACCTTAATAAAGTATCAGGTTATGTTTTCAGCTGATAGGGAGGAGGGAGTTTTTGGAAGCTACTCCAGCACTGAGTCAGCGAAGTTACCGTTTCTGTGTTCTGACATTTCATTTGCTACAGAAATAAGTGTTTACATAGACTTGTCACCTCTCTTATATGCAGAACAGTTTATATTACTTTCCCATTTATTCTGACTTGTATTATTCAGTGTGTGTAAATGCATAGCAATTCAAATACTGGTAACTCAGTAGTTTGCAAAAAAAATAACCGTATGCACTTTGGATGAGACATCCTCACCCTCTCCAGCTCCCTTTATGCTAGAGGTGAAAGCTGGAGTGGTATAAAGGGGGCCTTTGATGTGTGGTTGTGGTGAGGGAAGATTTCCCTGGCACGGGCACTGAGGTAGACAGCTGTAAGGTTGCCTCCAGAGGACTATGATTGCAATTCCCACTGGAGGGACATGTCAGGGGTGGAGCAACATCATGCAGCACTAGGTTCCAGGCCGCCCTGTATCCCATGGGAGACCCCCAAGACTGCTGCAGTAATTACACTGGGGCTTCTTCAGCTCCTTGAGCAGCTGAAGATCAGATCTCTGGGAGGATGACAAAGATGGCTTACATCTAATTTAGCCCTACTTCTTTAGGCTGTGTTCTGACTGCATGTCTTAAAAGCACTGCGCAAAAATTTCACTCTTACTATCAAAGTGCTTTACAAATGTGAATGAATTGAGCCTTGCAAGTATGAGATTAGTAGTATTACCCCCATTTTACAGGTGAAGAAATGTAGATACTTAAAAGGTGCAAGTTTCTTCGCATCCACTAGTTTTGGGTTGTCAGATTTCCAGGGCTTCTAATCTTGCACTGCTGTGTTCTTTAAATCCATTTGAGTTTCAGATAGCACCACCCAACCTCTGAATCAGTTGTCAGTTTGGATGCACAAAAATGGAGACACCCAAAATTAAATAAATAAATCTGATTGTTGACTTTAATGACTTGCTGAAAGGTCATGTGATGTCTGCGTTAGAGCTGGGAATAGAATTACACTCCAGTACCTTACCCAGAAAACTCTCCTCTTTGCTTTCGGGCACCCAGACGTATAAGTACTTGTACATGCTCTGATTTAGTGTTTTGTGATTTGTCCTTAAAATTCATTTTACTGTATCACAAGTGATTATTCTTTTATGAAAAATATTGTCAGCCCCTTCAGACCTTCAAAACAATAGTTTGGAGAGTAACCCGCTGAGCAGTTGTGTGCCACATTAAAGGGTGATAGTGAATTAGAAGCCAGAGGGAAGAGAAACAGGGTTGGAGCAGACAGCAGTATGATAGAGCAAATGGTTTGTGGGTGTGGTGTTTTGTTTTTTTTTTTTTTTTTGGGTGGCCTTGCATCTTATTTAACTTGTGAATAATTGTGATACCTGGCTACACTCACTGTGAGGTGGATTGCAACCTATAGTGATGTCACTCATAATATAGATTATGAAGTGTACTTGAACATCTGTGTAAACTAATGTTAACCAAATCTCTTACCCTCCCATAAAGTGAATCAGTTTTTAAACTTAGTCTCCTCCACAAAGCTCAACAAACAAACATAATCAAAGCCACCCACCCATCTTGACGGTCACCAAGCTAAACAAAAGTGGATCACAAAAGCATATCAGGCAGTGGTTATCCTAGAGAAAATTATATTATGCTGGAATCCATTGTGAATACTCTAGTATTGTCATACTTGTACCACTTTAAAGAAACCTTATATAATGATAACACACTGTGTGACTTGTGAAGTTAAAACAAAGCTGTTTAAGGTTTAAAAAAAAAGGGTGGGGGAATGGGGCTGTACATAGATGACTTTCAGTAATTAAAATGAGAAAACATTAGCTTTTATAACCTTATTTTAATTAAACTTTTTTGTTGGTAGGGTATGAACTGTCTTCCTATCTGTTTGTACATCACCTGATATACAGGGGTCTTTGATCAATACCATAATGCTTTAATAGTTGGCTTAAATATCCATTTTGTATTTTAAAGATGCAGAGTTCTTATCCTGTTCAGGATATACTTTTATTTTTAAAATCCTCTTCATTACTCCCTTCTAGTATTTGATACTGTATATTTTTCTGTTAATCTTTCAATAGCTATGGAGAAATAACCAACATGAGTTAAATGAAAACTAACCCTTAACCTTTCTGATGCTGTTTGTCACCTTTGCATTTGAGACTTTGAATAAAGATACTTTTTTTTTCTGATTAGTTGCCACTAAAGTATATCTATTTTTAAGTAATACTGCTGACATGCTATTAATGTATGCAAGGCATGCTTTATGTATCCCATGACTGGCTGGGCCTGTAGGATGATTCTGTCTGGCCCTTGAATGTGCAAGGAGGGTGTCATTATGTGGAACAAAATGGCATCCGTGCACAGCATGACCTCACGTGCACAAAGTCATGCTGCATAGAGGCAGCCATTTTGCATACAAGTGTACAACTGCATGCTTGTTTGACTAAACATATCATGGCACACCATTGAAGGATGGATACACATAATGTCTTGATTTCGTCTTTGTAGGGTAACTCGATGCACGTTCAGGCAGCAGAACCTGTGAACATACCAGTGAAAAGTCACTTGCCTACAAGAGAAGATCAGCTCCTGGCTCTACAAAACACAAGTGAATTTGATGTCCTTGTTATAGGAGGAGGAGCCACAGGATGCGGCTGTGCGTTAGATGCCGTTACGAGAGGTGAGGCATGGAACTTATCACTGTCAGCTATACCACATTGGCTTTTTGTACAATAAAAGTGCTTGCATGCAGTCAAATATAAATTAATAAAACTGGATTGTCAAACATAAAAGTGGTTTAAACTGGGAAACCTGCTCTCCATCCCCTCGTCACTCAAAGACTTGGTTGTATAACTATCTTCTTTTGGATCCCAAAGACTAGTGTGAACTTTAAAGAAGCAAAGAGTCATATTTTGTCAGTACAGCTGCAGCTATAAGGACTACTATGAATACAGTCTTCCAAACTGTATCAGCAGTATATTAGAATAATTGGCTCACCCACTTCCAGCCTCCGTTAGTTGGCCACATCTTTGATTTAAAATGTGAGTCATCGAGGTTTGTGGAGGAGGGCAGTTGCAGTAAAGAAAGGAGGAAAAACCATATGGCAGTCTTCAGCCACCTTAATTTGAAAAGGAGAGGGCTGAATATGGATGCTACGTGAGCAAACAAATAGGGTGTCAGTCTCCTGTTTACTGCGGCAGTGTCATGTAAAAATGGCTGATAACCATTTTCACATAGGTATGATACAGCTGCACTCATTGCACATATTTAATAGCAATTAATCTTGGCACAGATTTTAGATTAGTCTGTCTGGATTTCTCAGTAAAACCTACTGACAGCATTCTGCATGGTATGTCTCTGAAGTTCTGCTCTTTCTTTATGCGGAGTTCTGTGCAGGTGGGGAGAAAAAATATCAGAATCAAGATCCAGTGGTGGATTCAGAGTAGGAACATTAGCTGTTGTCTTTTTTTTTTTTTTTAATGGGGTTATTTATATATTTTGTTTTGCAAATTAAAGTGAATGGACATTTTAATACTAGATGAATGGTCTCTTAATGTTGTTGTTTCTTGTTAAAAATATCGAGGCAAAATTTAGCTCCTATTTAAGCAGGACCAACTCTTCTAAAGTGAATGAAATGGATCCTCTTTAGTCTGAGTTTGGACCTGGTATTTTAATTGATTGTTCCATTTTGGATTCAGCTATTTTTTTTAAAGGAAAATCTTGACTTTTCAGATTTTATAAAGTAAAAAGATTGAAAACTGAAATTTAATATTTAACTGATATATAAAACATATTAATCACAACTCTTTATTGTGTAAGGGATGCATGAACTTCAATCTAACAGTTACCTTTTCTTGACTGAAGTGATTCTGTTGAACTTCCTTCATGTTCTGTGTATACGTAAATAACGATCTGGCTGCAATTTCATCTTTTAGTGTTTTATTCTCTAACCTTTTGAACACTAGTATACACTCAAATATATTTGAGAAATTAGTTCATCAAAGAAAATGGCCAAACTCAGCTCTTATACAAGCTGAACAGTCCTGGAATAACCTGTTCTGAGGACTTTGCTGTTCAGTTATTGGTTAGAGATGGCCCAAGAGGTGGTTTCCAGGGCTGCAACTTTACCTGAGTTTGTCCACAGCAACACGTTTCCCATCATGCAAGCTTGAGTCTTTGGTGTTTGTTTCTCCTTTGACACTTAGGCCTTCACCAGATCCTGGTGCTCTTTTCTTTGTTTACTAATTGTGTCCCTTGCTTTCCATCCAGTCCTGATTTTTCATCTTCATGGGGTAACTTTGTGTATGTTCAAGCAGCAGAACCAATGAAAAGTCACTCTTGCAACAGAAGAGCAACTCCTGACTCCACAGCACAAACTTGGCATTGGACAGTGTTCTTGTCATTTCCCCTCTTGATTACCTACTCCACTCTTTCTTTTCCAGTCTCCATCCCACACAGAATATTGCCATTTTCTTCCATTCTTTCGGGCAGCGACTGTTCCTCACCTTCTTTTCTTGAAAGCTACACAGATTCCTCTTATAGGCCCTGATCCCTGTATCTCTGAATTCAATGTGGGCAGGATCAGAGCCTTAATCCACATGATCTGAAGCTTTAACTCATCTGCAGTGCTCTTCACTACTACCCACACTTATTTTTCATTTCCTTCTTCATCCCTTCTGTTCTCTACACGCCTTGTTTCTGTTCAGTGTGCTTTCCATTTCATACATATACGTCAGACTTAGTGCTGGCTTTCATGATGCTCTGTGAATGTAGAATAGTTGCTTAGACCATTAAAAAGGCTTGCTCCCATTCATTATATGAGAAGGTAGTAGTGACTTTTGTATTAAGATGGCTTAACATTTTCTATGGTAACTGATTCTTGTGACCATTTTTAAGACTCTCCAGCATCTCCTTCTTTTTTGCCTTGGAAATTTTAGCAAGGAGAAAGCACTCAGTTTAGCGAAGTAACTTTTTTTCCCCCTTTGTCCCATGAAATTTCACTTATATTTATCTGAATTATAAGCTGTGTCCCTTCTCTTGGCTGTATTTCTCAGGAAAAATTTGGCACTGAGCCCTTTTTGTGCATTTTGTGTCTAGGTGGTAAACCCTTAAAGATGCAAACCATGGCCATGTTCAGCTTATTTCTTCTTTGAGTGCTGATCCCTTTGTGTATTACGAATGAGCAGGCATGGATACCATATGCCTAAGTTTGGAGATTGCTAGCAAGTATTGCCTGTTAGTCTGCGCTTGGCCAGTTTACTTTTCTATGTGTGTGGAGGAGGTGTTGTGGACCAACACTGCTTTGTTACCATAGTATGGCCTGAGTTGGGATCCTCTTGTGTCTACAGATTTCTCTGGGCTTTTCAATGCACATGTAAATATATTTTAAATAGTTTTTAGTATTTTTTTGTAGTTGGCATTTCTTAGTTTGTATATCTTAGTTTTTTCCCTTGTGGATAAAAACTGTGCCCAGAATCCCACGCTTTCAGAACTGCCTTTCCTACCTCTACCCCTCCAAGAACGATGAGCACCAACACTTCTTCCGTTGTCTGGGAGAAGTGCATATCTTGACTAAGTGCAGCATTTGCTGCTTGTTTCCCACTTGAACCTACAAGGCATGAGAGCAATAACTGGGAGAACAACTTATAGAGAAAGCAATAAGACTTCAGCTTGTTCCAGGCGAGGGAGATCCTTCTTTTAGATAGGCCTTAATGAGGAGCAGCTCGCCTCCATGCATGAGTTCAGGAGTGGAAGGCAGAACTGCTAAGCCCACGGAGATGTCATCCAGGGCTTCTCATGCAAGTAATGGGCACTCTCATAGGCATAAGGACAGGTTTAATTCTTCAAGTCTGATTCCGAGAGAATAGATCTCTTCTTGACTCTGTCCAAGTAGGGTGAGTCCTTGCACACAAGTCCTAAGACTTAGGCTAGCTTGGATCCTCTGATTATGAGGATAAGATAAGAGAGAGGATCTGCTGGTACTGATGCCATCTCTGCTTCGTAAACCAAAAGACTGGCACCTCCTGATGCTATCAAAGACCTCCCAAATAGCCTCTTTAATGGTATTGACCCATCCCAATTGAGACCAGTCAACCATGATGATCGTGGATGTGATAGATCCTTCAGTTCCAACCGGTTGACTCTTCATGCCATGGAATCTTACAGTATATGTCTGAATCCTCCCATGAGTCCCATGCTATCTTTCCCTTGCAATATCCACCAACTTTGTTGGAGTATGATGCTGAGGAAATTGAACTAGATTTGCAGGAACTAACAGATGTTTCCTCTTCCTCACCAGGTCAGGCAGTTGCCCTGTCATCTTTGTCTCTGCTTGATGACTACAGATGATAGCAGGACCTTTTGCAGAAGGTGGCAAATGACCTTCAGCTTCTTTTAGAGGAGATCCAGTATACCCAGGGTCTCTCCTTGACCACCTACAACCATCCAGTTCCAGTAGGTTGACCTTCCCAATAGCTGCAGACATCATGGACCTTGCTAGGTAGTCTGGCACACTCTGTCCTCCCCCATTGCAAAGGACAGAGAGGTGTTTATTTTGTACTTCCAAAGGACTGGAGCTCCTGTTCACACACCTAGTACCCATCTCTCTGGTAGTATAGGCAGCTGCTGAGAGGTCTAGATTACAATATCTGAAGCCTAAACTGCCAGATAAAGATTCTAAATGACTTGACCTTATAGGGAGGAAGGTATTTTTCTTCTACAAGTCTACAATTACATCTTGTAAGCTACCAATGTTTGTTAGCAATACATCATTTAAACAACTACTTGAAGATTTTGTCCTTCAGGAACAAACTCCCTCAAAGGGACAGGCCAATTCCAGGCCCTCATTGTGAAAGAATAACTGATAACCAAAGATCACTTCACACTGCGGTGAATGGAGGTGACGCTGTGCCTAGAGGGATAACCATAGTTATATTAATCGAATGTGAGTGTCTTGGTTGCATGTCTTGAGATATTCCCCAGGGATGCTCAAAGCATGGTAGAAGACTTTGTGTGTCTAATTTGTTTATCAAGAAGATTGAATCTCTATGCTAGTTGAAGGACTAAAGAACTTTGGGCATTGAGACCCCAGTTCCAAAAATGTGTGTACAGTGTGTGCCTCCCCAGCTGTTTCACTACCAACATTCATTTGAACCACTGCACAACTGCTAGAGAGTACAAAACCCTAGGTACAGCTCTGCTACCACAGTGTGTAACCACTCAACCCCATTCACCATCAAGGAATTATTTTTAATGGGATGATAAACAACAATTTATCCCTTTTTTGGATGATATCTACCACTGCTGCTGCTTCTAATCTTTGTTGGCTCTCTCACCCTTTTTGCTCCCAGTTGTGGATGAAAGCATAAGACACGTAGGTACTACAAATCATTGACTGGGTAATCTACTGTTCTCCTTTCCCTTCCACAAGCCCCCTTCCAGGCTTGTCCAGGCACTACTCTGCCAAGAATATTCTGTCAGATGCAGGTTCCTTCTTCCAACAAGAGACCATAAAACAAGTGATCCCTCAGCAGTGAGGGGAAAAGTTTCTTGTTCTCACATTTCATAATCCCCAAGAAAAATGGAGGATGAGAATCCATTCTCAACCTTCAGCAATTAAGCAAATCAAAATTCCAAATGGGTATGTTGGCATCAATAATCCATCCCATAATTTGCGGCTTTTGACATGAAAGGTGCTTACTTTCATGTGAACATTCATCCGTCCCACAGAAAGTCTCAGGTTTTTGGTAGGGAAAGTATACTACCAGTTCAGTGTACTCCCATTTAGACTACCAATAGTACCCATTGTCTTCATGAAGGTCTTTTAGTTATGGCAGCCCAAATGAGATGTCAATACTTCAGTCTTTTGTTTTCAGATGAGTGTCTTCTAATGCATCTATCCAGTCAGAAGATCCACTCGGTGATTCTGTTCTTGCTTCATTTTTTGGCAACCTTCGTATTCATCATCAAAGAAAAGCCCAATTTGACTCCAAGAAGGATTTTGGATGTTATAGGAGTGCCTCTAGATTTCATCTCAGCAAGGACTTGCCTCCCTATGGACTGATTCCAAACATTGAACTATTTGATAAGGAGTCACTTTCAGACCCAGAGTTACTGTGAAGATCTGCCTTTCTCTGTTAGGGCCCCATAGCATTGTATATTTCACCTGTATTACCCACAGGACTGACTCTGGTTAATTTACACATGAAACAGAGACCTCCACAAACACCAGAGTAACAGTTCCCACCAGAGTCTGACTTTTCTTGCCTAGTGGACAAACCCAGAGCAGGCAATTTAATTTGTTTTGTGTGGGAGTTCCTTTCATCACACCTGTCCATGATGTGACTATTGTTAAACACATTCCTTATTGGACGGAGGGCCCGTCTTGACAACCACATCACACAAGGCACTTGGACTCCTCTCTGGGAACCTAGGATACATTGCCTACTAAAACTAAGAGCAACAAGTGTAGTCTGTAATGCATTTCTTTCACTTACTTGATTCTACCATGTCCAAATAATTTTGGCCAATATGACAACTCTCTCTTACGGAAAGAAACAAGATGGAACAAAATCTTTTCTCTGTATTTGGGAGCACTGAAATTTGTGGAATTGATATATCAGAAATCACATAACTCTACTGACTACATTTGCCACGTGCATAGAATTCTCTAGTGGAGAATCTCATCAAGTGCTTCTTGGTAGCCCACAAGTAAGAGATACATAATAGTGTCCTGGTCGAGATCTTCACCTTTCTGGGATCTGTTTGCATTCCAAATAAACAAGAAGTTCACATATTATTGCTGCATGGCAGTTTTGGGCCACAGCGCCATGCTTGTTTCTTATCCTGGACAGACTCACTCAGTTATGGCTTTCCTCCCATACCTTAGCTACCAGAGGTTTTGCAGAAGAGTCCCTACAATAAAACTCAGGTCATTCTCGTAACAGTCAACTCACACAGACCCTTCTAGTTTCCAGACTTCCTATGAACATCAACCCATTCTGTATCAGTTTCTGACCTTTTCTGGATTTAGTAATCCACCCCTTTTAGTTCATGGCCTTGTATTTGGATGGACGCTTGACCTAGAACATTAATTTTCAGATGTTGTTCAATCTGTCTTCAGTCAAAAGAGGAAAGACTTCACTGGGAAATGTTATCTGATCACAAAGCAGCTAATTGTCTGCAGAATTTGCATATTTACCTTATTTCTGAAGACTTCAGGCCTTCCCATTAGTTCCCTGCTGGTCCATGTAGCAGCACTCAGTGCCTTCCTTTCTCAGGTAGGACAGTCTCTATTTTTACTCACCCAATAATAACTTGTAATCATGAGGGTACTTCCCACCAGCATTGAAGTCTTCACCACAATGAGACATTAGGCTATTAGTATTGATCATACCATGCTTTAAAACACTGGTTGCATTTTTTTATGAAAATCACCTTTTGATAGTTGCCATCACATCAGCTACAAGAGTGAGCACTTATGGCAGATCAGCTACATGGTGTTTGAGTTTCACATCAATCAATCTATGCCCTTACTGATATTCTCCCCAAAACCGAATGCTTCCTGTGAAGAGCAGAGACTTCAGTCTTTGGATATCAGACGAGTGCTGACATTCTAACTGCAAAGGATAAAACAGGTTAGAAAATCACTGTGACTATCTGTAGCGTTAGTGGAATGGTTGCAAGGAACAGCATTATTTGCTCAGAGACCCTCAAGGTGGATCTCTGGCTGCCTCATTCTGTTATCTGTTGGCATGTATTCTCCCCTAGGGTGGAGGATGAGCCCCTTCCACTAAGGCACAAGTGACATCAACAACCTCTCTTCAGGGGGTACCTATATTGGACATCTATACTTAGGGCCACTTTCACAAAGCATTACACATTGGTTCAAACACCAATGCAGCTGTCAGGCATGCAGCGTTACAAGCGTGTGTACCAACTGTATTCCACTCCTTCCTCTGCCCTGCATTTAAGTGTTGCTTCTCAATCTCCTATGTCTGGAATACACATAAGGGTGAGTGTTCAGAGAAGAATGGAGATTACTTGTAGCAGGAGATTGAGATGTGTGGTCCCTATCTGCATTCCACTACCCACTCTCCTTCCCTTTTGCTTTAGATGTTATCTGATTCTTGATAAAAAGAGGAACTGGAGAGGTGTCAGTTTACACCAGTGTCTCAAACTCTCACCTGGAAGCACAAGCAAGCAATTGCAAAGTGTAGCTCAATGGATGCTACTTTCTAGAAATCTTCAGTCTCAGGCAGATAATGTGCGTGAGTAACCACATATGGAATGGTGAGAGGGGCCACACATCTTGAAGGACCTCCAGTTACAGGTGAGTTACCTCCATTTCTTGTATGCTACCATGCTACACGCTTTGGTAATGTTACACAACAATAATAAATGCTTGAAAGAGGATAGCTATAGCAATGTGAAGATGATTTGTCATCATCAACTTTCAGCTCTCTGACTTGTGTGATTCAAATGTCAGCCACTGCTTTACCTAGTTTTTTCATACAATGTGGTTGGTAGTTGCAAAATTCTGCATGGCATCTGGCACTCAGTTTTAGGCCTGTTGTAAGGAATCCCTGATGTCTAGGGAGCAAGCCCACTGACACAAGGAATAAAATCCTGGCCCTAATGAAGTAAGTGGGGAAATCCTGTCCCTTTGACTTCAGTGGGAAGAGATTTCACCCCAGGTCCACATCTGAAAATGTTTAGCTGAAATGTACACTCATTTATATAAAACTTCTAAGTTATTTATGCAAGGTAAAAGTAATAACATAAGCATATTGATATGCTGAGGAATACATTACATTCTGTAGTCCAGTTTGTATTTGGTACATTGTGACTGTCCATGAGTTATTAAAGGTAACTGAATAGATTTTACCAGTTATGTGACTAAGGTTTTCACTACTTCACTTACGTTGATGGGCCTCTGGAAAAATTGCATTTATAACTGCAAGTGTTCAAAGAATGGCTGAAGGTAATCTATATTTATCCTTTTACTACATTCTGATCATATCAGTAGCTTTCTGAAGTGTGAAATAATCATAGGCATTTGGTTAATGAATTGTGTATTGTTGCTGTTCATTCATGGAATTTGCTCTTTTATTATGTTTGATGCTTCACTTAACAACAAATTTTGCTTTCCTTGTCTTTGATATGTTTTCACCAAATTATTCCTGATTGTATCCATTAATCTTCAGTCACATTTGACAAAAACAAATTACTCTGATCTTTTAAAGTTACCAGTAATAATTAGATTTTTAAGGACATAAAAGTTTTGGGGGACCAAGAGATGTTAAAGGGTTTATATATTGTTTTACAAGCAATATTATAAAGCATTGCAATATCTTTAAGGTGATGCTGAAGGATAATTTTAGTATTTACATTATTCTCTCCTTGTGCATGCAGTTATGTTGCTATATACGACTTCAGTAAGAATCTTGCTAAAACTTTCTCTTCCTTTGCTCCTTGCCCACATACTTCAAAATGAGAAAAAAAAAATACTCATGTTCCGTGAGCGTTGGGAATCCACTGTGCTATTCATTGCAACACAAGCAGTCTTTCTAGGAACATGTACTATATTGGAAAGATTTTGAGCAAAGACCATATTCTTGCCTTGAGATATTAGGAAAACCTTTTTCACTAGGAGAGGTAGGTGTGTGTGTGTGTGTGTGTGTGTGTGTTGGGGGGACGAATGGAAGGGGTTACCTAAGAAAGTGGTGCAGCCTCCATTCTTAGAGGTTTTTAGGGCCTGGCTTGACAAAGCTCTGGCTGGGATGATTTTAGCTGGGGTTGGTTCTTTGAGGAGGGCATTGAACTAAAATTGGATGACCTCTTGAGGTTCCTTCCATTCCTAATCTTCTGTGCTTATGTTAGAAGTTTGGTTGACTTCTCTGGAAAGACCACATCTTTATTGGTGTGGATTTTTAAGGTTATGTTG
The DNA here is from genome assembly GCA_007922195.1 of Podocnemis expansa. NCBI lineage: Eukaryota > Metazoa > Chordata > Testudines > Podocnemididae > Podocnemis > Podocnemis expansa. The sequence goes on from ML681984.1 coordinate 30,846,521, forward strand.
GTATGGGCAAAAGTTTGCAAATTATTGTTAATAGTTTTGGCACATACAGTAACTTTTATGTGGTATCTACTGTAAATATGGTCCATCCCATGCGCAAGTCATACTCCACTGTGAATACTACAAAATCTTCTCTTCAATGGATGAATTTTCCTGGTTTCATAAAGAACAAGTTTTGCCAAATGATATATATTACCAAAACATTTTCCCCTGTAGGATATCCTCATGCATGATCCTATGCCCTGTGTAAACTTAAGGATACACGAAAAATTTTTAGTACCCTTTCTGTATACCATCCCTAGTGTTCATTTATTCAGCTGAGCACTGTAAAACACATCTTGAAGGATCTGATTAACTATGGTTTTCTTCCCTTCGAAAAAAGGGTTCAGGTCAAATTCAAAATTGACCAATTCCATTCTTCCTATCTGGTTTCAACTGGCTATTTCTTGTTCCAAGTAAACTGTGTAGCACTGAAAATTCAGTTGCAGATATGTTAGAGTGTGTGTGTGTGTGTGAGAGAGAGAGAGAGAGAGAGAGTGAGACACTTGAGTGACATTATCATCCAAAAAACCTGCACATAAAAGTTTATCTTGAACTACAGTGCTGTGGATTTCTGTAGAGTAGTGTGCCACATGTAAAGATGTGTATTTATCTTTTATGCACATTTTTTGTGTCTGTTACATGTTGAATATGTAATATGCTTGTATACATATAAAAGGTGCATGTGCATGTAATTGTGTATATAAATGAATAAATTGTGAATTTCCTCACGTTAGAGCTCACATACCTCATTACAATATGTAAAAATAGCTGGAAAGAAAAATTTTGTTTTCTTATGAGACTGTCATGATACAGCTTCATTTATAGGACAGATTTTTGCTCATTAACTTGCCTTTCCTTTTTCTCTTTTGAATGAATTGTATTCTCAATATCCATGGTGGACTCACTGTGAAAAATTTAATCAAATTGAAGTGATCCAAATGCACATGGAATGTTTTAATTAATAGAAGAGCCTGTTGGTTGTATGCTCCTTCAGTTGCCATAACTAAGCATAATATTAAATGGAGAGAAGAGATTTTTATTTAATTTAACTTTGTTTCACAGTTGTTCTTTATCTCTTTTTCTCTGAATAATTAATGCCTCTGATTTTTTTTCCATAGCAAGTTTAAACCCGTAACAGATTAGAATTGGTTTGAGTTAGACAAACTGCGTAAGAGCAGCTACTGAATATGGAATTGATCCTACAACGTATTGCGTCTCCCGGCTCTGATCCAGTAAAAGCACATAAGCATGTGCTGAACTTTTTGTGCTTGAATACTTCCGCTGAGTTGAAAAGTGAATTGCTGGCTAAATCCTTCAGTGGATTGGAACAGACTGCTCACTGTTCTCCAGAATGAGCTCAAAATGCCTTTCTTTTATCACTTTTAGAAGGACTTAAATTTCTATTTAGAAATCAGTTGATTAGGTTGTCAAAGTAGAAACACTTGCACCAGAGTTCCAGATTCTTCCCTCTCTCCCCCAAGCAAATATTCAATACTAACAGTAGAAAGGCCCAAGTTTCCTGATTATATTTGAGAGAGCTTTACATTATTAAAGGCTGTATCAGGAATCTATCTCTATCATCAAAACCTAAGCTCTAAGAGCCAGGAAGTTGAGCTAATCCTGGTTGTTACTGAGCTTCCTTTGGCTTTGGGCACCTCTCTTCCTTAGTTGTAATATGAGTAGCAATAATAATAATTGCCTGCATTACAAGGATATTGCACAAACTTTTTTGCAATGTTGCAAAGTTTTTGAGAGCTTTTCTTTGCAAAGAGGCACCATTTTTATTAATAAAAAGAAAATGTTATGTGGTTGTACAATGACTTTTGTCTCTTTCATCCATAAGAGCCTTACTGCCCTGTACATAACCCCACAACGGTTTGTCTCCATGTGCTGTAGTGTCTTTTGACTGTGATATGTTCAGATTTTAATGTGTCTCTATTTAAGAGTCCTGTTTTGTCTCTTTTTTTTTTTTTCCCCTGAGGAAGAGGCTAAACTCTTGTCATTACAATATAGACAGTGCACAGCACTTTGAATTCAAATTTATCCATGTTCAAAGTAATTTTTCTTGTGATTGTCTCTACCCTAGAGAAGTGTCTGTAATGAATTACATACAAATTGTGTAATTTAAGAAGTTAATTTGGTTTTCTGGTTACACAGGACTAAAAACAGCCCTTGTAGAAAGAGATGATTTCTCATCAGGGACCAGCAGCAGGAGCACTAAATTGATCCATGGTGGAGTGAGATATCTTCAGAAGGCCATCATGAGGTTGGATTTTGAGCAGGTAATTGTTTATGCTGGCTGTTAAGCAAAAATTGCCAGTAGACGTTTTTCCTTCTCCCAATTAAATCTGTGTTCTCACTTTATGGGTTGTAATACTTTCTTTTGTTGAATACCAGGGGCACTATGCACGCAGAACAGTTTGCTCAGTGAATTCTGCTAGAATATTTTGGGGAAATTTCCACTGCTGTTTCTTAAAGTATCATTTACAAGCAATCTGAAAATAGCGTCCTGTAGACTGTGCATGATGTGGTAGGGGAAATTTCCTTTTGTACACTGATAGGAATTTTGTTAGTTCTGTTTTGTTTTGTAGGACTTTTGGGAAAGAGAGTCGAGTAAATAAATGGTACAAATTCATTGACAAATTTCATAGTAATGTGCATTATGTGAGGGAAGATGGGATAGTTCTTTACCTATGGGGGAACCTCAAACCTTGCTTTTTTCCTGTGAAACTTGCAATTAAAGCTTTAAGGGTTTTCAGAGAGATGTTAGAATTCTGTACAGTGGAATTGTTTTGTTTATTTGCCATTCACATTTGCTGACAGGGCATTTTGTTTTCAGCATCAGATCAGAAATGGTTTCTTGGATGTCATCAAAGATGGGAAGAATTTCACACCTTGTTGAGTGCCACTAGCTTCTAGTAAAATGGAGTGTGGTTTTAATTAGAACGGACTGACCTGCCATAACACTAAAATGTCTACTAGATTTAAAGATTTTGCATTCCTGCTTTGGGAAGTTCCCAATTTAATCCATCAAAAAAAAAAATCATTGTGCTATTGAGAGTAGTAAAGAATGCATAATTGTAATCTGACACAGAGAAGGAGTTCAGTATATTTTACAGGGCCGATAAGAACTGTTTTAACCTAGAATATTTGTAATCTATTAATGATGAGTTAAAGGTCCTGAATTGTTCATTTTATTTTTTTAGTACAAGATGGTAAAAGAAGCACTTCACGAGCGTGCCAATTTGCTTGAAATTGCTCCTCATTTGTCTGGTCCTTTGCCTATAATGCTTCCTGTTTACAAGTAAGTTCTTTGATATTCCTTCTGCGTTAGGTGGTTTTTTTGTTTTGTGTGGTGGTTTTTTTTTTTTTTAGCACCATTACTTTTTGAGAATGAAGCTACTTCTCTGAAGGAGTCTTCAGAATAACTTTTTCTTAGTTTTTAACTTGTCACACGCTGTCTTTTTCGAGGTGAGAACTTGTTGCTGTGCTGTAGAAGTGTGAAGCTCTTTTGCAGCATTGACTATGAACAGCATTTCAGTTAGCTGTCCAACGGCACTTCTCAAAGTAAAACCTAATGGAGTTTTACTTTGGAAAACTTTTGTACAATAAGTTTGAAATGAATAAGTTTGTCTGGCAAAAGAGAGTGTTTATTTTAACTTTGTCCCCTTCCAGATCTTGCTGGTTGTGGGGAAAGATGGAGAAAGAAAGTGATTTCTAGGCTTTTACTTCTATTCCTATTCCTCCCTCCCTCCTTCACTCCCCTGCCAATCTCTCAGGCTTCCTCAGCACTGCGACACTCACTCCTACAACTTGTTCAGAGCCCATCAGTGACTTCCTGAGTTGTCGTGCAAGGATCAGAGACATCTCCTTCAGAGCCAAGTGCCTTCAGCTGGCATTGCTATAAGAGGAATAGGGTCAGAACTTGAACTCAAGTACCAGTAGTTGCCTTCACAGACAACTCAATCAGATTTTCACTGGCTCACTCTAGAGATCACTTTCCCCATTTGCATTTAGGGAGAGAGCAGAAGCCTCGCTTGGGCTCCCAGTTCTAAAAAAGGAAAGGACCCATCCTGTAAAAACATAAGCACTGTGAATAGACCAGTTGAAACTGATTGAACTAGTTGCAGCACATAAAGTTAAGCATGTGTGTAGGCCTTGGTCTATACTGCAAACTTTGGATTTTCCACATTCCTGAGTTATACTGACCTAATCCCCAGTACAGACAATGTAGGCAGTGCTCTCCCCAGGTGGGAAGACTTTTCCGGTCAAAATGGCTACCGCTTCTCAGGAAGGTGCGGTATCAGTCATCAGCATAGTTGGTGTCTTCGGTTAATGCTGCAGAGCTGAACCATTGAAGCACTAAAGCATGGACAGGCCCTTACTCTTTGTGGGACCTGGCTCTAAAGGAGGAGGAAACAGGGGAGCAAGGACTGGGGATTAGGATGTGTAAAGATAGCATGGAGCGAAGCAGTGGTGGAAAGGACTGAAGACAGATAGGAAAAAGAAGAAATACACAGAAGATAAACCTTTCATTCAATATCTGTTTTTAATATGCAAAGACAAGACACTTTGAGGGCAGAAAGTTTTTAGAAGCAATATAATGAAACATTTTAGAATGGATGAAACATTACAAAAGAATAGTCCAAGGGGTCTCTCTTCTTCTCTCAGGAAAACTTTCATTGATGCCAATAGTTTTTTTTCTGAACACAGAATATGAGTCAGAGCCCTTGTTTGCACTGATTTACATTTTACATTTTTTCCTATTTTTAATTGCTCCTAAGCACAATCCTTTCTGGGGATGGGTACGTTCTTTATCATTTAAAAATTAATAACTATGAAGCTTTGAGTAAAACAAACAATTACACATTCTAGGCAAATCATTGATGTATGTTGCTGATTTTCAACCAGTGTGGCACACTGTTGTGCCATTAGAACTGTCCAAGTGTGCTGTGAAATTTTGTACAAAGGTAATGAAATCAATGCAAAACATAGTTTCATCTTAAAACAACATTCTAGCCAACTAAAAATTACAACACATAAAACTTTTGAAAGATAATCATCAAATTAAAAGCTAGATATTAGTCTTTCAATTCTAAAACGTGACCATTCTACATGCAGCTGGCTAAAGGGTAAAACTGAGATGACGTGTATTTTTTTCCAGTGGATTTGAAACATTAATGCGTGTGATTCTTCTTTAGCTTGTTGTGTGTGCAGTGTTGCAAACCACTCTAGTAAGACCGTAACCGTAGTAAATGTAAGTAAATGTTCCCAATGGGCAATCGTGTTAATATAGATCAGTAAAACAAAGAAGTGTCTGACAAAATGGGATTTTCTCCCACAAAAGCTTATGTATTAAATACATTTGTTAGTCTTTAAGTGCCACAGAAACTCCTTGTTTGTAAGTTAATATCATGTTTGAGCAATCAGTTCAGCTGAAAAGTGGGTGTGCAGTGGAATTGAAGCATGCCATATTACTGAAAAGCTCAGGAACTACTGATGTAGGGCTTATAGATACTGTAATGATGGATATATTGAATATGCATTGATAAGTCAGACTTCTGTATAGCTGCTGGTGCCTTCACCAGCCTCCATCTCTAAAACTCTTGGGTTAAATTCTTAGTTTTCTATAGGCACTTTCTGTAGTAGCATTTCTCAGATCTATTTGATTGGGCTACCTCTCCCCACTTGTGTGTGTCTGTGATCATAATTGATGCCCCAACTTTAGTGCTCAAACATCAGGCTGCCCTGCTCTGAGGGTTGTACCCCTGCCAGCAGCAGCACCGAAGTAAGGTTGGCTCTTCCATACTATGCCACCCTTGCTTTTTCTGCTTCTGATAGCAGCTGCACTGCCATCCGAGCTGGGCTCTCAGCCAGCAGCCACCTCTCTCTGGCTACCCAGCTCTGAAAGTGTGCCATGCAAGTCTCCCCTTCCCAAAACTCCCCCCCCCCCGAATATATTTTCTGCCCCCCAGAAGGGTGCACATCACAGCTTGAGAACCTCATAGAAATGTAGGGCTGTAAACATCCTTAAGAAGTGAAGTTCAGCACCCCCCACTCACCGCCCACTGCCTATGCTGAAGCCGGAGCAATTAAACCCATATCATCCCTTTCAGGTGTTTGTCCTGTGCATTCTTAACCCAACAATGATGTGGATTTCATAACCTCCCTTGGAAACTTATTCTAGTGCTTAACTATACTTGTAGTTAGGCTAGATAGTAAGAAAAACATTTGAGTTCCCCTTTGCTGAAGATTAAGCTTATTTCTTCACCTCCTGCATTCTGTGAACACAGTGACAATCAGCCACTGTTGTCTTCATAACAGTCCTTAACACAGTTGAAAACTCTTTTGAGGTACCACTCAGTCATCTTTCCACAAGGTTCAACACGTCAGGCTTTTTTAACCTTTTCTGAAAGGTCAAGTTTTCTAAACATTTTTTGTCATTTTTGTTGCTATCCTCTGTCCCTCCCAGCAGGGCTCCACTGGAGTCCTCTGGATTCTTTTCAGTGTGTCTCCATACTTGAAGTGTAGCGCTCCGAATTGTACACAGTACTCCAGCTGAGTTCTCATTAGGGCTGTGTAGAGCAGGACAGCTGCCTCCTGTGTCTTAGAACTCCTGTTAATACCCCCCAGAATGATGTTAGCATTTTTCACAAGTGCATCATATTGATGCATGTTCAATTTGTGATTTATAACTGCCACTTCCTTTTCTTCAGTGCTGCCACCTAGCACAGCTACAATGGGGGGGTAATGGATATTTAATTTTTTCCTTTCTAAGTGCAGTACTCTGTGCTTATCGATACTGAATTTCATCTTGTTTGTATTTAGACAAACTCTCCAATTTAAGGTATTTTTTAACTTTAATCCTATCCATAGGTGCTTGCAACCCGTCCCATTGTGGTGTTATCTGAAAATTTTATAGGCATAATCTTCACTCCTTTTATTCAAATCATTAATGAAAACATTGAATAATCTCTGTGGGATTCCACAAGAGATGGATGGCAAGCCATTGATAACTGCTCACTGACTATGGTCTTTCAAGCTGATGTCTTGTAGTAATTTTTGTTAGTTACGTCTTAAATTATAATAATGTTTTGATGTATTTTTATCCCTTTTCAGTTGTGTGTTGTTTTTGTTGTTTGTTTTTTTTTTTTTTTTTCCCCATGCAGATGGTGGCAGTTGCCATACTATTGGGTAGGAATAAAACTATATGACCTTGTAGCTGGAAGTCAATGTTTGAAGAGCAGCTATGTGCTCAGCAAGTCGAAAGCCTTGGAACTATTTCCAATGCTACAGAAAGAAAGGCTGGTAGGAGCCATTGTCTACTATGATGGTATGTTTCTTCTTCACATTTACCTTTTGAAATGTCTTTATAGTTGATGTATTTAAAGTGAAACAAAACTAGATAACTAATTTGAGATATTTACATATAAAGTGTGTTTTATAGTAAAGTGTGTCTTGAGGCAACTTACCTTTGCAGCTTACATAATTTAACTAATTGGCTAAATTTAGATGCATGACTAAATCAGTTTAAGTGGCTCACACATTTGATTGGGTTTGTTCTGGCCTTTCTGATGCACCATTCTGAATGTATCAGAAAAAAAATCTGTTCTGTTCTGTCAGCCAATAGATGCAGCAAAATATGTCACAGTATCTTCACGCTCCACTGATTCCTGATGGGGAGCTCCTGTGACTTCTCCAGCCCTGTGTAGTTGTCATACTAGAGCAGCTCCTTCTGTTTTGGATCTGTGTAAAACAGTCTCTACAAATACATAGTACTTGAAGTGCTCTGTTTCTTTTCTTTTCTCCCCTCTTTTCCTGTCAAAGCCTCAAACAAAACTTTCCTAATCAGATAGTACAGAAAAATTTTATTAGACATTTGAAACTAGTTATTTACTTGAGGACTAATTTGTTCAGAGTTTTTTCCCAAGCCCAGACCCTCTCTTTAGAGTAGCATTTCCCAAACCGTGTTGCAGTGTGATGTGAATAGATGTTCTGTGAAATAATTCCAACACTAGAAAGAGATTTTTTCCTTCTAAAATATTAAAAATGAAATTATTATAAATAAACTTTTGGGCAATACTTCTGGCGATTTTTTTTTTTCAGTATGAACACCTCCCTGCCTCCCCACCTGCCAGCTCTCAGACCAGCATGTATGTGTTCCATCAATATATTCCAAGCCGAAAAGTGTTCCATGGCCAAATTAGTTTGGGGGAAATGGCTTTAGAGTTTCCTCAGGAAAACTCTAGGATCTCAAACTGAACACATTTACCAGGATAGTGCATGTCAAAGAAACAGATGATATTAATAATAATCTTAAATAGCTCACTATATGGTATTTCTGTTTTAAAAAAAAAAAAGAATTCACACCTGTTCTGATAATTTGATTTCCCATTTGAGGTTCTCATTTTTGAGTTGGGTTTGGTCCATCAATCACTTCTTGCTTGCACCACCCTCTGTTTAAATTATTCACACTGTGGAGAAAACTTGTTTTGCAAATGTATTCAAGTAGCACAAGCAGCTGTGTGGCTGGGTGGTTTCCATTGGAAATCTCTGTATTCAAGGGGTTATAAATCTATAGGAAAAAATACCTTCGGGCTGAAATTTGGCACAAATGTCATCTACTGCACAGGATACAGTTTTGAATGTTAGTGATTTATCATTTCAACAAAATCAGTGATTGAGTTGTAGGAGGAGGAGATTAAAGTGTGTTTAATGCAAGTCTGACAATTTTTTAAAATTGAAATTTTGCAGTTCAGAGGTCTAATGTGCAGATATTACTTGTTTGAAAAATATAAATGCAAGGATTACTCTGCTTTTTAAAAATAGGCAAATGTGCAGTAGCAACAACTTCTGTATGTTCATAATGTGGATGTTCTTATCTGGAATGAACCTGACATTCATATTGATGGTACCAGAATTATTTGGGATTTATTTCACTTTATAAAGTACATCCAAAGCTAAGACCATAGCACATGGTGTCAAACTCATTTTCTATCTGGTGGGCCAGATTGGACTTAAATGTATTTCAAGTGGGCTGTACATACCATAAATCAAAATACTATGGCACTCCTGTGGTATCGTGGAGTGTTGTGTATGCAAAACTGTACTGCATGATACCCTGCTCCCCTTAGGGAAAGAGTGTGGTCTTGCAGAGTGCAGTCTTGCATCCCCTGTGTTCTGTGATATTGTGAGACCTAACACTCTCACAGCATTGCAGAGTGCTGGGTATGTGAGACCACACTCCTCCCCCCTACCTCCATCTGAGAGAATGTGCCATTGAGTACATACACAGTCATGGACCAGATGGCAGAGGTTCATGGGCTGTATGTTTGACATCCCTGCCCTAGTGGCTTGTACAGTGGTTAGCAACTTGTATGGCTTTTCAAACACACAGACCTAGATTGTGCAACCCTTGGTCATGCTGGTGAGTTTGTACTAATGCAAGTAGTCTCACTGATTTTTCCACAGGATTGCTCATATGAGTAAGTCCTTAGCAACATGAGTGATAGTTGCATATTCTAGCTCAAAGTTTAGTGAGAAATAAATAAAACAATAAAATATCTTGCACCTGGCACTAAAAATGTCACCTGCTACCTGTATTCAGGATAGGCTTAGGAAAACAGGAAGGCTTTGTAGCACACCTCGAATGTAAACAACCTTTAAAGACCTTTCAGACCAGTAGAAAAAGGGAGTTCCTGAGCCAAGAACCCTAACTATGTTCTTCCATCAACCCCCAGAGGATCCAGTCAAACGACTGTTGGCTTCATCAGTTCAGCTGCATCCAGCTTCCTTTCTCTTTCTTCTTAACATGACAGCAGCTTCCGAGGTAGCCACGAGAAGCCACATAGAGTTTTATGGGTCAGTCATCAACACAATTTGGATCTCCCAGGAGGGAGTGTCACAATGCATTGCTTTTTGGCCAACTCTGCCCCGAGGGAGACAGTTCAATTATCCTTGAGTTGTAGCTGCTTGGTGGTCTTCAGGCCACATATATAGTTCATTACAATAACTGAGTCCAAGTCCTGAAAGGCAAAGATGATATCAGGGAGGGTCAAGTCCAAAGATGTGGTCTCTCTTGTTTTAACAACCAACCAGTGAAAAATATACTTACTTGTTATTAATCATAGGATCCTACCAGTGTAGGGCTGAAAAGGACCTTGAAATCATCAAGACCAACTCCTGTCTCCCCCACACCCAAGTCTAGACTATCCCTGAAAGGAGTTGTTTAATGTGGTGTTAAAAATGTCTAGTGACTGGGATTTCTCAACCTCCTTTGCAAGTCTGTTCCAGTTCTTAACTACTTTTATAGTTAGAAAGTTTTTTGTCATATCTAACCTGAAGACTCTAATCAGAATAACTGTAATCTGTTTTCCTTTTCTCAAAATTATACCTGTCCAGTTTTTTAACTTTCCTTATCATTCAGGTTTTCTAAACTTTATCGTTTTTGTTGCTCTTTTCTGGATTCTGTCCAACTTGTCAACATCTTCCTTCAGTTGTGGTGCCCAGAATTGGACCTACTTTGCTTTACATACCATCCTCCTGTTGTTTATTCTCCAGAATGGTGTTAGCCTTTTTCACAGCTTCATCACATGGACTCATGTTCAATTTGTGATCGATTTATACCTCAGTCTTTTCTCACTATCATCTAGACATTTATTTTCCATTCTGTAGTTGTGCAGTTAATTTTTAGCTTCCGAAGTGAGGTGTCTAGAATCACGTTTATTGAATTTCATCTTGTTGAATTGTTCTCCAATTTCTCAAGGTTTTCAGTTCTAAGGCACCCCCCCCCCAAGTGCTTGCAACCCTTCCCAGCTTGGTGTCTGCAGATTTTATAAGTATATCCTCTGCTCCATTATCCAAGTCACTAATGAAAATATTGACTAATGCTGCATCCAGAATTGACCCTTGCAGGACCCAATTGAATATGCCCTCCCACTATGACAGTGAACCTTGATAACTATTCTTCAAGTATGGTCTATCAAGCAGTTATGCACTCACCTTACAGTAATTTCATCTGAAATAGTATGCTTGTGAGACTATCATGTGAAGTTGTCTCTAGTCTTACCAATATCAATATAGCATCATCTGTGTGATCAGGGATCCAAAAGTCTGAGGCACTCTTGGACATACCCCTCCCCTATGGGGTCAGGAACCACCTCTGCTATGCTTCCAAGGGTATTCCTCATTCCACTTTCATCATCCCCATTTTGTCCACAATAAACTATGGGGTGTTTAAATTTTGAAGAACAAAAGACTCAGACCTCTTCACTTGATGCCATAAATCATGTGTAGTGTGTGTACAGTATACAGGTCATAAAAAGACCTATAGCACCTTTAGAACCTCAGCACCTACTGCTGGTTTAAACTTCTCCAGAAAAGAGAGTGCATTTGTTCCCTACACATAAGTGCTGATATGCAAGTCTGAAGCCAATCTATCTTGTAGAGGAAAAAGCTTTTTAGCATAAGAAAAATAGGATTCTGATTCTAAGTCAAGGCTGCCAGGATATACCAAATTGCTCACTACTTGATATGAGACTTTTGGAAGGGGTTTTCTTTGGTGCATAATCTCTTCAGTTCACAAAGAATATGAGTCCAGTCTCACCATGTCTGTCACTACATAAACCAGAAAGCTTATACTCTGTCAGATCTTCATATCACCACTTTACAGTGGCATTGGTCACCCCTTTACCATTGAAAATTGCCATCATGGAGATTCAGATACCACAGAATAACCCGTAGGTAAAGAACTCCTTAACAGAAGATTTCTTTTGCTTGCCAAGCTTCACAGCTAAGTAAGGGAACTCCATAGTAAAACCAATAAACATCCTAGACATTAGTAATGTACTTGGCATTAACCACCTAGGAATTACCTAAATTGCAGAATGTTAGCTTTTATTTTGTTTTATTCTGGGATGACATGGGTTTTCTGAAACCTCTACATCTGAGCGCTTCCTAACTTTTATGTGAATGTATCTTCAAGGCATTCCAAGTTGCATCTTATGTTCAGAATATGTAATTATGTGTATTTTAAGTTTAATGTAAACCAAACAATATTCAAATTTTTTAAAAAAAAACTTTGCCCATCAATAATTGCATTAAAAGATTGTTGTGAGTCATGAACAAATCTTAAAAGCCAGGAAATTCACAGCTCGAATTGTACTCCAACATCTATACACAGTAGGGTGTCCACTTAACTATTTTCTAAGTGCACCCCGTTGTGCCTGCATGCTAAAGGACAGTCTTATCTGTGAATTTCCTCCTTTTTTGCATCAGATCCTTAATGTTCTTTCGTTGCAGATTTTATTGGGTGATTATATAAATTGACATGGTTCTTTTTTCTGTTAAAGGTAAGAGTGCTTTATGCAAAGATTTTCTTAACCCTCATGGGCAGCTTGGCAGTCTCACAATACCAAGAAGTTATGCAGAGCAGTCATGAAGAAACTACATATCCCCTTGCAGAGGTGCTTAGAAGAAATATTCTAAATACTTACTTTGCCAATAGTGGTGGATCTGCCACTTTTTTTTTTTTACCTAGAGATATAGTTTTAATTCTTTCATCCAGCAGCTTGAAAGTTCTTCACACAGTATTTGACTATTAAGGAGTTTCTTTTCCTTAGAACTAAACTGGTCAGTACCTATTTAGAGAGGGGAAAATAGGGATACAGTTCCTAATTCAAATGAAATACATTGGGTGAGGAGAGCAGTTAGTGTAGGAGGCATCTTGTGGAAAAATAACGAGCACAAGGATAATTAGAAGTGGTCCTGCCTTGAGTGGACCAGCTAGCATATATGGGTATCTTCATAATCAGGAGAAACACAACTGTAGGAAGGAGAGCAATTAAATTTTTGTTTCTCCATTATCTGTTTTTAAGATTAGTAGATGGAAAGGGTTCTACCTTGAAAAGAGTATCCTATTGGCAGCTGTATTGCTATCATCTTCTCCATCAGTTTAATAGTATTAAGGCAGTGTTTGTCGTGGGCATATGCTGGGGTGGAGTGAAAGGATTGCCAATTGTAATTCACAGTAACCTTACTGTGATGTTACAAATCAATAATTGTACAGTTTCTTGTACTCTGATTTAACAGTTCATTATTAGGTGCTCATCACATAACATTCTGGCATGTGTAACCAGAAATAAAATAACCAGGGCTCATAAAAGCAAAGGGAGGATATGGCTGTGAAACAAAGTGCTCTCACTTTCTACCAACCTCCTCTAGTAAATTCACTGCTGATGGCTGAGATGATTTTATTTCAGTATAATGGCTGGTATTTAGTTCACTTGAGGCAAGATCATCACTTGCAGTGATGCAGCAATGCAGAGGAACATAGGGCGTAAGCCAACTTCCACAAGCAAATGTAGGAACAGAGGGATACCAGGTCTGTGGGTTATTGCCTCCTGAGAGAAAATGGGTGAGGAATGGACCAACAGGGATGTATAAGAGGTGGAACCTTGCCAAACTGCAAGTTTTTCCTTTCATCTCAAAAGGAAAAGATGAGAAACAGACTGAGTAGTAATTTTTCAGTGGGGACACCTGCTTGGGGAGGGTGGTTGTGAGTAAGAGAGGGGGTGGCAGTGTTATGAAACACTCCATACTTAGGTCATTGAGCTAAAGAGTCAATTTAATCTTTAATTAGGGTGTCATTGTTTGAAATATAGCCCTTCTGTTTTAAATACGATATTTGGATTTTATATTTTACTATAGTAATTCAGAATGACTGAAAGCAATGTAGCTTTTTCTTTTAAACTGTAAAGTGGTGGTTGTTACCCTTGCTTCATTGTTTGCTAAAATAAAGGTTGTCGTAGTTGTTAGTGTGAATTCTCCTGTGGTGTTGACTTCAGGACCATGATTATCTTAACTAATTAAGGCCCCAAAACTGCGTTGAGGCTTACACCAGGAGAGCAGTCAATGGATTTTTCATTGTAGGATCAGGACCCAATTTCCCAAAGGCTGATAGTTTTAACTAACTTGTCTATTTAAAATGTCATCATGAGAGAGATTTTAACAATGGACATTTAACTTTCCCTTGATGGTACAATACTTTTTTCTGCTTTTGCAAGTGTATACATCTGCACTAGATCTACTTGGATTTTAATGTTAAGCTTGTGTCCAGATGGCCACACTGCAAAGATTTCATGGCTCAGTTCAACAAACATTAAAAAACCAAAATATCCTGGTGGGGCTAAAGACTGTGGAAATCCTACATTTTTCCCTTGAAAATACATTTACTGAAAGAATAAAAAGAAAGAAAGAGAGGAAAAAAAAGCCTGTGGGCACAAGTGTTATGCTGACAAATAGGTTGTTGAAAGTTTTCTTGGCTGATCTGTAGCCAGAGCTACTGTAAAAATGATTAAGAACTCAATGGAGCAACTTTCAGCTTAAGCTAATTATTTAGTTCATTCAGATTAACCATTTTTCTCCTTTAAAATGTGTTGAGTCCCTGCTGCTAAACCTTCAAAAATAAGTAGTATAATCTCTAACTTTTATAGCAAAAGTAACTGTTGTTTTTGCTGTACACAGACTAACATGGGTACCCCTCTGGTAATTTTTATAGCTTTACTTAAAAGGAATATTTTTAAAGACTCTATCTAGAAACCAGTTTATCTATTGAAAGCTTAGTTCTGACTAAACAGATTGGTATTTTGTGGCAAGATGATAATTAGAACAATTTTGAATAATTCCTACCTATTATAAAACATTCTGAAGAGAAGCATTTACAAGACACTCAGAAAGGCTAATAGAAGGTTTTCTTGCACAAATGGTATGTGATGCCAAGTAACCAACAGCAAGGGGTTAAGTACAGTGTATTTTTGAGGATTGATTTTTTTTTTTCTTGCTAAGGTACCATACAAAATCCTATACTGATTGACACTTTACTGATAAGTTTGATACCTTCCCATTCAAAGTGCAAAATTTGACTTGTGCCCTCTCATGGTTCTTTGATGCATAAAAAGACAAGAAATGTTTTACACTTTTGTGCATGTCTTTTGTTAGACATTCGGGTCTGGTCTGTCATGCTTTCCTTGGAACACTTTATGGACAACTGGAGCTTTCATATATCTAGAGATCTTGCATATGTTTGGAGCAAGTAAAACTGACTGACTGTGATACTCTTTCTATTCGCAACATTTAAAACTCATCATTTTTAATTCTATTGTGTACAAACAGTTGGAAGGAAAAAGGGGATAAGAAAGCAGCTTCAAAAGCTCCCTTCATTTAAGAATTCTGAAAGCTCATAGTACATGCTTGACCCTCTGAGGGTATGTCTGGATTTCAAGAAAATGTTCTATCTGGATTAGTGGAAACATTAACTTAGATGTGCAAAATGCATTTCTGGCTCTTCTGAGGCTGGTGGGAAAGCTCTCATTGTTTTCAGTGGGGCTAGAATTTTACCTCATGTTTAGACAGGGCAAGTTATGTTTTAACTACTTTTTTGCTGAATGAGGTGATTCCTTGGCTGTGCCCTGCAGTTTATCTTGACCAGGTGTACCTGATGTGTTCTAGTTTTAAAAGGTGCTAGCTAATATAGTTTTGAAAACGTACCTTGTGTCCTAGCTTAGACAAGGCTGAGTGTTGTTGGGATGGAGAGGGGTCGGGGAGGAGAACAAGCAACAAATGCAACCTTTGAGTTCTTGATATATCATGAAGAAGCAGAAAGATGACATGAAGCCTTTTTCAGGTCACTTTTAAGAAACTTACCATTAGGTAATAGCACTGGCAGTATTTAATGCTTAAAATAAGTTTTGGGAGGAAGAAGCTTTATATTAATAACTAGATGCAGCTTCATAGTGCTTTCCTGCCTTTTTCTTTCCCCTTCTGCTACATATGCTTTTGTATCTGTACCCTTAGTCGCACCTACTGGTTGTAGTGAGTAGTGCTTAATAGCAGAGGTCTCCAGCTGGAGTTCCCGTGTTGACCCAAATCCCCCCAAAAGAGCATTTTAAATATATCCACTGTGTATATTATTTTTTCCATGTGACACAACACACTTACACTGTTATTACTCCATTGGTATTTGGCTTCTATCAAAAGGGGATTTTATCATTAGGGGAAGCAATGCTATTTCTAGTTTTTCTAATTACTGATCAAATCAGTGACAATGAATATAACCTGTTTTATAGCTTTCTGAAATGTTGTTTTAGTCCTCCTTAATTACATTCGAAAATTGTTTATACAGGCAAAAATGGATGGGACTGTACATCATAGATGTTGAAAGTACCAGCAATAGCAAATCAGACTTTACCAGGGGCTATTCTTGCTCTGTCTCAGCATCAGGAAACTATAGCATATGTTGGATGTTAGCCTGGGTGTACACAATGTGTCCTATTTATTCAGGGTTTCTTTTGAAGCCACAACTTACAAGTTTGTTTCTTAGGGGTACATGTCAGACTTCATTTAGCATTTGCTGGTATTCAGATACTCCTGAATAGCAAAAAGGCAACATTTTGGGGGAAGAATGTGGCTGCTATCTGAGCAGTGATCTGTCAGTTTCAGTTATGTAGCTCAAGGAAAATTGGAAAAGAGGCACTATGGAGAAGCTTAAGCTGAGAGCTCAAGATCATAAGAATTATTTTAAAGCATTTTTAATGGAAGAATTAATCTCCATTTGAATTACTTGTAATATATTATGTTGGGGTTAGAAAAATATGAAACATTTAAAGCGGAGACTCAAGAATGTTACCATTTTAAATATGCACGGAAAATGCTGGCTAATTGTAAGTGGTAGGCTTCTCTTTTAAGATACATTGTTTTGTATCTGAGTGCTATGGAATTTTTTGGATACAAACATATTCTTCCTTCAAAGATGAAACTTTAAGTATATAAGGAATATATTTCTAGGTTCTTTAAGTCATGAATTTAAAATGGTACAGCTGTGTTAATTACTGTTTCTTATTGGGGTGTACAAAAGGAAAAACTGTAGAATCTTTTGCATCATCTTATACAGTAGTTTATTGACTCTTATATTTTGCCAGTCAAAATTTATCTGATTGTCTAAAAAATATATCTAATTGTCACTTCGCTTTGCTTTACAAAGTCCCCAGTTCACTTAGATCCCAGTAAAAACTCTCCACTTCAGTTCGCATTCTCTGATTCTGGTGCCTATTTTTTTCTAAAGTATATTAATTAAAATTCTAATTTTTTTGGAGCAAAAGGTTGCTTAAAGAAAGATGGGGAAAAAGGATGTTTACTGGAGGACTGAACTTTCCTTGTTTACTGTAAACCCCATGAGAAAGTTTTCCCATTTTAAAAGAAAAATCAATGCAAAAGAGTAGAGCATCCATTAAGATGTCAGAAAATGAATAAATGCTCTTTTCCCTTTTAGGCTCTTATAGTGCTTTTTCCTTATATTTCATTGTACACTGAATTATGAAATGTTAGTGTTATCACTCATATCTCTCAAATTAATATTTTGAGACTATTAAAACATGTAATGGGGCATTGCCCAAATGTAGGCGTGAACAGTTGTAAAAATTGAAACATTTATTCCAAGTATTTCTATCCCCTCCAAATGAAATCTGTTTGACAGTTTGTACAAGGAGAGATTTTATATTGATGATACCTATTGCTACACAGCTTCATTTTAGTGGAGTTTTAAAGTTTACAATGGAAGACTGTGAGAACAGCTTCAAATGTTCAGCCCCACAGAAACTGCTGGTAAACAACTATGGATTTAAAAACAATTAGGGCATGCAGAATATGTTTTGAGTGACTTTATTTAAAAGAAATTCTCATGGGTAGTGTATGAGACCTCAGAAATAAAACACTTATCTACTGTGAGGAGGATTGTAAAGGCATGATTGGCTGCCTCTTGTGGAGTAAGTGGGAAATGAAATATAAGCATTGACCGCTGAAATTATGGAAACAATCTCAAATTTTCTTTTTTATTTAAGAGTTCTTAATATTCTCTAATCTGATGTTAGTAGTTGTGGGGGAGACAGAGAAGCCATAAGGCTTGCTACTTATTCTGAAAGGTGCTTCTTATTTCTTAAATTAATGAAATCTCTATGTTCTGTATTTACTTTTAATGGTTTTAGCACAAAGCCTTTTGAATCAGATAGTATTTTATCCATCAGAATTTTTCCTTTCAAAATGGATAAAAATCAATACCCTAAAATGACTTGTGTCTTTAACCCAGTTTTTCCTCTGTCAAAGGGTACAACTATATAAGCATACCTACAGGAGTAATAGTTTGTTCACAACAAAAGAGACTGCATTCCATAGCACTTCTTTTGGGAACGATGCCTCCAGCAAAAGCATGCAGCTGATAACTGCATCTCCTGCTGTACCTGTAACAATTTAATTGTATAAGTCAGCCCAGTCAAGCATCCCCAGCTCATGACTGGGAGACATGAAATTCATTGTCATTATTGTCCCTGTCATTTTGGATCATTATATCCTGCTGCAGAATTTTCCTCACTTCAGTGCTCTTTTACCTCCAGGAACCAGGGATTATGGCTGAGGTTGGGGTGGGGGCAGGACTGTGAACTACATTTACCTCAGGGGAGCCACAGATTAAATTGGCTTTGCTCTCTGACTTGCTGGATTCATCTATTTGTATGCTGTGAGTTTAAGATTGGAAGTGATGAATATTCTAGTGAATTCTGTGCTTTTATTTTTTAAAAAAACATTCATATAACCAAAGGATGATTTTTGTCTCTTAACAAGAAGTGAATGGGGATTAATTCTTCAAATCTCATGTTACCTAAAAGATATAAGATTATTCTCAAGTGAAATGACATTATTTGCACATTCCCCCACAAACATCTTAGTATTCCCCAGCGTGTCATGGCTTTTAGAGGGAAGACTCCAGTGAAGCATGTAATTTTGTTGTAATTTATATGTGTATATTTTATGTGAACTTAATGGTAGGCCATTAGTTAATATGTACATTGTTCCATACTGTAGATATGATGATATATATGGCTAGGGAAAGTCTGTTGTGCATTTGTGAGCCATGCTGTGCTTTTGTATATGAAATTGTAAAGCTGTTTGGATATTATTTGTGTTTTAATAAGAATTAATAAAATGAAGACCAGTTAGCTATTTGATTGTGTTGCCATCTGCCTCTTCTAGGTTGATAAATTCTGAGGGGCAGGAGCCTGTCTACACTATTGCTTGCAGACTAGGACCTAGAATATGCCATTACATCAGTTTAAATGGGTAGTGGCACATTCCCATACACATGTGGAACTAGTGTTGTGTTTGGCTTTTTCTGGTACCATGTGGCTTTCTTACTTTGGTGCTGCTCCTGAAAGGTACTGAGCAACCTTGTCTCTGACTCCAGTGGATTTGGTGGCACGTGGTAATGTACAGAATCAGGTTAGTTATATGTTTTCTCTAGGAATTTAAAGAAAGAATTGAGTTCAGCATCTGTCTGTACATTCTGCAGCCAACACCTTTCCCATTCTTTGTGCTATTTCTTCTGCCCTTTCTATAGATGTCCCCCCCCATCTCATTATGATAAATAGGCATGTGGTAGCATCTCATCCAAAGAGTTAATTTGGCACCACCAGTAGTGGCATAAGCAAGTGGACTGAAAATCCTGGGATTCTCAGACAGGAAAGCTGTATACCAAATCCCAGTCACAGCTGTTAAGTCTGGCAGGGCTTTCTGTCTGCAATAGACTCTAAGGTCAGGAGGGACCAGTATGATCATCTAGTCTGACTTCCTGCACAGTGCAGGCCACAAAACCTCACCCACCCACTCCAGGAATAAATCTCTGAGACATTTGGTAGAGGTAAACAGAACTTTCTTAGTTCAAGACCTATGCACCTAGAATTTGTTTTTTTGACAGGCTTGTAGGGCATGCATCAATAAGCCTTTATTTGCAAAAATGTTATTCTTTTATGTTCTTAATCAAGTGATGTGGGTACTGTAGACACCAGTAATGAGCATTTGATCCTGCTCTGGTGATTTGTGTTGGTGACAAGCCCAATCTGTGAGTACTAGGCATTCTCAGTTCTCATTGACTGCAGTTAAGAGCACTAAGCCTTTTGCAGTTTTTATATTTAAATGTATAAATAAACAATTAGTTGGTCTGACAAGAGGTGCTTAGTGCTTAAAACAAACAAATGTGTAATAGCTCCACTAAAGAATTTTGACTTTTCTGCTACACTAGTGATAGAAGTGACCTCATTATTTACTTGGAAACTGTGTGTTACTAGTGATGTGGTCACCGCTCGTATGTATTGAAGAGTGAGTTTTACATCTGCTCTTTATCTTAGGCATAGTTATCTGTCTCTTTTTATACTATTTCATTGAAACCATAGCTCCGGTTAGTCTAGACAAGGTCACGTAATGGGAAATCATTTCCTTTTATATCCTATGAAGTGGGCAGTAGTTCATAAACTATTGACTGGTCTCCAGTTGACTTAGACAGGATTTGAAGAATAGCTACTGACCATGCCCAGGCTTAACATGTTAAATTGGTTACTGTCTGTATCAGTCATTCAACCTGTATATTGCATTGATACGTAATAACCTGCATTGACATCATCACATTTCTTTTCTGACACTGCAGCATGGCCACAGCAGACGTGCAGTGACATTTTTCATTGTGACATTTTTGCATGGTTTCTCTAAACTGGCACTGACAATGTTTAGTTTCATTTTAACACTGCTTTTAGTTGTACTGACGTTGTAATAAGATTGTTGTGACAAGCTGAAGGCTGATGTAAAAAGTGGGAAAGAATATGAATATAAACCAATAACAAAAATAATACTGCCGTAATTCCTTCCTCTCAACCTCCTTCTCTCATTATGAGGTTTATGAAGCTCTCAAATACTACAGTGGTGGGAAATCTAATTCACGCTTTCTACCTATTTAGGTATTTATAAAGCCACTATGATCTGCTTTAGTCCCCTTTTTGCTTTGGTATTGTGGCTTATTTATAGTACAACTGCTTTAGTTTTAGTATATTTATAGGTAGGAGAACTGATTGGAGATGGGAAACCATTTTTAAGATTTGTAAAAATTTTATTTTTTCCCAAACTGTGGGTCATTCTACTTTTCTGCTGATTCCATGTGTTATTCCTTTGCTGTATTTTTGCTGTGTTATTCCTGACTAGCTGTACTTTGTTTCCTAATTTATTTTTATTTTGACCTCTCTTTAACCATGCGAGTCATTAGTTGGTTCCAGCTTTCTTAATTTTCCTCAGTCTTTCCCTATATGAGAATAAACTCAGTTTTCTTAAATTCCTTAAGATTTCCTCATAACAGTGGATATTTAAATCTTAGGTGGCCTTTGATATGCTTTCTGTAGAACAATATTTAATAGGGGTGGAGAGGAATCCAGTATATATTGATTTGTGAAGGGACAGTAGTTCATCGCGGAACAGATAGCAAAATCAAAATGCAGACGCTGATAGCTACTGTGAGTGACAGAGTTGAAGTGTTGGTGTGGATGTTTGAGTATTGGGACAAAGGTCAAGTTTCCCATGTCTAGGGTTGGGCTAAAGCAAAGAAGCAGGGACATATTTAAATTTGCAGCCATTGTGTAGCAGCAGTCATAAATAACTTGAAATTTTTGTCAAACTTCAGAGTCTGTTGTATACAAGATGAATTTATCAGAATAGCTGACTCTGTGAAGAGATCAAGCTTAAAACTGACTCATCACATTCCTAACACTGTTTCTGTGGAATGGTGATCAAAACTACGTAGCTCTCTACCTGATTTCTTTTGAGATCTACAGTATATTTTCTCATAGTGCTTTTGCAATATGCTTAGTATATTTTATCTTTCTTGGATGGATCCGCTCTCAACAGCCCTGATGTGATGTCACTGGAGTTAGCCATTTGTTAGAGGAAGGGCTGGGGTTAACTGAGAGTGAAGCAAAGCAGGCGAGAGGTTGGAAAAGCACTGTAAAGCCAGGTTGCTGAGAGCAAAAGGGGGCTTCACAGGAGGGAGTCTGCAGTAACTCCCTGAGAAGAGGTAAAGTCAGAGAGACAGAGGAAGTATGAGTGAGAGGAACTCCAGGGCAGGATCTGTAGGCTGAGGAGTTTGGGAGGAGGTGAGGTGGAGGGTGAAGTAGCCACAGGCAGTAAAGTAAACTTCAGTGATAAATCCTAAAAACAAGCAAGAGAGAACAGAGACTGGGTAGGCAGGAATCTAGGGAGACTGCAGCAGGGACCAAGACTGTGCAGACTTTGATTACTGGTTGTAAGGTCCCTGGGGTGGAAGCTGGGATGGCAGATATGCCCAAGTTTTCCTGTCAGCCATTATTACAGTGGCCTAGAGCCCTGACTTAAGGCTGTGAGCACCATCTGGAGATGGCATTTGGACAGGTTGTGTTGGACTTTTTAACCCTGGAGGTGGTGGACTCAGTGGCGACCTGTCCTGATGGCCAGCTTGATGAAAGACAGACCATTGCAGAGGAGCAGCAAGGAGGCACCCAATGCAGAAAGTACTACATTGCCAGACCCTAGACTCAGAGGTGCACTAATGGTGCACAGTCACCATGGTATACCTCTTACCTGGGCTGTATCTTACCATTACAGCCCAAGTATGTGGACAAATACACCTCATTTATACATCATTTCCTGCACAATTGCTAAATACGCTTGGTCATAATGTGGCAGGTTTAACAGATTCCCAGTGGCATACTTTCCATTTTAATGCAACCAAGGACCAAATTCAGACATGATGTATGCCTCAAATCCCATTCATTTAATTGACATTGCATGAGGCAGAGATCAGGTCAGAATTTGGTACAGTGAGTTATACTTTGACAGTGGTTTCCAACCTTTTTGTTTATGTGGATCACTACATTGTCAAGGAAAGCTTTTGAAGACCACCTCATGAGGAAGCCATTTTAAACATTTTCAATATAGCCTATGGCTTATGGGAGTCAAACTTGTCTATCAAGGGGTATTAAAAGTGCACCTATTTCTAATAATTTTATTATGCTCACTAACAAACATATTGCACTTATCACAGTACATTTACCAGCAGCTCATTTACCTGAAGTAATTATCTTTTTTTCCCCGCCCACATACCATCTGCAGTACACTCACTCATAGACTACCAGTGGTCCATGGACCACAGGCTGGGAACCACTGCTTTAGAGTAAGGGACATTTTTCTTATATGATTTAGGATATAGTTTTTGATATTTGGCTCTGATCATATTATTTTACACGTCTCTGTATGGGATGGAATTTTTTGGTCTATGCCCTTATTAGGTCTATAGCCATTTGAATAGATCTTGATTTATTATTAAATTTGAGTATATATAATTTTAATATCTTTAGCAGATTTTGAGATTAAACTTTTAATGCTCTAAATAAAATTGTGTGTGTGTGGTATTAATACAGTGAATGTTAAAATTGGAGCAAATGAGCAGGCCTGATCCATTAGTGATAATGTAAGGGAGAATTTCTGGTTATGGATCATGTGCTTCAAATCTAGTAGACTTGTAACACTTGAATGCACAAAACTTTTGTACTTTGAACAAGAAAACTATATTTCAGGACCCCACAAATGGATGTCATGGTTCATTATATCGTTTGTCCTTGCAAAGGCTTTGTATCTCCACACAGCAGTGCTGTTCTGTACAGAAAGGTGGTGGTGTTTCCACACACACTATTGCTTAACAATTACTACTGTATATGTGCACTTTGGGATCAGGCAGCCAGAACATCTACACTGCAATTATACGGCTTCTTGCCCAAGCCCCTCAAGCTTGAGTCAGCTGGCATGGGCTAGCTGCAGGAGTCTAATTGCAGTGTAGATGTTCTTTCTGTGCAGCTCACACTGCACAAAGGCCTTAAACTGGCTGGAGATTTTCCATGGATATAATTCTGCATATGTGTTACTATGAAGCTGTTCCAAACAGAGTAGTCTCTTACACCAGCCACACCATCTTCACCATTGGTGTACAGGAGTAGGATTCATCCTGTGCGTATGGGACTTCATGGCAGCAGCATACGTAGAAGAAGAAATAGTCTTGATCTAGCAGCTTGTGGTGGGACCGGAAGTCCTGAATGAGAATCACCACCGGTAACTGCCTGAGTCTACTATTTCTGAGTGAATCGGGACCACAGCATTGTAAATGCAGTGACTTCATATGCCAAGGAGTTCCACAGAGTGATCCAATCTCCTTTTTTATTCAAAAGACAGATGACCATTACCACAATTGCTTATGTAAATCAGGTAGTTGTGCATGCACACTATTGATCCTGTCACTTGTATGCACAGTTCTCCAGTGCAAATATGTAAATCTGTTAAATGTTCATGTAAATTAGCCAGGAAGCTACACAAAATGTTTATTAAAAATTATGCACCTAGAAGGAGGAAGGACACTGTAAAGATATGGCCCTTCCTAGGCACAGAGTGACTTGGGATTCTGGGAGTGTGCTGCGTGTGATAATCCTCATGGGCATGGCTTCCATACTTCTTTTTTTTTCTTGTTCTAAAGGACTGTCCATCCTGCTTGGGACCCTCCTGATTTAGCTGATGATTGCTATCAAATACCCTCCTCATTCTCTTCTGGAGAATAAACAAGCCAGTTTCTTCAGCTTCTCCTTATAAGCCATGTGCTCCAGTCCCCCAATAATCTTGTTTGCCCTCCACTGGACTCTGTCCAGTTTGTCCCCACACTAGTGGGGGGGCCCAAGACTGGACATGACAATCCAAATGTAGCTTCACCAGTGATAATCTTGAGGTATGTTATGTTACTTTGCACTGGTTTAAAAAAATCCAAAAAGAAAACCTATTAATTATATTTATCTGATTTCCATTCTTGCTGGCCATCACTCAGTTTCTCATTGCATGTTGATTTTAGTTGCCTTGTTGCCTGAATATCTACCTCTCACAGCTAGAGCCAATCCTGATGGCAAAAGCCAGCTGATGTGTGTGTTGGCAGAAGGTTTCGCATGTATGATTGCACAGACAGCTTTTGATGGGTGACTGGTAACAATATAGACTACATTTACTTAGTGCTAGGGGCATGATTCCCAGCTGAAGCTAGAGGCAGTTGTGCAGAGTATGTACCGGTGGGGGTGGGGGTGTCTGTCAGGTGCGCTTACACTGAACACAGCTAGTCCGTGCTGCTGTTCTCCATTGGTCGTGCTGTCCTAGCTGCACTACTCCATTTAAAACTGTGGCTCAATGAGAATTAGTGTGAGGATGTCTATGTGAGGTGGGAATCAGATCTGCAGTTACAGGTATTGGCATACCCAGAGTGGGGTGATGGAATGAGGTATTTTCCAAGTCTGGGACTTGGAGGGGTGTGTGTGTGTAGGGGAGTCAGCAACTTTTTGGTAAAACTTAAGACTGTATTGGGCCAAAGTGGTAGCCTTCTGCAGAACTGTTCAGATTTTGGGATGGGGGAAGTTGATTTTACTGAGTTGCAAACATATCTTACCATAATGTGATAGTGGATAGGAAGGGTGAGACATTGAACCCGAACACATAGCTCATTTGGATCGATAGGTACGGGAATCCCTAGCCTTACTAAGGGCTGGCCTTTCTGTGTGGCTTTCCTGCTCTAAAATCTTGGGCCCAAAGGCAAAGATCCATAGAGAACGTTGCTTGAAGCAGCATTAAATTAACTGTGGATATGCTCCAGCTCTAGGAGAGGAATGTATGAGAGGGTTGCTTTCCTGCATAGACTCTAGCTTGTCCCATCTGTCAAGTCCTATGGACATAGATCCCTATCCAGTATTCATGGAGGAAGGGACATGTGAACACGGAGGAAGAGCTCCGTTTCTTCAAGTGCTTTTATCATGGTGATCCCATGTTAGGAATAAAACAAGGAATCCTGTGGCACTTAGACTAACAAGTTTGTTTATCACATGAGCTTTTGTGGAAGAAAGTCCCCCTCTTCAAAGCGTTTGAAGTGGGTTTTTCTCCCATGGAATCTCCTGTGATAAATTCATTAGTTTTTAAGCGCCATGGGAATCCTTGCTTATTTTGCTGAACCAGGCTGACATGGCTACCCCTTTGGGATATGTGTGTTCTCTGGTACCAGAGACACTCTCTTTCAGTAGTATCTGTAGGGCTGGATTTAGTGCCCCCTGCCATGGTGCTAAAATTAGTAAGCGTTAAGATTAGTAACAGTTTTATTCCCCTGTGTGTGCCATCGCTCTGTCTAGTGTGCCCATCCCAATGGTATTTGGACCATTCCTTCAGCTTATGGAATGGTGATTACTTGTAAAGATCGGGGCGCAGTTGATTTGTCGGGAGAGCTTTTTACTATGGTACATCTTCATATTTTGCTCCTTATAATCTTTCAGTTTGTCCTACTCCAATTTAATTATCGTATTGAGCTCTAAAAGAGGGATTATTTACTCACCGGCCTTGTTCTTTGAAAACCATGTTTAGTTAAAATGGATGCTTTATGCTGTCCTGAATTAGCCTGTGGTATAATGTACTAGTATGACATTTGCCCAGACCAAAAGATTCTGTTAAACCTTTTTAAAAGAGAAGCTTACCCACTATTAGATGACATGTGTTTTTTCTCCCTACAGTCTGAAATGGGATCAGAACAAAAACAGCAGATATCAGACCTAATGACTGACTTTGACAGTGCTAGTGTATTCTGCGTTGAGAGCAGTAGTCTTGGTAATGTTAACTCCTAGTTTTCAAACAAAAACTTGCATTAAATCAGTCACAAACAGAAATTTCTGTGCAACTACTGGCTGAAATTTAATGCAAATGAAAATCAAATCACATGAGTTTTGTGGATACTTCCTGGGAGAATTTCTTTACTTGATGAAGAAGGTGGATAAATTTGTTTAAAAAAAAAAAAATAATGGTTGTTTCAAAGGGAGTTAAAATTTCATTTCCCCATGCTACAGAAAGACGAAGTGGGATTTTCTCACATGAAAGCTCATGCAATAAGTCTGTTAGTCTTTAAGTGCCACGGGCAGGGGTGTCGCTGCCTCAAAGAATGACCCGGGGCACGCGTCCAGGTCCCGCCCCCTGCCTGCAGACCCTGCCCCCTGCCAGGGACAGGGTGGGGAGCAGCAGCCATGGCCATGAGGTCGCCCGGCCTTTGAAGGGGCCGGAAATGGCCGCTGCTGCTGCGGGTGGCTGGGCCCCGGATTCCTGGCCAGGGACAGGGCTGGGAGTGGCAGCCACGGCCGTGGGTGGCTGGGCACCAGATCTCCAGCCCTATCTGGCTGGAGACTGGTAGAGGTGAGGCCATGCCAGGACCCAGGGCACTGGCACTGGCATTTGGGGCACGGGCCCCGTGTGCCAGGCGCCAGCACACCCCTAGCCATGGGACTCCTTGCTGCTTTTGCAGCACAGATAAAGTAGCAGTGGTGTCAATTTTAAAACTTGTTTATTGGTTGCTACAAAATAAAACCCCAGGCACCCCAACATGAAGGTGGTGTCCTGGAGGAAAATTTAAAAATCATTGTTGGTTTTATTGCTCCCATTGAAGTCAATGGTAAAACTTCCATTGATTATAGTAGAAATAAAGACGAATGTTGAGATTTTTTCAAAAACCCAATGCATAATGCATGAATTAAATTCCATTGAGATGCAGTGTAGTTGTAGTTGTGTCAGTCTAAGGTATTCAATGGACAAGGTGGATATCACAGGTATGTTACTTTGTGATAAGCAGGCCATACTTCACTGAAACTGTACTTAATGGAATTCTGAACTTCTTGGTGAAAGCAATTAGGAACCAAATTGATTAAAAGACATTAGCTTTTCCTGTTAGCATCCATGTGGATAAAAGCATAGTGAGGAGATTGTAAATATTTGCCAGGTAAACCCACAGACATTTGTCCCAAGTACTTTTTTATGTGGCTGCCATTCAAATCACTTCAGAGTCAGATCAGGCCTTTGCTGAAGTTTGTCACTCAAAGAATGAGTATTTCAAAAACAGGAAGCACAGGAAGGACAAGAGCTAATGAAGCAATAACCAGTACCTGTCTGGTGCTAGTGGGCATGTGTAAGGGCAAAGGCCATGTTAATAAATACCCACAGTGAGTTCTTAGGCAGCTGACTCAACTCCTTGTTTGAAAGAACATCCTAAATTACTGTAGCCAAAAGCGCCGCTGGCCCAGATAAAGACCCAGGGCTCGACACACCCCAACTTGGTGCTCAAGCCTCGTAAGCCTGGCACCAGCGACACCCCTGACTGCAGCAGATCTAGTCTATCATTTTTAAATCCTCACCCAAACATTGTGATAAACTGAATGATAACTAATATATTAAATCCTTAATATCACTGAAAGCAAACAAGTTTACTTGTAGAAAGCCAAGATCAATTATGAAGTACAACTCAAATTTTATATTTAAATTAAATCTCCAAGTTTTGTACTTTTTTTGTTAACATGCACACTCAGGACAAAACCAATGGTTTTGCACGAAAATTGTCCCGTGTAAATAATCAAGGAAGAACCTTCTGTTTATAGATGTCTTGCCATTTGTCACAGAGCTGTGTGCGTGTTTCTCAGGCATCCTCTTGATATGGCAGTTGTATGGATCTCAAAGTACTGCATGTCATCTCTGGAGCAAATTAAACATGAAGCGATTATCTTGAGGTTGAAAGATCTGTCACACGTAGATGGAGAGATCAGTATTTCGCTAAAGATTGATGGAAACAAACACAGAGCTGATTTTCAAAGACACAAGGAAAGACAGAACTTCCACAAAGATTGTTATCATGAATGAAGGTTATATGTTAAAACACATTAACGACATACTGCTAAGCAGTTTTACCCAACTTAAATGGGTCCTAATGTTTCACCATCTTTTGATGTTACATAAATGAGGATCCTTAAAAATATGAAAACAGCTGATTCTTTTTCCAGAATAAAATCACTCATCCTTGGCTTCAAACAAAATACAAAAACCAGCCAAATAAAAAAACTTAGTCAGTTCTTTATTTCACAAAATGTACTTTTTGCCAAGGGAACGGTGCTGTAGTGCGTACAAAAACCTGATACGTTGCCCTCTACAGTGTGAGTCTGTGCAGAAACTAAAATGCATGACAGCTATTTTTCAATCAAGAAAAGTTTCATTGCTTATAAAGCTTGGGATTTTGATTATAATTGCAATATGATTTCAATAAATTCAGTAAAGCTGTTTTTTGTTGACAGTTGAACTGTGTGAATATTAACTTCTGCTGGACTCCATCACTCTCATAGAATGACTTAATGTAAATGTTCTCCACAGATGACAGAATCTCAAAAATCCCTAAGTGTATGAAAAACCTGTTTACTCAAATGTTTCAAATCTGGATATTTAAAAATCTCTGCTTCTTTATATGACCAAAAAGCAGAGCTCACCATTAATTGCTAATTATTCAGATAATGAATAGCTAGATGGACAACTTCCAACAGACAAAAAGAACATCAGGGCAACAGGAACAAAAGGATTGTATTAATGAAAGAAGCAGAGAGACTGCTTTGAATCATTGATGCAGGTCACATACCAAGCTTGGATTTTAACTGTATGTTTTATCTAATAATAAAAAATAATTATTCATTCCAGTACAATACAGCAGTTTTACTCAGATCAAAAGCACCAAAGCTTATTAAAACAAATTAGAACCATGCATTTAAAAATGCAAAGTTGCTTCTTTCTGCCAAGTAAATTTGGTCCTAAATGTGCTGATTTGCCCACAGATCTTTATATTACAACTACTTGCGCTTTAAATGCAATACAATCTTTTTTTTGGTAAACATATTTAACTGTTCAGCATTCTAGCTGCCTGCCTTGTTCACCCTTGAGAGTTTTTAATTCAATATACTCATTTTGTTTCTGTAAGAAATAAAATGGGGATATGGCATGGGGTGACATATGCTAGAAAGGGTTGTAAGCTCTTTGGGGCAGAAGCTCTTACTTGTATTTGTCTTTTATAGTGCTCAGTGTGCCTTTGTGAACCTGTAGACATAAGATGCTTACAAAGAAACTTGAAACTGTGTAAAATTTGCTGAGTGTTTGTGGTGTGTTTCTTATGAATTCAGACCAGCTGCCCAGTTCACTCAACAGGCTTTTGAATATTGATTGCTTGCCTGCCAGTTTATCTTAGGCACTGTTATATAGATCTTTTCACTCTAATGTCGCACCACTGGATGCAAACCTTTCACCTTTTGCTTTGAAATCATGTCAAATTCAGTTTCATACAATTTCAGTATGAAATGTGGCAAAATTTGGCAGTTTCAAGTGGGTTTTGCTGTGAGACTCTCTGAATTTGTTTGAACCCAGAATGCTAAGCCACATTTGGAGGAAGGATTGAAAGGCTCTTGAAACCAATACAAGAAACTCAACCCCCCTGCAGAGTTATAGATACAACCAGGTCATAGAGCTCCAATTAATGCACTAGTCCACTGGATTCCTGGTGCAAATTTCTCCCTGGTGTAGCTCTATTAGAGTCAGTGGAGTTATACCAGGGTCTTACCTGGCTCTCTGTGTACAAACTCTGCCATAGGTTAAGAAAGTTTGGTTTTGCAACAACACACATTCAGCTTAGTTCAAGCCATTGCTATTAAAACTGCCTTGATTAGCCATTTTTTTTGCCCAGTTGAAAGAAATCTTGTGTTAATAGTGAGATTTTCACTGCAATGTTCTGTTTGAATCCCCCCACCCCACCCCCAAATATTTATGTGCCTAGCAACTGAATGAGAATTAGGTACTAGCATTCTAGATTGGTGTTATATCTATTCCGTATGCAGTGGATGCAATGGGTATTTGTAATGTACAGTTCAGTAGCTGAAGCTACTTATTTCCTAGGCTTGTTGATATCCTTGTAGATACATTCCATACCCATTCAAAGTTCTTTGTCAGGAAACGATATCTGAGAATTAGTTATTTTACAAATGTTATGAGTGAGGAGTGAGAAACTAAAATTTACCCTTAATACATAGTGGGCTAAATCTGGGACCAGCTGAGTACCTACCTATCTCAATTTGCATGTTCTGAGCAGATGCTTAGTACTATTTAGGTTTTTCTATAGCAGACAAGATGCTTTGTTGCTTTAATGATTTTTTTGTTCAGTCTTTAAAGCCAGACCTGCTTCTGCAGTATTCCCCTGAGCGGGGTTCATTTATCTGGGCAATAATAAAAAAGACAGTTTTCAAAGTATAAAACAGAAACTATCCTGATGAAGCGAACTTAACGTTAATCTCAGCCCTAAATTGTGCTCTCTTTTTGGGACTGAAAGGCAGCTCCTGGGATCAGCCAGGGAAAAGCAGTTCATCCCAAGCACTGACTAACTTCTGTTGCATTATTATTGATGGGAAGTTATATTAGTGACTGGCAGAAGGGTTTTTCCCAGGGAAGAACAGGAAGGTGAATAAGTAGAGCCTGCAAGTTCTAGCTCCCTGGCTTTCCTCTAGTCAGATAATTAGAAATTACACTGATTAGGACCTAGCAGTACTCCAGAACTTTTTAAAAATGAGCATCAATTCTTCAATAATCATCAAAGAGGAGCTGTGGAACTTCTCTTCTGCTGCTCAAGTTCGGTTGGGAGAGTTGGGTGCAGGCCTGGTGCCTTGCCTTCCCTGCTAGTCTGTAGATTGATAACATCACAGTAGGAAGCAGGGCAGATTCTGTCTACATGCATGCTTTGCACCCCAGTTGGGCCTGCAGCTTTTGTCTGCTGTGCTGGATTTGTTCTGTTGTGTTATTGGCTTCTGTTACAAGCTGTCCCTTCTGCTGAATAGGCCTGCCTCCTCCAGAGCTAAGATCTTTACCTTCTAGGTCTCAAGCAATCTAGAAGGCCCTTCATATTTTCTGTCAAGAGGCCTGAATGAAGCAAGAATGTTCTATGTCCTCCAGAACAAAGCATCAAAGTAAAATGAGTTGTCTTGAGAAAAGCTGAAAGCCTTTTCCACAATATCGCACAATGACCTTTCTAATAACTTTTCTCCTGCTACCTTCTGAGCATGGTGTTGAAATAATTGCTTCAATGCAGGAGACAGATAATTCCACAGAGGCTCAGAAGCCCAGTCTCTGAAATGCTGAGCATGCTCTCAATGCTATGGATGTCACAACGGTGGGGGCTGCATTAGTCTCCAGTGAACCATTTCACCTATCTCCCTGCTTTGTGGTGTGGTTCAATTATTCCTCACTCACCTTTTGATAGACAGTTATCTAGCTTTGAGTATCTTCAGTGATAGAGAGCCCATAGCTTTTCCTGAGATCTGGTTCCACTGTTTAGGTATTCTTACAGGCCACTACTCTTTGGACATTATTTTAGTTACTTTGACTGAGCTACTGCCCCCCCTCCCCCTTTTTTAAACGGTATGTTGTCACTTTACCCTTTTAGTGTTCACAGACTTGGCATAACATTTGATTTGAAAAAAATAGTTTAGGACTGATTGCACTGCATCATTTTAGCTGTGTTAGAATAAGAAGTTTGGGGAGGGGAAGCAGAGCCCTCAAAAGCCATTGATCCTATCTTTATAACTTTGCCCTTTAGCTTGGAACAGATTACTTGCAAGGTGGTTCAAAATTGCACAGACAGAATCAGAAGGGCCGAACTTTACATAAACCATTTATACTAAATGTTTGGTATGCTGGCAACATATATCAACAAATATCTATTACGAATTCATTCCTTTATCAGTATTATCTTGATAGAACTGATCCGAACACGTGGAAATGTGAACCATACCTCAACAAGTCTAGTCCTTTGTAAATTAATTATTCAGGGCACACACAAGCTGGCCCCTGCAATATAGAGTAATTCTTCCCAGCGAACATCTAGGATTTTAACTTCAGTGGCAATAATAAATAGAAAAAGTCTCAGGTGATGCCACTATTTTAAAGTAATTAATCATCTTCTCCCTCCCCCCCCATGTCTCCTCACTTCCCTGTTGGCTCTTTTAACGAGGGATTTTCAGTAATAAATCTTTAATGATATATGTTAAGTCATTCATTAATTTAATCTTGGTCTGCCTGCTTTCTTAAAATTCTTTTTATGCTGTACATTATTAGTTTTGAACGGGAAATGTATGTAAAGTGTCTTTATGGAAAACTGAAAGGAATCTCTGAAAGATCAGTGCTTGGTTTTTGAATGTCATGTAGTGCATGTGCTAATAGAAATTGTTAATTAATACCAGTGGGGCTGTCAAGAGTAAACACCCTGAAGATGTTATATTGCTGCAGTATCAGAATTACAAGATGCCTTACAAAAAAAATAGTGTGTATCTAACTTTGAGATGAACGAATGCTAATTTTGTTTCATAAAGTGTAGATAAAATCAGTTCTGGGACAATAATCTCAGATGTTATAAAGCCTATGTGCTAAATAATGTTGCATTTTTCTACTGTTCAAATAGCAGATTAATTCTCTGACCTAGAAGAGACAATGTATCTTTAAATAATTCTTGTTAGACTTGACCAGCCATCATGTATATTCAATGTGACAGGGACAGATGTGACAGATCGGTTCTGACACACTTCCATACCACAAGTCAGTGGCTTGAGGTGACTCATGTCCTTCCTGTGATTCTGTCCCCTGCTGCAGGACAACACAACGATGCACGAATGAACCTTGCCATCGCCCTCACTGCTGCCAGGTATGGTGCTGCCACAGCCAATTACACTGAAGTGGTGCGCTTGCTGAAGAAGACAGGTCCAAAGAGTGGGAAGGAGTGTGTCTGCGGCGCACGTTGCAGGGATGTCCTGACAGGTATGAGGCTTGCAATCTATGAGAGATTTGTAGTCTTGCCTAACTTTACCCAACAACTACTTTTATTGGTGGTGTGCTTCTGACTTAAGCCGTGTTTCATTGTAAAGAATAACACTTCAAATACTGTACTTATGTTCGGCAGCGCGTCATTCAGTAGTGAAACAATCATTTTCCCAGTGGATTGTATCAGTTTTTGATTAATAGAATAAAACACAGCTACTTAGAAAAACAAAATGAATTTATTAAAGAAACACAGAACTAATAAATTTTAAAAAATGGGGAATCTTAGACTTGGAAATATCAATTAACTGACAAAGGAGGGGTGTTTCTAAAGTGCAGTGGCATATTACTAATATCAATCATCTTTAACTTCTGTCAGGTTTTCATCCAAATTCTTATGCTTTGGCAGAGTAGACTAGGCTTTTACATGCAAAACCTTCTGTCAAGCAAAACTGATGTTGTAAATGCTGTGTGCCATACAGCAATAATACCACTTACCAAATTCAAGGTTTGAGATACGAATGCCACCAGGTTTTTTTTTTAGTGATCTGTTCTTAAATACAGTCCTTAATGACGACATAAAGGAAGGGAAAAAAGTCCAGCATGCTCAATTTTATTTGTAACGACTCTTTTGGTGTGTATCATTCTTTGTTTCATATCTGACAATTAAAAAAAAAGCTGTTAACTTTTAATAATTTCAGCTGTTTGAGTCCTCTAGAGTGGCACAATATACTTGACAATAGATTAAGTTCATGGATAAATTAATAATCCAGAGCATAAGTGAGCAGGGAAACAAATCATGTATGTGATTGATGCTGTTTTCTTTCACAGGGCAGGAATTTGATGTCAAAGCCAAATGTGTTATCAATGCTACAGGACCTTTCACAGACTCTGTGCGCAAAATGGATGATCAGGAAGCATCAAACATCTGTCAGCCAAGTGCAGGCGTGCATATTGTGATGCCTGGCTATTACAGGTAACGATATTCAAAGTCTAGCCCATTTGTAACAATCATTATTTGTATCTATAATGAGTAAGGTGATAGAGACACATTTACAGCTTTTATGGTACTGCTTGAATGCACACTTCAGTTTTTAAAGTAAGATTCTAGCACTGTATCTTTTAAAAATCAATTTCATCCTACTCAAAAAACCACCCCAAAACCCCTGTAAGTCTTACCAAAAAATACCTCCCCCTGAAGTTGAAGTACTGATTGCAGAATTGTGGGAAACAGGGTTGTGGAGTCTTGGTTTTAAGAGTGAATTCTAGAGCTCAATTCAAAGTGTGGTTTTTGGTGTGTGTGTGTGTGTGTGTGTGGGCGGGGGGGGAGCAATATATTTCAATGGCTGGCACTTTCAGTAAATTGCCCTTTTAAGAGTATGGTTTTAACATGACTGGTGACAGCCTATAGAAATGCAGTGTGCATTTAAAACAGTGAATTAACTAGTAGAGCAGCAGGGAGGGAACCTTTGGATTCCTGGCCTGTTGTTTGAAATGACAGAGTAGCAGTATGGCAATGTTTATTTCAGGGAATAGTGAGGAGTTGATTGGAGGAAATGGGGAGAGAAGTATTCCATCTTTGGAAGGAATCTGTGTCCAGTGATGGAATCTGAGGGGGTGCAAGTAATCTTTAGTGGATTTGTGCTACACCTAGGACCAAATTGTCTGCTGATGTAACTGGAATTAGCTCCATTGAAGTCAGTAGTGATGTTCCCATTTATGGTCTAGCAGAGAATTTCCCCTTACTCCTTATCCACCTGTGGACTTTGCTGCTGCTGTTTGTAAACATCAGTCCCATAAAAATGAGCTATTTTTGTCTGCATTGAGAATTTTCTCCTGCTTATGTAACTGCTGGCATAGTGTGGTGAATTATGGAACCATCTAGGAAACACTGGTAGCTGGAGCTGAGATCTGAGCATTTGGTGCAAAGGAATGTACTCCGAATTTCTTTCCTACCATGCTATTTAGCAATGCTCAGAACTACTGCTCATTTGAATTACATAGCAATAGTGTTTTTCTCCCCCTTTTCCTCTCAAGTTAGTAGATTATAATTTTAATATAAAAATATATTTGACATGAATCTAGCTTATAATTCATTGTTCAGCTCCAGCCCCATCTGCAGCTTTGTCTGGTTGCTAGTAAGTTACTGTCCTTCTTGTTTTTCTGATGCAAAGTTGCTTGTGTGACAGGTGCTGATGCAAAAATTGCTCACGCTGGACAGCAGCGCAGATGCTGTTGATGCTTGGGAGAGAAACTTGCCAAAACACTCACTTGCTTTTCACTAATACGCTCCCTTTGAAGCCACCTTCTGTGGGTCAGCAGCTCAAGTGTTTGCAAATCTGATACCAGATTTGTCTTCCTAGGCAGAGTTCTATGAAAAGCTGAACCCATCAGGGTCATGACTGACTTGTTAAGAGCCAGTATTCTGCATAAAAAGCATATTTGAAAACCAAAGGATGTGAATCTGCAGATAGGACTCTTTACATGGTGTCCAAGTAGATTGCACCACATCCTTACATTTATCTAGCATGTACCTGAGCCCTCTGCTTGGGCTGAATGGACAATCTCTTTCCACAGACCCAATCCCCATATTGGTAGAGAGGGCCTGCTCTCACTGTCCTGAGCTCTTGGAAAGCAATTCTCTGGATTATTTTGAGGATCCACATAGGCTTCTCTTTGGACTTCATCACCTCTTTAAGTTTGCTGTTGTGCGGTTTCAGGCCATTTAGCCTATGAGTCTTATAAAATGATTTGTATTTCCCACATGCGTTAATCATCCACATCATTCTAGAAATCCAACTATGCATTAATTAGATGATGGCACAGGGATGAACTGAATATTGTGCATTTCTGTTTTGCCTTCCATCTCAGCAGTGTAAACTGCTTGAATTTAATTTTTGGTTAAGCTGACACACACACAGATTCAATGATAGATGCAGGACTAGGTGCCAGATCTCCTCACTCCAAGTGATGTTTGCCATAACTGTGAGGTTCTCTTTCTTTCAGTTTGTGAGTGATAAAGCATGTGAAGAGGATGCTTTCTAATCTTCTGTGAGGATCGTATGTGTGAAGTCAGCTGCCTTTCTTGTTCCTGGAGAGGTGGCCTGGGAGCAGAAGTTATTTTTTAAAAAATATTTTAACTTCGGTTTTGTGTTCTCAGCCCTAGCAGGAACAGAAGATAATATGATGTGCACCAAGGTTACAGTCTGTTTATTATGTAATAAACAGAGTGGTTTGAATCTGTGAAATGTAGAGTTCCCTTTTTCAATACTGTTCGTCAGCGTATGTCAATGTGTGGGCATTTCTTCCCTTGTAAAATAGTGTCTACCCACACATACCCCCTCTATAGTAACACTGATTAGTTAAAACTACACTGGTTTCACTTTAAGGTGGTGAAGGAACTGTCTCCATAAGAAAAAATAGTCATAACATTTTAATCTTAATTATATACATAAATTAGCAGCAAGTCTCCGCTCTGAGTGCCGATTGAATGCTGCTTAATGGAGAAGATCTGTCATTTCATTGCAACCACTTTACTCATTGGAACCTCCTTTATAAAGTTTTGGTGTAAGCTTGCACAAATGATGACTTCATAATAATCGGGTAAAGTCTTTTTATGTCTAAATTTAGATAAGGTTTGATTAATTCAGTGTTAATACAATGCTGTTATTTCCTAGTAGATTTTTACATTTCGATACTCTTAATAGTTCCTGTATTCCTCCCCTCATTAATTCTATTCTTAGTACACATGTCCTTACACAAGTAGCTACAGTATGTTTCTCTCACACTCTCTCTCTTTATGTAAGTGTATCATACGTAAGCATCTGGTTTTTTTTCTGCTGTTTTTGTCTGTGGAGATGCAGACAAGATTTAAACTACGTGTGTTGTGTGGGCCATGGCCACCTCCTGTCTGGAACTGTCTGTTTTCTTATGTATCAAGTTTCCTTACAAATTCAAATGATGATTTTCTTTTCTTGTCACAGATGTCCCCCAACCATCAAAAAGGCTATTAGTTATTCCCAGCCCCCACATAAATTCCATTTTAACTTAAATTTACCATGGATCAAACCCAAGCACCACTAAACTTGTTAAAATTTGAAGTGCCATCCAATTTTTGTGTAATTGCGTTTATACTATTTTACTCCATATATCTGTTTGTTTCACTCTATCTAAAATAAACCATCTTAACTTTTTACACGTATTGCCTCTTGATTAGAAACCTAATCCTGGAGTCTGGAGAGAACAGTTAGTTCTGGGGTGGCCAGTGTGCTCAAATACATCACAAGACTTAATTTTATAACCTTTAGCTAGTGCAGTTACTTTGTATTTTAGTAGTTTTAAGACTGCTTGATTGTTTTGCTGGACTAGGCTAACATGGCTACTCCTTTGGAACATGTAAAACTTGTGCATTATTACTTTTGTTTGTATTACGGTAGTAATCACAGCCTGCTAAATACCGGCCATTCACATAGAAAGGCAGAGTTGCTGCTCCAAAGAGCATAATACTTAATAAGGCAAGCAACAGATAAGAAGTATTGTACATTCAGAATTTTAAATAAAAAAAGAAAAACCCAATTGCTTCCATCTGTCCTCAAACCTAGATGTCAGCTTACTGGTATTTTTTTTCCTTAAGGCATTATGTTTTTGGGGGGATCTGAAGTAGGAGAAAGTAGTGCTATGAATTGTTTGAAGAAGCATGTTGCTTGCATAGTGGAAATCATGGAGGAGAACTACAAAAAAAAACAGTAAAATGGGGCAGGTCAGGGCTGGCATAATTGACAAAGTTGTATTGGATGTGGAGCTGTGAGAGAGGAGAAGTAAATAAGTAGGCTGAGGCTGGGTTATGAAAATTCTTGATGCTTGAATTTCAGGTGGTGAAGAAGGGAATGTAAGGATTCAAAGAAGATTCTGCATGCCTCTGGGCCTTTCCCACTCCCTCTGTTACTCTTCGTTCTCTTCAAATCCTGTCCATCAGCTCAACAGTGACGATGGGGCAAATGAAGTCTTCTTTCTACCATTATCTCTTGTACCAGCTTCATTTATCTTTTAATCATTTTTGTTCTGTCATCTTTTTGTGTATCCAGTGGATCTTCAATCTTTGTTTCTAGTTCTTTGCAGTCTGATATGTCAGCATATATTGGATCCTTTCTGGATCCATTCTTGACATGTGTTCACATCACCTGGT
The DNA here is from genome assembly GCA_007922195.1 of Podocnemis expansa. NCBI lineage: Eukaryota > Metazoa > Chordata > Testudines > Podocnemididae > Podocnemis > Podocnemis expansa. Next base: position 30,885,345 of record ML681984.1, read on the forward strand.
GTTTCCTGAATCTTTGTTGTTGTTATGCAAATGCTGCAGTGATCTAACTCAGATTTACAGAGCAGGTAGGTCGTGACACACTTTGTAGCATATTGTGACCCTACAGGACACACCAGCCCACCCACCCCAGGCCAAATCCAGCCATCTCTTTGGCTCTCCATGACACAGTTGCCACTGTGCGGTGACACAGTAATGTGTCCTGACACAGTGGTTGAGAACCACTGTTATAGGGTATTGGTCCCAGTTTAAACAAATGATACCGATCTTGTAAGCCATATTCTGTGCTAGTTGTTATTTCTAACCTTTGCCCATCTTAGCTATCTATTACCCAAACTACATTTACAGACTTTATTCATTTAATTAATCTCCTGAAACTTTTTAGATTTTTTTTCTAAATATTGATACTGTATATTAAATCTAAGTTCCCTTTACTCTAAATCAATAGTTTTCTTTTTCATTTTAAAAATTAATCCTTTGTCTGATATGATTTACCTTTCACAGATCCATATTGACTCGCACCTATTATACTGTACTTCTCTAAATGTATCTTTAAGCTGTTTATAGATATCTCAGAAACATTCAGTATAGATACTAGATATAAGCTTGAAGGTATGTAATTTTCAGCTCTGTTTTTAGTCCTTCTTCCTAAATATTGAAAACTATTGTTTCCAATATTTCCAGTAATCTTTTCAGACTTCCTAAAATGCTTCAGCTTGTGGCTGCCTAATGTTTTGCTTTATCTATGGCAGTAACCCTTGTCTAACCAAGTGTTTGTCTAGCTTTGTTATCCAATTACTAGTTAAACCCTGTTTTGTTAAATTGTTTCCTTCCACCTGTTTTCCTTAGGACCTGCAAATGCATCCTCCATGGAAGTGTTTTCATTGTAAGATACAGATTCATAAGGGGGGAAAAAATGTTGTACCTCTCTCTCTCTTTTCCAGCATTAAGACTTTATTTTGCCATTCCAATGAAAGCCCTGTGCTCCCTTCCATCTGTCACTCTTATGTTTTGGTTTCCACTATAATACCAGTAGATAATCCTTCACGTGCTAATATAGCTATTTTTTCAGTTTTAGTAATTAGGGGGTGGAATTTTCCAAAAGAGTCTAAGGGAGTTAGACATCAATTTCTGTTTAAAGTACCTTTTAAAAATTTCCTGTCCTAAGCTCCAAACTCTTGTTGTTTGTATTTTAGTAGCCCATAGATTAATATTATACAGCTCATCTCCTAGTCCAGGTTGACAGACGTGGGCTACTGGGGCTTGCACTAGTGCTCTAAAAATAGTTGTGTAAACAGTGTTTTGACATTGAGACTATGGCTAGATCTTTGAAGACTAGCAAAAGAGGTGGGCTTCAGAACCGGAGCGCCAGCCTGATCTTCCACTTTGAAGCTCTGTTTACACAGCTGTTTCAGAGCACTAGCTCAGGTCCATCAAGTCAGCGTGGGGGACATGTTCCTGTTAGCTCCAAAATGCTGTGTAGATGTACCCACAAAAGCCCCAACTGAGCTAATCTTCTCACTATGGTTGGCACTGTACAAGCATATAGTAAAGGATAGTCCTTGGCCTGAAGAGATTACAGCATGAATAAACAAGATAGGCAAAGAGTGGGAGAAAAGAAAGCTTCATGATTGCCCTCGTTTTACTGATGGGCGCTTCAGGCACAGCAAGATTAAGACTTTGTATGCCCCTAGCTCCAGACAAATTTTTTTCTTCCCCTCCTTTTAGCTGCAGTCTTTTAGCCCATTCCTGAAAACACTTGCGCTGGAGTAAGTATTCATGGGTGCATTCCCAACATACATTAGTTGTGTATCTGCCTACTCTTATAACCTCATTAGATGTTTTGGTTTCCAAATATAAACATCATTGAATGTTACTTTCTTTACATCTTACATTTTATCTTCTTTCCTTTTCTTATTTTATCTAATAAAATCAGTTATGTTACACTTACAAGGAAAATATATTTGTGAATAGTAAGCTCTTTAATGTATATAAAATAAATCTTACAGTAAATGTAAGGGAATGGTGTGCACTCTTTTGCATACATATATTTTTAATGTCATATAAGTTCACCCACCTCCTGCTAAAATTAAGTTGCAAACAAAACAATTTTGTATTAAAATTGGAAGTGTACTCTGCTTAAAGGAGCTTAACGTAAGTATTTCATTTGTACCACATCTCTCAAATGCATTACTTGTTTTAAAATTTGCTATTTTTTTAAAATAAGAAAATATTATGGCTGAGATTTTCAACAATTATTAATGTTTTTGAGTGCTCAACCCGAGAAATGTCTGAGCCTGATTTTTACTGAATGAGTCCCCAGCACTTTTTGAAAATCAAGCTTCTTGAACGTGCCTAGTTGGGTACTCAAAAATAAAGGTACAAAAAATCAAATCACTGGCCACTTTTGAAAATCTTGGCTTACAAACATAGCGCGCACACATTTCATTTGCAGTTCTGTTAGACTAAAAACTGCACAGTTAATTCATTCTAGTGAAAAATGATTTTTTACATAAATTAGGTATTTTATATGATGTCAGAACTTGAAAATGAATATCATTCTCTTTATTTCAGCCCTGATAACATGGGACTGCTTGACCCAGCCACTAGTGATGGACGGGTAATTTTCTTCCTCCCTTGGGAAAAGATGACAATTGCTGGGACCACAGACACTCCAACTGATGTCACACCTCACCCAATACCTACAGAGGAAGATATTAACTTTATTTTGACTGAAGTGCGCAACTATCTTAGTTGCGATGTTGAAGGTAAATTTAATGAGCTATGTTGTTCACCGAAGGGGTGCTGTTGTGTCTGCAGTGTTTGAAAGGATAAGTATGGTCTCACTAAAGTTCCATCTGATTGGTTATAATGGTTTTGGTATTCTGGGACTTTAAGGATAGTGTGACACACAGGTCACTTTTACCAACATTTTACCAACAGTTGCTAGTTGTTATCTTGCACACCTTGGGTATTGATATGTAGATATCCATTGTGATAGCACCATTTTGGTGAAAAAGGAGCAAACTTTTCGGCCACTCAGTCATTCATCTGTTCCTTTTGGGCTAGAGGGGGAAAGTGTTTGATGCTGTCAAGTTTCAAGACAGGCAAGGGGTTGAAGACATGGGACAACTGAGTGTACATCCAATATCAAAGCATGGGTTCATTGACCTGCCTCAAATAACTTTTCTTCTAGAAATAGTTTTTACTTTCCAAAATTTTTATTTTGGTTTGTATTTTTTTAATCACTTTGTCTTCAATATTTGCCTCTTAATTTTTAAACTGGCACTTGTTAACACTATCAATTTTCCACTTGAGAGAAAAGAATAAAGGGTGAAAAGGGAATTTTTAAAAATAGCGTGGTGATCACTGAACAGGTTCATTTGATATAGGGCACTCAAATGGAAATGACCTGTTTTGGATTCAGATTGGTGGTTTAGAGATGCAAGGTTTTGTATATCATTACCAAGTCCTTGAGCTATCTAGTTCCCTTTGCTGTTGTCTTTAAAATGATTTTGTGAAAACATTTGAGTTAGCAGAGACATAAAAGTGAGTCTGAAAAACACTCTGCCTGCTGGGAATGTAATAGTGTCTTGTAGTTAGAGTTAGAAGCCTTCTATCCAGAGGCTGAAAATTTTGGCATACTTGTTTGTTCTTCCCTGAAATGGGTAAATTGATAGTTCTGTTTTTGTATCAAGTTAAGAAAAATGATCTATCCAAAAAATGTACCATCAAGTCTCTTGAGCAGAAATTAATCAGAGTGATGTGGTGTGCCAGGCAGGTGGTTGGTTGAACTAAGCTATGGCTCAGAGTATTGAATAGGACAGAATTTTTGCAAGGTGTTTCACAAAAGTAGTTTTCTGGAGTGTTTAATGCTTTTGAAGGAAACCCACCTAGGTGCATGCTGTTTTTCACGTATGCAATTAGCAGTGTTTATAGATTGCCTGTTATTGAATTAACAACTGTGCTGGCCATATCAACTCACTGCAGACCTGCCTTTTTGCTGCCAGAGACAGCACTAGGGTTATCAACTTACACAGGCTTGGATGTGTTCCAACTATTTAATTATAGTGTCACGCATGCTGCTTTTTCTAGTTTCTTTAGATTATAAATGTAATATGGTATCTTATTTCTGTGATTAGCACTTCATTTTGGCAGGTTAAACATGCTGGCAGAGCAACATCGATTTCTGAAATCTATTCAGTGCTCTTTTGGGATATCTTTACAGTGTCATTGATTTTCAGTTATCAGTCATGTGAAAGCAGTATCTAAAAACATACCCCAAAAAGCTTGAGTATAAAGCAAATCAGTAAATATTTCCTTCTTAAACTTAATAAGCAACACAATTAACTTTTATAGAAGTCTTTATTGCTCTCATAAAAAAGTGAAATGATCATAATATCAATTTGCAGGATTGAAAAAAATAATCTTGGAGTTTAAACACGTAGGATCCACATTAAATCTATGTTGAAAAGTAGTTACATTTGTTTGATCTAGCTTGAACTGCTTAGCCATTTTAAATCATTTGGTATTTGATATGTTATAAAAATGTGAATTACCAGTAACATGCATAACAAGGAACATCTTTTAATTACAGTAATTAAAAAAGACTTAATGCCCACATCACACAAAAAAATGGTTTGGCTCACTGATGGGAAAATGCAGAGTGCCCTTGGAGAGTCCTTATATGACCATCAGTGTACTGTACAAATTTATTTCTGTAACTGTACCTACTGTAGGTATTTTCAACACTCCCATTTCCATGGTATCTGAATAGAATGAACTGTGTACCTGGTAGTAGTTGGCCTGAATGGCTACAATTAGAAACCAAGTTCCAAAGGGGTAGCTCTGTTAGTCTAGTTCAGAAAAACAAGGGGTCTTGTGGCCCTTTTAAAGACTTACAAATAAATAAATTAAAAACCAGTGTCAATGACTTGGGCTTGAGCCAAGGACTGTTTAATTGTAGAGACCAAGTTCCAGAACTCTCCACCTCGCTCTTAACATCTGTACTGCAAGTTAAGCTCCCTGAGCCCTGTGAACCAAAGTCACCTGACACGAGCCAACCACAGGTGTTTAATTGGGTTATAGACATACCCAATACATCACATGGCTGAAACAAAGAAGTAGATGCTTTTCAGAGGCCAGCTGTATCTGGTTAGAACTCCAAGAGCTTTTTATTTTTTTTACTATTTGATGCCTTCAGGGTTTTTGTTTATTGAGTAGTCAAGATTGGCTTTATGGGTACAATTATAACTGATAAGGAACTGAGAAGTAATATAGATAAACAGCTGTCCAATTAGCCAAGTTTTCTGGTAGGATGGGAAAAAATCAAGATTAGTTTGTCTCTAATGGTGCTTATGATGAGAAGTTTGAAACCCCCTTACAATCTCTTATAACTGAGGAGGGCAGCTGAATAAGGGTGACGTGAAGTCTTGTTATGAAATGTGTGAGACAGGGCCCTTTAAAGCCACTACATAGTTTATCTGAGAACCCCTGCAGTTCGTGCCCACAAGTTGGTGGAATATTGGAGCTCTGCTAATAAAAATGCATTCAACCCATCTGTGTGTGTGTTGCCTGGGTATACTTCCACAAAGGTTATTGGTCAAGGTGAGGGCTTAGAAAGGTAACCCAAACATGTTAGAAGAATTTTCAAAAAGTGTTTGGAGATGAAATGTCAGACATGCACATAGGAAAAAAAAGATACCTAGTATGTTTGTTTAAATCTCTGAAGAGAAGTTCCCCATCTGAAGTCAGAGGCATGAGTACACTGCACAGATTTAACCTATTGGTGTTTTTGTCACTTCCCCCACCCAGTTTGAACAATGGACTCCTGATTCTGGGTGCCTGTTCAGGTTACAGGCTAGAGGACTATAAAATGTTTCACACTGAAAATACTGTTCTTTGATTCTCTAACCCTGCTGATTGCACTGCTCTGGAAAATCTCTCTTGTCTTAAATTACTTTGAGGCTATGACTGCATTTCAAGCTGGAGGTATAATCACCAGTTGAAGGAGACGTGGTATTGCGATGTGAGTGGTGGGAGGCTTTTATTCACCTGAGCACATACTGAAGCTCTTGGGCAGGATGGAATCTGGGGCACCTAGCTTCACACCCAATTTGCACTGATGTGGCTACACTCTATTTTTAGCACACAAACACAGAGATAGTGTGGGTATGTCTCCTCAAGCTGGAATTTAAAGTACCAGCTGTAGGGTAGACAGCACACAGAGAGAGACACTTAAGCTCACTGTTCTATGTTTAACCTCTACTTTTTGGCAACACCCTAAGACCATGTGAGTGACTGACTTTCTTCTGTATTTCAACCATTTCTGAAGTCATGATAGCAGCTCTAGTCTTTGAAGTTTTGCTAACTTGTGACTTGATAGGGTGAAGTGTGGATGCATCAGCTGTTGGAAGTTATTTATTTTATAGCACTGTAAGTGTTCATGAAGATTAAAAAAATGTTCCTGTCCCAAGGAGTTCAGTCCTGACTTCAGTGGGAATAGGAGCTGGCCCTAGACTATCAAAAGATTTGAAAAAAAAGAAAAGGGGTAAGGAGTAACAGTATAATGGAAAGACTGGAACTGTGATAAGTCCCTCTTTCAAAATGTGTAATTTTAACGTGTGGATACCATGAGGGATAAAAGTCTGTTAGGAGTGATGAAAAGGACGTCTCCACTGAAAGGCTAAATGGAAAAAATGAGACCCTGACCCCCATAACTAGAAATAGTTGTAAAAGGAGGGTGGTAAAAAGAAATGAGTAGTGTGATTTTCAAAATAAAATTTAAAAATCCCAAACACTTGTTTGCTTAGGCTTTAAAATTCACATGTTATCCCAAGGAGCCTACTTTCCATCATATTTGATGTTGTGTGAGCACATGACTGGGAGCCAGAAATCTTGGAGTTCTCACCTGGTTCTGATATTGAATCTCTCTCTTGCCCTTGAGAAAGTCATGTCAACTTCTCTTTTCTTCAGTTTCCCACTCTTCAGAATAGGAATAATACTTCTCTCACAAGGGGGTTGTGAGATTTAGATAAGACCTGTAAAATGTTAAGGAATTATTAAGCTTAAGTCATAGGACATGAGCAAACCGTGGATACGTGCAGCTCTGTCCTTCGCTATCTTGCATGTGAATTTGGGGGGGAGAATATTAATGCCATTTTGACAGGGTAATTTCAAGGAGATAAAACATTTTTCTTTTAATCAAAATGTAATTATAAACTAACTAATTCTGAATGGTTTCTGTTTGGTCATTATTTGCTTCTTAACCACAGTGAGAAGAGGGGATGTCTTGGCGGCATGGAGTGGCATTCGTCCCCTTGTCACAGATCCCAGCTCTAAAGATACCCAATCAATATCTCGGAATCATGTCGTTGCTGTTAGTGACAGTGGCCTTGTTACTATAGCAGGTAACAGAAATCCATTTCCTATCACTCGTGGCTTTGTTAGAATTCCCCAGTGTGCTTCATTCAAAGTTAGTTTATACAACAAATTTAAAGGAACAAGCAATATTAGTGAATAAGTGACTTACTAGTTCAAGTCCAGTAAGGATGAAACTGTATTAAATATGAAGTTTGGCCAATTTAACACACTTCCATTAGTGTACCAAAACATATAAGTTGCTTGCAGGTGGAAAATGGACAACCTATCGTTCCATGGCAGAAGATACTATTGATGCAGCCATCCAGGCTCACAACCTAAGGGTGGCAGGCCCGTGTAAGACGGTAGGACTCTTACTACAAGGAGCTAAGGACTGGAGTCCTACTCTTTACATTAGACTGGTCCAAGATTATGGACTGGAAAGTGAGGTGAGTCAGCAATATTTCTACTCAAGATTTGTATTAGTTATCAATAACATTTAAAAATAAATAACCCTCCCACAAAAAGACCCCCCAAAACCAAAAAAAAAAAAAAGCAGCAGCACAGCCTGTAGTAAGGGCTCTTAAACTGGCATAAGACTACACGGTTTCATCAGGCAGAAATAATTACAGAAGAAAGAAATCCATTCATAATCTTTCTTTGCCAGTGAAGAACTGAAAGCCACGTGCATTCTTTATTTTATCGTCTGCATAATCACAAAGCTTTGCGGTCTGGTTTTAAACAGGTATGACAGCCTAGGTCTTCGGCATCTCAAGCCCAACAAAATCTATTCTTCAAATGTGATCACAGTAGCAGAAAGGAGCTGAAGCATCATTAGTCACCGCCACATTGATACATGCATAGTAGTGTTAGTGCTGGTCTAAGCATTCATAACACAAGTTGTTTCCTCCCACACAATCAAAATCTAATACCCTCCTCAGCCTATTTATTACAGGCTTTGGGGAACTGACAAGAATAGCTTACATATATTAAACTGTGCATCGGAAGGTGCTTGGACTTACTGTTCACTAAGTGTGCTCTTAATTCTGTAGGTGGCTCAGCACCTTGCTTCTACATATGGTGACAAGGCTTTTGAGGTGGCCAAAATAGCACAAGTTACTGGAAAAAGGTGGCCTATTGTTGGAAAACGCCTTGTATCTGAATTTCCTTATATTGAAGCTGAGGTATGTAAAAAGGATTAGATTATCCTCTGTGGTGATTTTTTAGAACAGAAGCTGGTTATAGGCTAGCCGCACTGAATGCCATGTCTTCAGTGGGAGGGAAGTCTATAGCTGGATTGTAAACAGAAATTTGAGTAAAATGGAATAATAATTTTTCTGAACTTAATTTTATTAAATACATTTGGACACATGATCCCTGATGCTTTTATTATAAATAATTTCAATGAAAAAAAGAGCTTACATTTAAGACACATTCAATTTCTTAATCACTTAAGTCAAATTATGCCATTGTGGGTATGTACATATGAGGCTCCATATCTACTCCAACCAGTGTTCTTGTTCACCTTACCACCCCACTTACCAGAGCTTTGTGCTCTCATTCCCACGTAAGTGAGTCCCTTTCCCATGTCCTACCATTGCAGAATCTGTATATTTCTTTTTCACTTTCTATCTGATTTTAATACCTTAGGTTGTGTATGGGGTAAAAGAATATGCGTGCACTGCAGTGGACATGATTTCACGTCGCACTCGGCTGGCCTTCCTGAACGTGCAAGCAGCTGATGAAGCATTACCAAGAATCATTGATATAATGGGGAAGGAACTTCACTGGAATGAACAAAAGAAAAAGGTGAGAGACACATTTCAGAACTGGAGCTTGTTTTAAATTCTCATTTCCTTTAAACAGTTTCCCTTTTGACAAATGCACATCTAAACGGATTTAATGGAAAACAGGAAATGTTCCTTTCTTTCTGCAAGAATGATCTTTTGGCATATGCTATTAAAAAACAAAAACAAACAAAAAAAAAAAAAACCCAAAAAACTGTCAAACTAGTTCCAACTGGAAAGCAGTGCAGAAATCTAGAGCTTTAATTAAAATGAAAGTAAAATTGGAGCTCTTATCATGTTCCTGAGTGGGCACTTTGTTCAGCACTAAATTTGCTACAACTGATCAGTCTGTCTGAGATGCACAAGATTTGAATGGTAGGAGTACTTCAAGTCAGGACTGCTATTCACTGATAGAGCTGTGGAGGAGAAAGTTGCATGGCAGCAGATCGAGGGATGTGATCATTCCCCTCTATTCTGCACTAGTGAGGCCACATCTGGAATACTGTGTCCAGTTTTGGGCTCCCCACTACAAAAAGGACATGGACAAATTAGAGAGAGTCCAGAGGAGAGCAACCAAAATGATCAAAGGGCTGGAGCACAAGCCCTATGAAGAAAGACTGAAGGAACTAGGCTTATTTAGCCTGCAGAAGAGAAGACTGAGGGGGGATTTGATAGCAGCCTTCAACTACTTGAAGGGTTGCTCCAAGGAGGAGGGAGCTCGACTGTTCTCGGTAGTAACAGAGGGCAGAACGAGAAGCAATGGCTTCAAGTTACAGCTGGGGCGGTCCAGGCTGGATATTAGGAAAAACTTCCTTACTAGGTGAGTGGTGAAGCATTGGAATAAGCTGCCTAGGGAGGTGGTGGAATCTCCATCTCTGGAGGTGTTCAAGTCCCAGCTGGACAAAACACTGACTGGGATGATCTAATGGGAGTGGTCCTGCTTTTTTTGGCAGGGGGTTGGACTAGATGACCTCGTGGGGTCCCTTCCAACCCTATGATTCTATGATTTGCCCATTTATTCTTTTTTTCTTTTTTTCTGTGTATCTACTCTTGTGTTGCTTTCCTCTCTTATAAAGCTTTCTTTATGACTAATGATGTAGACCTTGATACCTCTGTTGGACTCACTAACAGTCTCAGAGTCATCTTTCTCAGCTCTCTCTCATTGAAATCAAGTGACTTGGGGGTGGGGATGGGGATGTGTTGGGGGCATTGAAATCAAGTGACTTGTCTGGTCCACATGGGGACCATGTGGTGAGCACTCTTCGCTTTGAGTGTCTTCTGTAGAAGATGATTGATCAGCATCTTGCAGGATCACACCCTTAATGCTGTAAAATGTAGAATGCCTTAGGAATACTATGAGGTAGAAAAGAGCAGTAGTGTGGTCTGGCTTGTGCAATTACAGCTTAGTGCCTCAGCCAGTTTAAGCCTAATTCACTCTCATGTCTTGAAGAGGGGAGGACCTGGATATGCACATTGTGGTTCTCTCAAGTCCAAAGCAATGTAAAACCTCCTGTTGCTCGTGCTTGGTACCTTTTTGCCAGTTTAGATCTTGTCTTGAAATTCAGAAAGGAATTCATTTGAATTCTCCCAGCCGGAGGACCTCTGGTGACTCTCAGCCTTTCCAGAGACATATATAAAAAAGTGATTAGAATTCTTTCAAGGATGTGTGCCAATTTGCTCGTGAACATATGTTAAATGAGAATGGGAGGGAGTGCCAGGCTGTAGGCAAAGTATCTTAATGTCAGAGGGAGTTTGGCCAAAAACAGAGAAACAAAAGAAATTGAAAATAATATCTGTCATTGTGGTAAACTTGTCCAAGTCAGGTTTAATATGATTCTGTTCAGAACATTAGGTTATGAGTATAGGGTTGCAGTCAGGAACCTTTATCTACTCTCTTCCACATATGCGTTATGATGCAGTCTTTAGTCTCATGATCACACATAATTTCTGCAACAACACATGTAACATACCATCTCTGTAAGTGGGGACTACTGGTCTCTCTCTTCAGCCCTGAAAGGGCTGACCCCTTGTCCAGCATTTGTAGTGAGCTGTTTTCTTCAGAGATCTATTTATTGGTGGCATCAACAGTCTTAACAATAAATGCCAAATAAATAGTTCAGCATAAATCCAGTGGCTAAACCAGGTCCTTTGCCTTTGTCCCAGGGGCTTCATTGCAGGAGCCCCCAGTTCTGGTAGCTCTTTCTCAGTCCTCCTAGGAGTTGTCTGTCTAGGCATCCCACTGCTGCTGGAACCAGCTCGCTTTTTTTAGCACTCCTCCCTCGGTGCTTTGAACCCTTTATAAAAATCATTGTTCATCAGGCAATTGTCCAACCCCTTGAAAACTGTCAGGCATTAATCTATCTTCAGCAGGGTCAGAACAGAGCTTGCTGGCCCCAGGTCCTCTGGCCTATACAGGGCCAAATCACCCTGTTCCTATAACTGCAAGTGTAGCATCTTTAAATGTAATTTACATTTCATTGTGTCTGTGCTCTGTTTTTTATTATGCTCCAGTACATCTTTATTTCTGTTTGTGTGTGTGAGAGTGCAGTACATTATCAACACAAGATTCCTTAAGTGCAGTCCAGGGGAAGAGGACATTACAGGATCAGGACTTAACTTAGCTTTGAAGTCAAAGACTTCTGTACACACTCAACTTGAAGCATATGAGTGATTCTGATAAACTCAGTAGTCTTCTCATATGCTGAAAGATCTGAAGATGAACTCTGTGTAGGTCAAAAGCTTGTCTCTTTCACCAATAAAGATTGTTCCAGCAAAAGACATTATCTAACCCGGTTTGTGTGTCTAATATCCTGGACCAATATGGCTACAACAACACCGTAAACAAAAACAGAAGGTATCAAATATGAAAATCTTTTTACAACAGGGCTGTCCTGCCTATAAATTATATGCCCAGCAAATTTTTACTATTGATAAGTGTCAGTTATACATATTCTGTAGCATTGAGTAAGAATAGTTTACTGTGAATGCTTTGTATGGTGCTTTTTATGGCATACGTCTGTGGTTCCCAAATTTTTTTGACTTGAGGGCCACATATGTATCTTTTACAATCTTGAAGGGCCACTAGTCTCTGCCAATAGTCCCCACTGCAACCAGGCAGAAAGAGTTCACCAGGGAGGGTTCCTCCTTACTAATTTCTGTTTCCCTGGCTGCAGGAAGAAAATCACACGTGTTCTGTAGTACTGTGCACTCTACTCAGGTCCCTGGTTAGTGGCTCCCTTCTGCATCCAGGGGAGTGGAAGATCAGTGCTTCTCTCCTTCTGGCACCAGCAGGGACCCCAGCATCTATGGACCTAGGCCAATGCTTGACAAATCCTGGGTGCTAGGTTGCCATGGTGCCTAGAAAGTTGACTTAGGGACATAGCTGCACTGCAGTACTTGAGAAGTAGAATGCCCCTGGCATCTTTTTAAAACAAAACAAAATATCAGCATTGCTGCTCTACCCCTGCCCCAATACTGCTGAAAGTGCACCAGGAAGCAGCTTATTTTTATTTTTATTTTGGCTTGTGGAAGCTTTTTTTGTACCACAGTGGTGCCAAAACTGGTATTGGTGGCTTTTTTTCAGTGACCTGGATTTGTTCAGTGCACAGTGCTACAGGACACGTGTGGTTTCCTTCCTGTACTTCTGAAGTGCCATGACATAGCTATGTACCTTAGTTTTTGGCCCACCAGTAGGTGACAGAACATTTGTTGAGTCCTGACCTTGGTGGAGTGTTTCGCCATGTTCCCTTCTACAGACGGGCAGGGGAGTGCTGATTTCTCAGCCTCTTGGCTGTGGCAAGGAGCTAGTGCTGGTCTTTTGGCCTGCGAAAACACACCGTGCTTGGGTTCTTAGGCAACGGCTCCTTCTGCAGCCAGTGGTGTTTGGGGGGGGGGGGGAGTCATTTTGAAAAGCCCCCATAGGCCACTTTTGCTGCTGGGCAATGCTTGAGAATCACCAGGCATACATTGCTCAAAATAAAGAAGCTACACAGTTTGAATTAAGGTTGTAGAAAATTGTTAACACAATTTTTCAAATATATATTACAATACATGATCACTTAATTAAAGGCTGTGAAGTGTCATTTGATCACAATATTGAAAGGCGCTGGACGAGTTGGAGCCAAGCTGTGCTGTAAATATACATTTTGTGGCTTTCCACACAAAATGTTAAATACCAAACACCCTACCCCATAACACTTAAATAAGTGAAGGATTCAAAGTTGAACTGAAATTCAAATTTGAAGTTAAGACCTTTCTTTCATTCTGCGGTGTGAAGAGGATAGTGTCAGCTTTCATTTTGATTCTCCTGGCTTTTGTTGATTGAAGTCCATGATGGATCATTCACAGCATTTAAATATTGATGTAAGATACCAAGCCTTAATTAAAGGCCACTTCATGGCCTTGATCTGCAAGAGCTATTCTTGCTGACATCACTGTGTGCATATGTGGATTGAGGGCATGATATGGCCCTAAAAATCCTCATATTTCATGTCTCTCAGTGTAACTATCAATTGACTATAAGCATTTGTACATCAGAGCCAGTGATCTTTGGGAAGCATGAAATGCTGCCTAATCTTAATGAGCTTGTTCACTCTTAAACACTTTTTTTGGTCATCTAATGCTGGATCAGCAACTATAAAGTAAAAGGAAACAATAAAATATTATGGTATACAAGAAATTCAGGATTTAAATATTCAGTATTTTAGATCTGAGACTTTGTTTCTTTCATGTTTTAGGAAGAACTTGCAGCTGCTAAGAAGTTTCTGTATTATGAAATGGGCTACAAAGCAAAATCAGAGCAGCTAACAGACCGTTCTGAAATTACTCTTATACCTTCAGATATTGACAGGTAAACGAAGTACAAATAGACCTCCCCACTAGTCCTCGGGAAGATATTTCTGTCAGTCTTTTGAGTATATCTGTTTCATTTATAATTCTTTTTTACAGATATAAAAAGAGATTCCACATGTTTGATAAAGAAGAAAAAGGCTTTATTACCATACTAGATGTTCAACGTGTATTAGAGGTAACATTTCTCCTGATGTGTGTGGTTTGTTTTTTTTGTTTTTTGTTTTTAATTCTCACAGTTGTGTAGTATGGTGTAAATCATGCTAAACTGATCCAGTTGATTTGTCTGTTGTGTTCTTTTAGAGTATCAGCATTCAAATGGATGAAAACACACTTCATGAGATTTTAAATGAAGTGGATTTGAACAAAAATGGGCAAGTTGAACTCAATGAGTTTTTGCAGGTGAGTGGTTTTTTACTTTAATTGTAAGGAAAGGAACAAAAGAATCTTCATTTCCTTTTCCTCTCCATATTGGACATTAATTATCAATGCTAGATGCAGCATTTGTGCATAAAATTTTACAGACTTGCCATTATTATTTTTTCATTCTTTTATGTGAATTTACCTTGCCTTAAAGGTAGACAATGCATCCATCAACACTAAGAAATACCAACAGCAGCACACCATGGCATTGTTATTGATCATATAATTTCCTATACTCTTGAGTCTATCCTTGTAAGGACAAATTCTGCACCATGTGCTTATATGGTTTTTAATATTGATGACCATTATTTCTATACACTGCTTCAAATTCAGTCCAAGTAGTGAATTATGTGCTAAATATCCCCATGCTCACTTGAGATGGATAGGAAGGTTTCTTCCTCCACATAATTGGATCAAAGAGGCTCCTTATTTGTGTAGCTAATATTATAGTTCCTCTTTTATCTCTAGAAAAACTTTAAAAGTAGACTGGACAAACCATTAGACAGACTCTTTTTTTACAGCTTGTCTTCACTGCATGATTATTTATAAAGTATGTCAGTTTTACTGCTAACCCAACTCCAATCCACGCACACACATCTCTAGCTTCAGTTGATTGTTGCTATAAGCTGCAGTCAACTAGCACATCAGTGGTTACGGGCGGCTGGCAGTGGAGCTAGCAATGCGGTGGGAATGCACCTCACTTTACAAAAAACTCATCGGCTGCTAATCCAGCCACCCTGTGGCACTCAAGTATTAGGTGTTGTGTTCCCTCTCTAATGGCTAACTATGAGTGATCATAAAATGGAAAGCAAGGCTAGCTTGAGTGGAGTAACTTGAGTGTCCTCACTCAAGCTAACTTGCAGTGAAGTTCCAGATGTGTAGCTGTGTCAGTCTAGTTCAGCAAAACAAAACAAAACACCCAAACCCTCCAAAGAGTCTTGTGGCATTTTTAAAGGCTAACAAATTTATTTATCACATGAGCTTTTGTGGGAGAAAATCCCAAGCATCAGATGAAGTGAGATTTTTCTCCCACAAAAGCTCATGCAATAAATAAATGTGCTAGTTCTTAAAAGTGCAACAAGACTCTTGTTTGTGTTGCAGTGAAAAATATTCCTGAGGCTAAAATCCTGGCCCCATTGAAGTCTCTCTGAATTTTGCCTTTAGTGGGGCCGGGATTTCACCACAGACAGATTGCCTGTCCTGCATTGGCAGTGGGACATGCTAGATGAGCTACTAGGTATCGTCCATCTATGACTGATAGAAGGGTTCTTCTAGTTACATGCAGTGTTTGTCAGCTTTTTTCTCTTGGTTTTTTCCAGCTATTGGGAGGCTAAAATAGAGGGATGCCCTCTGTAATTCTCTTTAAGTAACCAAAACAAAAGGTTTGCTAGGGAAAATAACAGAAGATTCCATGCTCCCCTCCACTTCTGTGAGAGACCAATGGAACTGAATGGGGGCAAAATAGAAAATGGTAAAGTCTTACTTATTGCGTGCTCAGACCCTGCACAGGCATCTTCACATGGTTCCCTATCCTTTGGGATAGGGCTGGGAACCTGTCACTCTCTGTACAGTCTCCTAACAAACTTGAGTGGTGAAGCAGAACAATATATTGCTGATCAAGCTGTAGTAGTAATTTTGTGAGTTTTCTGTCTGTGCTGTAAAGGTTTCATCAGAGAAAAGGCTGCAGTTGACTGGCACATGCCATCAAGAGTCCTCAGAAGCTGTCTGTGAGGCTAGAATGTAGAGGCAATGCAAGAAGTCAAAACACCCTCATTCTTCCCCTGTTCTTGAATAGTGACCAAAAAACTCTGAAATAAAGGAGTTTTTCCTATGTAAAAATAAGCCTACCTAGTTCCAGACAGTATATCCCAGGGTTATCCAACCCACCAGAATGTGGCCTGACAAAGCTGCTATCCAGCCCTTTGAATACAGCAATGGCCTCCCCACACACATCCAGCTAGAGCTGAGGAGCAGTCCCTCCTCTCCAGTCCCATGTCAGCCGGGAGCATCCTCTTCCCTCCATTCCAGCGCTATGCACTGCACCAGCCAGGACATAGGAGCAGAGGTGAGTGTGGAAAATCAGCTGCTTCTGGCTGGGAGGGGAGGCTGCTACAGCTGCACACTTTGTGCAGCTTGTGTGATCTCTCTTCTGCTCGAGGACCTGCTCCAGCTTGCAAGCCAGACATAACTGGCAGGAACACAGTGCAGTCCAATCTAGCACCCTGAAGTCTGGAAGTTGCACTATGCCAACTGCCTGCAAAAGCCTGGCTGGGGAAAGTAGTTTCATTTCTCAGCCCATGCTGGCTGTTGGGGACAGGCACCATGTGAACCAGAGCCCCACTTCCTTCCTCCTTCCGTTTCTCCCCTGTTTCAAGACCGGTTCATTTGGATACCATTCCAGCAGCCAGCCTGGGGCAGGGAAGGGAAGCCATCTCCCCCAACCAAGCCACCTCAAGCAGGAGGGACTAAGGTTGGAAGTGGATCCTTGTCCACTCACCCAGCTGCCAGCAACCAAATGGGTGGTGGGGCACAGCAGAAGGACAGTCACCCCCATAAGTGGGGCAAGGAGTGAGGAGAACATGGCGGCCATGGGCAAGGGAAAGACATGCTAGTCACATGACTAGTTGTGTGTCTTCCCTCCATCTTTCCTCCAAAGCTCCTCACCCCACTGACAAAAGTTGAGATGTGTACTGCTGCTCCCCTGCAGTCATGTGCCAGCCAACTGGGTGCAGCAGCAGCACCCCCTCCCGTCTGAAACTTGCTCACTGGCCCCTGAGTGAGAAAAAAATTTTAATGTGGCCCCTCACACTAAAAGATTGGACACTCTGGTGCAGCCAGTAATTTATAGGAGTATCCTTTTCAACAGCAGAGGGCTCCATTTTGTTCTCAGATTCCTGTATGATGCTTCCTTCAAATTCCGTGTGAGTCACCCACACATCCGAGGGCACAATTTGACCAGTGCTGCCCAGTTAAAACATTAGC
The DNA here is from genome assembly GCA_007922195.1 of Podocnemis expansa. Classification (NCBI taxonomy): domain Eukaryota; kingdom Metazoa; phylum Chordata; order Testudines; family Podocnemididae; genus Podocnemis; species Podocnemis expansa. The sequence continues at coordinate 30,902,741 of ML681984.1, forward strand.
AATTGTTCATAATTAATAGAACCATTGATTAAAAGCTTGACTGAAAAAGTATTCGGGATAAGAGCTGCAGGTTCAGTGTGAGGCATATGCAATCTACCCTGTCCTGCTTAATTTCTGAATTATCTAAAGTCAGAAGATATCAGTGTGCATTAAAGGGAGAGATTAATTCAGTCATCTATGCATCTTTCTACAAATGATTTACAAGGGAAAAAAAGAAGATGGTAAAGATAACACTAAATTTTCTTTCATTTATTTGACTGTCTTCACATGAGCAGTTTATTTGTTTCCAGCCTGCCACGTTTGTTTTTGTACAGTCTTTCTTGGTCAGATATTTCAGATGACTGCCAGGTCTTTCCTGAATCATGGCAATGATGAATGCCGAACATGTGATAAATTAATGCTGGGGAATTTGGTCAATGTCAGCCCTTTTTCACTGTGTCAAGTTAAACAAACAAGATCAAGGCAAAGGAAATGGTAATTGTCTCTCTAGAGATGAGCTGTAGATAAGAGCATTGTTGAATCTAAATGCAGAAAATTTTCACAGGTTACGTCCAGCATTGCAAAAATGGTGTATTTAGTTACCTAAAAGATGGTAGATAACTATGGGGCCAAAAAACATTTAAAAGTAGAAAGAGGAAAAAAAAATAGCCCTGTGACATCATATTAATACATTCTCTTACACACACACACACACACACACACACACACACACACACACACATATATATATTTTTTCAGGCACTTGAAAGCCCCTTTTTCACATCCTTTAACATAAAGTTTTAAATAGAGGAAAAAGAAATGAGACTTCACATTTTCTGTGCTGCACTCACTCCTTTTATGTGTATGTTATGTTATAACTTAGTTGGAGTGCATTAAATTTAAAAAACAGAAATAACTGGCAATTTATTATGCAATGTTTGTTGTGCTCAGTAGTCTCCTTAGAGGTTGTATGTTTGTGGTTTAATATGTCCGAAAGGTAAAGAATAGCACTCTCTTCTTGCATATTTTTAAGAACTATAATTATCGGTGGCTTCTAGTTTGTGATCTTTACATTTCAAAAATGCACAGTAAGCCACATTTTGAACCAAATTTCTTAATAAATAAAAAAAAAGAGAGAGAGAGAAAAGAAGTCTGATTACAGAGCTCATGTGCCTCCACATTGTAGTAATCAGACCTTTTGTGCATCTGGGCTGGATGTCTTCTGTATGTGTGGGCAGCACAGAACATATTGTACACTACTGTAAATTAAGTATCACAATACCAAAGTAAAATATTTAACAAGGAATAAAACGAACCTTAGATCAAGAGAATTAAATTTGTGAAATTTACTTTAATGGTGATAAATCCTTTAAATGGATCTATTAGGGTTCTTGCTCCTCTTTGAAAACTTTCACTAGAATACATTTCTTGGCAGAATGTTTGTGGAAATTTGTGGAAATTTATATTTGAATGTGTGAACATTTGTGCCAAGGTGTGTGCTTGCTTCTCCAAATGTGGAACAGAGCAATACCACGTGAGTTATCTGATCTATTGCAAAAAATGAACTTGGCTTGAACAATGAGTGCTTGCGGAGACTATTTGTAGGAAATCTAATGGGTTGTTAAAAATTGGGAATTTCTAAATAAAGAATAAATATGAAGAAGTTACGGTGCTCACAGATATACCACAAACAGAGTCTAAATTCATTAGATAAATTATTTGTTGCGAATTGTTTTCTCAGCTCTAGTCTGGCATTTAAGAAAGAAGTCAGATGAGTAAAGTGAGTGTTGCATGTCAGGGATGGTTTAATGGGGGTACTTGGTCCTACCATGAGTGCAGGGAACTGGACTCGATGACCTGTCATGGTCCCTTTTGGCTTCTATGATTCTGCGTTTTGCTACCATACTGATATCTCACAAATCAGTACTGGACGAAGGAAGATTTAAAGAAAGAAAAACCAAAAAACAAAGGATGCTTTTCTAATTATTGGAAGAAGTATAAGACCTGACTAGAAGAACGTGTCAGCATTTGGAGAGCTAATGCAGTTATGTGATCACTAGTCTATTATCTCATTTGTGTACCTCCATTGGAGAGAGTGGAACTATGGCAATTTTCACCAGCTGAAGATATGGCAGATTTTGAGCATTGTTTGTTTAGATATAGAGATGGCTGAGGATAAGGGTAAGTATTTTTCTTGAATACTATTCAAAGATCTAATTATACCTTCTCTTGTGTGCACCAAAGATAGTGAAACCATATGAAACTATATGTGATGGGCACAGAACACAAGGAAAAGATCAGTTAAACAGGAGGAGGAGAAGAAGAGGCTGGATACATTGGTCCTCTGTGGCATGCTCCCTTGGGGGCTGGCAAATTTTTCTAGCAGAAATTCTCTTGGAAGTTAATTCTCCTCCAAGACACCAGGTTTGTGTAGGCCCAAATCTACCTGCAGTAGTTGTTTTGTAACAGTAATTTCTTCATACTTTTATGCTTTTATTTAAAACTTCCCAACTTTTAAAAACTCATTAACTTGATTACAGTCTCTGCAAACATTCATGGTTCAAGCCAAGTTAACTGTTAACAGTTGGTCAAATAAGTCACATGGCACTGCTGTGTTCTCCACTTGGGTAAGTGAGCATGCACCTTGGCACATACGTTGTCAAATTCAAACAAAAAAGGAAGAAATCTGAAGTGAGGTTGCTACTTTGCTCCTTCTAGAGGTGTCTGTTTCTGTCTTAGAAAGTCTCTTACAAGCTGATTGCATATAATTTCAAGTCTAATGCGGATCTTAACGATCAATTTGAAAAACATACACACTTAAAATCTTGTCACTCAAGTGTGTTGGTTAAGGTAGGGCTGAAAGTCCAGTTTAAGTACTTAAATGCAAATTAGTTTAAAAGTCTCTGTAAAGAAATTTGGATTTAGAAGAATTGTGGAAGTCAAGTACACTGTCAATATAATAAGCCTGCTAAATGAAAAAAGTACAGTACCAGGATTAGTTGTAGATCAGGGATGGTGTTCTCTTCTATCTTTTTGACTCTCCTCAAATTTAAAAAGAGTTCCTACGCTGGAGTTCCTCTGCATGCCTGGATGTAATGAATGGCTTTAGAATGCGATGGTCTGAGTGACACTGCTACTTTCAAACAGGAGGGCCAGATTAAGGGGTCTTGGGCTACCCATCACTGTGGGCCCCCACCCTGCCTGGGGCCCTAGTCCCCACCATGGCAGCTTGTAGGCAAGATGGTGCTGAGGGAGGTCTGGGGCCAGAAGGCGCTGCTGCCTCAGCCTCAGTCTGGCTGCTCTGCTTCTGGGCATGGGGCCCACTGGCGCATGGTGGCGGATCATGTAGGAGCCATAGGGACTGGAGGCAAGGGGCCCCACTTTAGTCCAGGATTCATTCTGGCCCTGTCAAATACATCACATCACTAATTTGTACATACACAGGGAAAAGAACCACTGACCACACTGGAAAATATGCATTTTTAAAGGATGCCATAATCAGAGGCTATAAAGCAATACCTACCATTTCATTTAAAACATCCAACAATCATAGTGTTCTTTGTTGTGCCTTAACGTTTGCTACTGATTTGGAAACATACTTCATTAACTCAGGAGACTTGGAGACTTGCTTCAATTTCAGCCACTGGCAGCCTGCGAACTGGGAAGCTAAAGTCTTTCCAAATCTCTAGTATAGACAGTGTACAGAGGTTCAAACTGAGTTACATGAGTGCAGTATAACCCAGATTCAAGCAGGGTTAAGATGCACCAAAGGAAATAGCAGTTCATGGCAATACCTTGTCTTCATGAGGGTTTGCAGCTGCTTTGCTGGCTGGCCATCAATGGATTCAATCTCCAGTGTAGGGAAGACCTCAACCTGTGGGATTATCATCTCTTTTTAGTGTTGTCTGGTAATTAAATTTAGCTAATATCATTAATATTCTTTAAATGTTGGGGTTTTTTTTTTTTTTAAGCTCATGAGTGCTATTCAGAAAGGATATGTGTCTGGAAGCCGACTAGCTGTACTTATGAAAACTGCTGAAGAGAATCTGCGTCAGAGAGTTCTCATTCCAGTGGATCGAAGTGGTGGTGGACTGTGAGTTTGAGAAATACAAAACTGCTTTCAGCTACAAGATAATGGCTATGTGTAGCTGCCTCTTTCAGTCTGGGAATACATTCCAAATACTTTCAAATGTCTGTTGATTCTACATCATATGTATCTGGCAGTCAGGGTAACGTATGAAAATACACTGGTGCATTTATCTTTTTCTTATTTTCTCTGCTGGTACTAACACTCCAAAATGTGGCCTTTTGGACTACACGTACTTTAGAGGTAGAAATTATTTGCAAGAATTCAGCATAGAGTCTGGAAAAGGCTTGTTCAGGCTCTTCTCCTCACAACCTTGTTAAGCTTTTAGATAATCTTCACCCTTAAAAATAAATGGTGCATGAAGAATGACTGCTACCTAAAAATCAGGTCATTAAAAGCATTTCACCTATGCGCAAGACAACAAGTATTTAAAGTGCCTCTCCAGAAAAAAGAAAGAGGAATCATTTTGGTGGTGGTAGTGGTGTGGGGGAGAAAGGAGGAGAAATGTTCACATTTAGGATTTCAAGGAGAATGTTATACAGAAATATCTCAAGTTTTCTAAATTAAACATCCTGATAAGGAATTACAGTGATATTTATAGAACATTACACAGACAGTCACTTCAGTACTTCTGAATGTTGTACTCATTGAGTTCCACCAATTTTATTGCCTGACAGCAATAATATTGGCAGCATGGCACTGAAAGAGCTCAAGAAGATTGGACCGAAAAAACCCCCTGAAGTCTCCTAGATGAGTTATAATTTAGAGTTAAATATACAAATACAGCTTTCACTCCTCCTGTAAGTCTGAGAAGTATGCTGTCTTGAGTATATGCCATTGTCTAGCAGGCACTGGGGCATACTGTAATGTCTCGTACTCTTTTTGTACTCTTAGACAAATAAGTATTTAAAACAACAATTTTGACACAGTGCACTGACTTAGCCACATAAATATTTGCAAAATGTACACTGAAATGGGAAAGTTATTTTTGCGTTCCAACAGGCCTTGCTGGAAAGCGTAAGGACTATCATTCAGCAAATTTTAATGCAAAGGTGGGACAGTCGTTTTTGGACCATTTGTTTGAGCCATTCTCAACATGGTTTCCACCTGACTGGCTATTTACTCTGTGACCCTTTCTAATATTAAATTGGCTGTGATCAGTGTCAAGATCAGATGGAGGATTTCTGCCTGATCTATGGCAGGGAGGGGAAAATGAATGCACATTTTATTGGTAAATCTTTCCTCCTACTCCTATGAGTATAGATGCTCATTTCCATCCCAAACCAGAAGCCTTGTGCCATCATGTCTGTACGCAATTAAATGAAAAATCTGATTTTTTGTTTTAATTGTACTTAGCAATTTTTTAAGAGCGCATGATGCCAAGTTAATATTTTGAGAGCAGTTCAGTTCTGAAAAACAATGTCTTTTTTAAAAAAAATCATATGCAAAATACATAGGTGCTGAGGACTTATAGGTCCTGTGATGATATTGCTAACTTTGGGTGGTAGTGTTTGACAAATTTCTTCTAGCAAGTTTCTAGCCATTGAAAATTGTATCTAAATAGAAGAAGAGGGAAAACTGACCTGAAATTCTTCAGTGAATGTGTTTTTTATCAGACCAAGGCAAATACACAGCATTTAGTCTTAGCAAAATCCTGGCAAAATTTTGGGACGGATTGAAAGCTCTTGCAAATGATTTTTCTTTATTAGATTTTGCTAACGTCAAGATGTTTTGTACCTTCCTGTACACATCACAGTGGGCAGACTGACTTTCTTGCTTTTGAGACCTCTGAGCACTCTCTAGTTAATCTACGTGAATAAGTTTTTGTGTGCACTTGACAGTGTGAGGTCTATTTAGGAGCAAAAAGGATTGTTCTCTACAGCTCTACCAATTTTCTCCATTGAAATCTGTCCACATACACTGGATAAAATACATACCTATCTATTTCTGAGAAATAAAACTGTTTGTCAAATGTTGTTTCGAAGTAAGTGGTAAAGAACATAACAAATATGAACTGGGAAGAAATGTACAGAGTTTTCTATATTTTTCAAAAAGGTGTTGTGTTACCAAGAAGTTCTAGAGTGTATTGGTTACAAGTGACATATGAGAGCCTTTTTCAAGTCAGGTGAAGAAAACCAGTTAACATATTTTTTTTATGGTTCAGTACACCTTTAAAAATTCCCTTACAAGTAATACTATGAAGAATGATGATTGAGATTTCACTGTAAGGCCAAGGCTGTCTACCACATACCCAGTATATTCCTTGCTGTTCTTTTGCTTTGCTAATGTAACATAACATGCAGAATGTAAAGGGATTTTCATGGCTGTGTGCATGTCCTCTTACTCTGATTTGCTTCCAATTTTAGCTTCAATAACTGTCTTTGCTCTCTCCTTTTTCGTGTCATATGGCACAGTGGAAAGTGTATAAATTTCTTACTTAGGACAACAGGAAAAAAGTTGCATACAGTATTTATACTGGTTTAAATAGGAAAATGAAAAAAATCAAGAATTATTTTACTTCATTAACACCTTATGCTTTGAAAAAAAATTTTCATGATGTACTATTCAGGTCAATTCAGCTGAAAAATTTCAATGTCTTACATTGTTCTTATCCTGTGTGAAACAACTGTTTAAACAAACAAACAAAAATATAAGCCCGATAGTGGTGGGGGGATATATTGCTTATTTTTACACATGGCACTTTTATGTTTTGTGTTGGGTTATTGTTCTAGATTGGACTGTTAAATACTGTGTTTTGAGTCTGGGTTGTCATTTTTATAACTGTCTTGGTGTTTTATTGCCATTATTTATTACATTTGATATATAGAATGAGCTGCATGCATTTATAGGGCAATAAGAGAATATGTTTAATGTGCCTTGTTTTTAAGAACTGAGAGCATGAATCAATAAACCTGATTAAAATGGTCCACTCACTGGTTCTTTGATGTTACTGGCAGTTACAGAAATAACTTTGCTCAGCCTTAAACAACTTAAAAATAAATTTACAAAAAAGATACTTTTTAATAAATATTATTTAGAAAATATACATCATTTTAGTTTAGAATTCAGTGGTTTTAAATCATGCAATGAAAATTAGGAATTAACACAGATTTAACATTATTAGGTAGGTTCAGACTGGGTATATTTATGCTGGAATACAGGTGAGAAATTCTGAGTATCCTATCTTGTAATTTCATACTAAAAAATATAACTAATCAATTTCAACAGGAATTTTGTTTGTCAACCAAATCTTTTCAAGCTCAATTTTCCTATTCACATGATGAATTTTATCTTAACTAAAATAAATAGAAATGAATTGAAAAGATTACATATGTGATCCATTTTGATCATTTTACATGTCAAGTTAGTCTAGGGTTGCCAAGTATTGATAAATGTTCTAACAGGAAAATGCTATATATTTTCATTGTCAGTAAATCAGAGTAGCTGTTATCAGTTTTAACACAAATTTTATAATGCCCATATTATTTTACAGGTCTTAATTTACACATCTAACAGATATTCTACATTTTCAGTTTAACCATGCTGGATTCAGACATTGTGTGTGTGCTGCAGAAGTGAATGCTGAAGCACTGTGAAATATACAGAACTGATATCACCAGACTACAATTCCAAAAGAATAAAAATGCTGTACTTTTTGTAAATGATTTGTCAAAACATTTTCCGTAGTGCTTTCTCAAGTACTTTTGCTACCCTAAAATTGCCTAGGCATGTGACCCTGATTCCCTTAGTCAGGTAAAACTCCCATTGAAACAAATAGAATTCTTGCCAGAGTAGAAATTTCAGCTCTCTTCTGGCATCAAATATCTGGAAAAGGTGTTGTTTATTATAGCTAAAACTGGTTGCAGTGAGCATAGAAATAATAATATGGAATATCATAGCAACATTAATATTTTAGTGTCATTGCTTAAACTGGGAGATTCCTATGTCAAATGTGAACTAATTGCATTTGAATAAAGGAGGCAAAATATCAAAACATCTTCAACAAGGATGTATCTTTGTCACTTAATTGAATTTCAGTTTTGGCCAATGAGTGAAGGGCTTCTCATACTTTCAGATTTCTTTCCTTTACATTTTTAGCCCTCAATCCTGTAATTAGCCGCTTGCAAATGTATAGAATGTAATGCAAGGGCTTTGACACTGCAGGATATTTGCACAGGTACAGTTACAAGATGATTGTGAGCTATGCTCCAGAATCAATACTTTGTTCAGTCTATGCAAGCCACCAGTGTTATGGGGTAATTGCTGGGGTCATCTTTGCTCTTCATATTTCAAAGATAGAAGCAGAACCTAGTATGTGGATATCCTGAGCTGAGTGGTAGGGTCCTTTATTTATCCCATGAATTTTTCACAATAAGCCATTCATGAAGGCTGAGATGTGTATTCAATGTTTGGCTGGATGAAGGCAGAATAGTAGAGAGAACCAATTTCAGCTGAAGTTCAGGAAGTTGTAGTTGGTACTGTAACTGAATTTGAGCTCTTGGCCACTGCAAAATAACATCTGTTCCTCTTAACTCCTGTGAATCCAGCATGACTTCACAAACTGATGCTGTTGAACATTTTCAGATAACTGATCACTTCAGCGTTTGCTTCTCTTTTATTTAATGGCAATTAAAACTGTTTGGTTTGCTTACAGATGCATATTTTAGGTGACACAGTTTTTTCTGTATGGTGCATCTTTAAGGCAATTAGCTAACTTCTCTTCAGTTAAAATACCCAGAAATGTAATGGGTCTTTTTATGCAACATAGCTGGAAGTGTGAATTTTGACTTTTTTTTTTTATTCCTCTGTGTGCTTTATTTAACTAAACAAGATACATCTGTCTTACCAAGATACCTTAATCTGTTTAAGTGGTATAAATGCAAATTCTTTTCAAGGCAAGTATTCCTTTCTAACTTCTCACCCTCCTGAAAATAAGCATAGGATTTTCCTCCTTTATTTTGTTCTCTCATGAATTCCTTTTTAGTTTGTTTTACTGAACCACCTACATTCATTTTTTATTTTTGCATCTCTACAATTAACAGATCTGAAATTCATTTTTATGCATGCTGAGTTTTTCCTGTCCAAGTCAAGAAGCTGTAAATTCTCAGATCTATTGAACTGACAATGAAATATATTTCATTCCCCCCATGAATCATTTTGCCATCCTTATCACAGAAAAATGATAAAATTATGGTATAGCATGTTTTCATATATTACTGATTTTTTTCCCCCCAATTTGTTCTATGATTTGCTTCAAAAGAAAGCAAGTTTAAGAATTTAGAATAGCTTGATAAACAGGACTTGGTAAACGATCAAGATGGGCTGAAAATCAGGCCAATCTCTATCTATTAATTGTTTGGTTTTATGAACTGTTTTGTGCATCTTTCATGTGAATCCAAGTTTTACTGTTGCTACTTAATATCAAGTCCAAACAATTTAAAAGATAATTTAGTTAATTTAATACTTCAGTTTGGTAAGGTAACTGTTACTTTTGTGATATATGTAATGTTTCTCAGGTATTTAACAACTCTC
>ML681984.1:30917338-30940129 GCA_007922195.1 Podocnemis expansa
AGGCTTCCAACAGGCAGAAGGTTTTATGCCAAGTAAATAAAACAGAAGAATTCTTCCTCTGCTACTACAATGGAACTGTAAAATCCTGTTATCCCTTGAAAAGCAGCCTTGCCATCTATTGATTGAGACTCCAGGCTTTGACTTCACTTGGTCAGTGCTCTTTTCTGGTGACTTAGCAAATGAAAAGCTGGCCTTCTGTGTGTCTGATTACAGATCATTTCAAAGACAAAAGTCCTAACAAACTTGAGACCTTCTTCCTGATACCAAGCTGATAGTCCATCTTGCACAGCTGTTACGTGACAGTGCAATGGTATGGACAAAACTAGACTTGCTTTGTGCTCAGATAGCACCATTACCAGATTTCCACTGCCGTCCCAGTTCTGGAGGATGCGGGCTGTACCAGAGGCAGAAGAGTTAAGAGGAGATACAAAGGGCAAACACGTTTTGTTGCTCAAGATTGTGAACAAAAACACCTTGCTGAGTGACGTAAATTTTGCCAGCATAAGCACAAGTGTAGACAAGTCCAACATGCAGATTTATGCACGTGCAAATAATTCCATAATCCTTTGACGCATAAGTGTTTTAGATGTGTAAATGGTATATGGTTCTGGCCTCCTCAATGAATTAAATAATAAAGATTAATTTCTGTCTAAATGCCTTACAGCATTGAACAACTTATTTCACTAAGTACTTAGTGTGTGGAATGAGTTAATCCTTCTGTATGACTCTTTGAAGCACTCAAAACCATTAGTTCTCTGCATGTTGAAAGACATGAACTTCGATTTAGAGAAGGCCAAGAAGGATCATGTTTTTCATTCCTTCTTGTAGCTCCCTCTGTGAAGTTGTAATTCAGTAGAGACCTTATATAGTATCCCCTCTCTTGCTTTCCTTTCCTAGGAAATGTATGTTTCTCCAATTCTGAGCTTAACATTTGCCAAATGCAGCCTTTGAAAGGCTAAAATGCTTTGAGGGCTTAAAAACAAAATAGCATTATGGTAAAGTCTTGCAGAATATGTCTGTGTGTTCTACGGAAATTACATTAAAACGTATAGGAGTAAAGAGAAAATACAAATCTTTGTGTAAATGTGGGTTTGTTGCCCCCAGTTATTGTATAGAATGCTATAGCAGGCATTTAATTTTCTGTGACATTCAATAGGATGAGGGGACATTAGTTTTACATCTGATCAAATATAGGTATTATTGAAAATCCTATGAATTTACTTTGTATCATTTTCTTCAAATGGTAATACTTGTCCTTTTTCTTCTTCATGGAGGATCATATATGTTCCCAGTTAAGTTGGCGGTTACATTACAGGCCGAGTACACTAAGCAGTTCACAAACATTACATGGCAAATCCTTGTCAAAATCTAGATGCTCTGGCCCAGTTAGATGGACAGTGACTACGGAAGGTTTGTAATGGTTGGTTTTTGAAATGCTTTTTTGCAGATGTCACACTGGCAGAGAGGCTCTAACATTACTGGTACACCATCAAGGCCACAGGAATCCCACATAGTTCCTGGACCTCTATCCTTGAAGGGGGTGACTGAGTTCAATAGTGAAGCCATGTAATGTAAATCCATGATGTCCCCACTGAAGTCCCAACATCTGCTAGTGCGAATTTTAATGTCTTGAAGCACAGCATTGTGGTACTCATGATGTGATTGTCCGATTTGGGCTCCTCATACTTCCACTCCAGTTCTGCTCCTATGCTGCAGAAGTGTGCTGTTATCTGGCTTATAGGACCTTCCATCTTGTAGGGTTGGGCCAAGGACTAACTAATTCATCCTCACAACACTTCTGTATAGTAGGTGACCTTTTTCCTCATTAGCTTTTTATGCATTGTGAAAGTACTTTTCCTACCCTGTGGAAGTATGGGAGTGCCTTTCTTAGACCTCAAGAAAAACTCTGTGTGGCTCGGAAGTCTCTATATGCACCAAAATATAGTGTATCCCTATACACGAAACTAAAAAAAATGTTCCCTGCAATGTCATGTTCTCTGGATTATTCAGTGGTTTTCCAAACAAAAAGAAACATTTAATCCAAACTCATCCCCTTCACCTCACCTCTCATTAAAATGTGCCTATGTTACTAGAGTTTGTCTCTCTCCTACTGCAAATTCAGAACCTTTCATTTTGAGCATCTGTACTGGAAGTCTTTCTGTAGATATCTTCATAATCTAAATACTCCCTCATTTTCTCCTTTTGTTGCACTTGGGATGATTTCTCATATTCTAGGAACACAAGCTGAGGAACAATTTCTGCATGTTCTTAGGCAGGCTCTTATTTAGGAATATCATAGAATATTTGCCTTCAGCAGCTCAAATTCTGAAAGTGCTACAAATATATTTTTTCCACCATTTTTTATTAATTTACTGAACAAAGTACAATGCTTAGTGCATGCCTCCTTTCTCTCCTCCCTCCATCAATTCCTCTTGTTCTAAATGTTCCAAAACTAGGACTGTTGAAGTGGAGCGAGAAAGAAACTCCTGCTGTGAATAAATTGTATAGTTTTAAAAACTGATGCTTAAATGACAAGTCTGTGTACCTGCCAGTGTTACTTTATTATTACTGGTTGATGTTATCTACTGTATATAAATTGTACAGATAACACACACAGTGCATTAAGGCATGGATTTGGTCTCCCCCCCCCCCCAGTATTTCTTTAAAATTTCTCAAGATAGGTTGATAGACAAATCTGTCTTAGATATTTAATGCTAATATATTAATACTTAGATGACTTATAACAATAGGAAGTCATCAGTTTGTTTTCTAAATCCTAATGCAATGGTTGCCATAAGAACACAAACTATGTGTACATTTTAATGCGTCTATGCTTCATAATTATGCATGGTTGTGTGCTGTTATAATTGACATAAAATATAAAACAGGTCAAAGAGCAGCTATTAAAACTATTTTTCATTTTGCTGCCTGACAGCCAGCCACATCAATGCCTCGTACATTTAATAGGACCATACAAAGAATGCAAAGATAGTTATATAATTTCAACCATATTAAAGCCTCCAGAACTTGCAACCTAATTATTTTCTACAGTATCTTCTTGTAAACTATATTACTTTATTTGGAATGTATCTGTTTTTCGATTAAACAATAGAAGTACATTAAATTAGTATGGGGGGAAATCATAAAACTTTTGGACATATTTCACAGAGGTCATTCTGTTAGGTTAAGAATTATCCCAGGCACAATGATTTTCTGCCACTTAAAATAAAAAATAATAGAATTGCACTAAGTCCACACAGCTGTTTAACTCACAGAAGTAAATTTTTCCAGTGGGGTAAGTTGTAGTTGTGTCCTCTTCTCAACAGTAGCGTTGCAGAAAAAGAAAATGCCAAAAACAATTTGAATTTATAAAATGTACCTGATGTGCAAACTGGTCTATTCATTAACAAACATAGCCTGGCTACCAGGAAACAGGTTACATCATATACAATTTTGCATCAGTTTTATTTTCTTTTCCCATTATCATTAGTGGCATTATGACAGAAATGATCCTCTATTCCAGTCTTTTCTTCTGGATTTTCATGGTATTTTTAGTAATTATATTGTGTGTTTTTTGTCTATTCTGGATCAGATACTTTTAAAACTAGGCTAGAAAAGGGACCATTAACCTAAGTTTTAAAATATGAACAGCTGCATTTATCCCCAAACTTTCCAACAGAGATAATCAGGCACACATTTCACGCTGGCACTGAATACTAGCTATGCTACTCAGAACTATAGCTAACACATTGTGGGGAAGATCCTTGGCTGATGTAAACAGACATAGGACAGAGGAAGTCACTTATGCATTGACGATTTATACCAAAAGGGGATCTGCCTTATAGGACCAGATACTGTTAATTAAGTCAAATTGAAAGGGTTTTTGCTCTGAGTATATTGGGCTTTGCATGGCTGTGTTAGATTGGTGTGAATGACAAGGAAAACAGGACAGGGCCCTAATAAGCTATTCTGTCTCGCACATTGTAAGCCCATTGGGGATTGGATGTTTCAGAAGACTGGTAATGGACTTTAGAACCTGTTCCAGTTGGCCAGTCCAAGTTGCTAGTGACTGAAACCTCTCATCCACTCTGTGGTTTACATGGAATAAATTTGGTAGCTTCTGTTCAATTTCCCAGCAGAAGGGCAACTGTCACAAAAAGTACCATCACTAGTAGCACTGGTTGGCAAGTTCAACAGGGAGGCCAGACTCTGAAAAGGAATGATCCCCAAAGTCTGTTCCATCTGGTTGGAGGGGTGGGTGGGGAAGGATGAGTTGTTGAAGCCCATCCTGTACCCTCACAGTGGCTAGGACACTTCACCATCTAGTGTTGCTAATCTGGCACTTTTCATAATCAGTGAATTGCATTCATTTCCCTGCCGTTCCTTAATTTTCTGTTGTTAGCTCTATTCACATCGTCCCCCTTGCACGTTATCCTTTCCACTCCACCAGTTATGCCAGCCCCAATCCCCTGTTTCATATTTCCACAAGTGTCACATATGCCTGCTAGAGTGCTCTCCTTGACATTCAGAATACCTTTTCTAAGTTGGTCTGCAAGGCCACTGTGTATCAAGTCTCTTCTAAAGAAGCATTTCTATGAATATGTTCACAAGAAATTAAGCAACTGATTATGGTGAGGTGGTGGTCCAACAGTTCTTTATATCATCTTAAAAAAATGTGTGTATTATTGCATGTTGCTCTCATGTCACCTATCCTGCATCTGTCTGTTTTCCTTGACTTTTAGAATGCAGGGATGGTGCCTTATTTTGTGTGATGTTTGTTCTACTCTTTGCAACAATGAAAGCTGTATATATAGTGGGAGGATGGGATTAGCATTAAATGACCAAAACTGAAGTTACTACTCCATAATTGAATGCTATGGGTTATATTTCTCTCCAAACAGTCCAGTACATGTTGCAATCAGTTACAGAAAGCATAGACAATTCAAGGTCTCTCTGCTAAAATGCTAATCTTTCTGCAAGTCACCTAGAGTGAGATCAATAAAAAGGCTTGATATTCCTTACCAGCAGCATCTGTGATTGTGGAGGCACAGAAGAATCAAGAAAATAAAAATTGGCAGATTTCCTTTGTTCTTTGTTGCCATGACATTATGAAAAGTAAGTACATATCTATTTTCAAGATTTTCATTTAAACCCCTCTTCCTGAAGTGTTGTAGTTAGTGGTGACTGCAAAAGTGGATTATGTGAAGAAAGATTACAGAAGTGCCAGGGGGCCTCCGAAGAGTCTGTGAGACAGATGCTTAGATGTCCAACCCTGAGCTTTTAAACCCCCTCTTGGAGAAAACAGTGCACTTGTCAGAGTATCTAATTTAACTACAAATATCTACCATGTCTTCATATTGGTTATAATGCAAGGTTCCATGTTCAATAAATGTGGTCGAAGGCTGCCAATGAAAAAGGTGCCTATATGCTTTCATCAAACCCTTTTAAATCCCTGAACAGTATTCTGCCTTTTGCTCAAAATATATGGTGCCTTGTATAGGCTCCGACAGCAATTCTGCAAATCATTACATAGGTGGTAATAAAATACTTGAGCGAAATGAAGAGAAACAGATGGGATATTTTATGAAAATGAGGCATGTAGGAAGTTTAAGAATTCAAAACACTTTTATTGCCTTAAAAATCTCACCACTGTATCAGCTACAGGGACATATATTTTCCTGTACAATAAAGAGAAAATAAAGGGCACTTCTTGTCAAACAATTATGTGCATCTACATATTAGTAACAGACCTGCCTGCAGAAAACATGTGCGGTAATTGAAACGGGCTTTTATAATCTGAGGAAACTGAGTAAATATTATCAAGGCGTTTTCAACAACGGTGAATAGTATCAGAGGTTGGGGGTTGTTTTTGTTTTAAGTATTTCATGGCCTAATTCTGTCACCCAGACTCATGTTGAGTTGTATCTGACTCTGCATGTAGTTTCCATTTATTTCAAGGTGGTGTTCAACATGGGTAAGGGCAGCAGAATCAGTCCTTCCATAAAGATAGATAACTAAGAATTTTCTAAGAGACCTAATCTAGGAATTATGTAGGGGGAAATTTTGTGGTCTGTGCTAAAAAGGTCAAACTAGATGATCACAATGGTTCCTTCTAGCCCTGGAGCCTGTAAACCAGTCCAGCCCAAGGTATGTCTGCATTCTTTTTCCCCTGAGGCATCGGGGAGGGGGTGGAGGTTAGTTGTTGACACTAGTTAGAAGAAATCTTCCTAAAACTGAACAGCATCTGTGTGTGAGAAGGCACTTTGGAAGTTATGGCATTAAAATTCTGTTCAGAAGTTAGATTCCTAAGATAAGGTAGTGGCTCCTTTAAATGGTAGCTTTTAGAAGCACTGTATTAAATCACCCTGTCTTGACCTTGTCTACTAATGGACAAGTTTTAATCCTAAAGCTTGCTGTAGACCGTCTTTTTACTGGATGTGTAATCTATCTACACCATGTTAAAAGGGTGAGAATAATTTGCAGCCTTGATTTCACACTGGACCTGCTACTAATCCTGAAGAGGATATCCAGATAGCCACAGATCACAAAACATCAGTATCTGGCTGGCAAGACTCCTCTCCGTCCATTCTGCACAGATGGAGACATCTCCAAGTAGGAAATCTGTAATGCATTAGACCTGGGACCAGGTATAAAGACACACACAACTATAATGATGTACCAATGCAGTGGCTTGTCTCCACCAAGGAAAGAGAGCTATATAGAGCATGTGATGATATCTGACAAGATGCCCTAGATCCTCATTTACTAGGTAATTGTCAATCTTCAAAGATATCAATTACTTTTTTTATGATTAGTGACATATGTTAATTGACATATTTCTATTGGGAACCATCTAGTAGAGTGAATAATAGGGAAGTCCTTTCATGAAAATAGAGAATTAATAAGAGAAATAACCACAGCTGGTACCTGACTGATAATATAAGCTTCATTGTTTGTTAAATATATTTTTGTAGTAGGAAGTGTCTCTGTGGTATCATTTTCTTTCACTATGTCCAGTGCAGGGGCTAAGTTTTAGGGCTGAACCTTTTTCTTCAAAATAGGGGAATTCACCATCACACATTCCCAATCAGCTTTTGTACATGCAAACTATGAGCTGACATAAATAGGAAACTAATACAGAGATAAGATAGTCCAATCTCAGCCAATAATGCTGACCATTTTTTCCCCCTATCTTCTCAAAGTTCTTTGTCAAGGATGATAAATATGAGGAACCACAAGCCCTGAATGTGATCCAATGGGCTCCTCTCACATCCAACCCATCACCAAACAGCACTATTAGTGACTGAAGAATGGGGAACCTAAGGACTTACACTCCAATAAAGGTGATGCCTACAGGGACCTGACTGGAAGATGCCTGGCACTGCTGTTTGGGTGGGGTATCCTCTTTAAGCTGGAAAGAGACACAGGAGGTAGTCTGAGTAACCTGGCTGGTTAGAGCTGCTGTCTGATTCCTGGCCTCATCCCATGACTTTGATTCTACCCTATTTGCAGCTTCAGCCTTGTTCTGGTCCCTGAACCAACTGCATCGTTTGTTTTTTGACTGATCTGGCTTTGACCATAGACTATGGCTCTTTGGCTTCAAACTCAGCACTGACTCTTGGCTTTGGCTCCTGTTTCCTCCCTGACCCAGCTCTGATACTGGGCTCCTGACTTTAGACCTGCCCATCAACCTGCGGTTGCTGCACACCACATTGACTGCAAGGCCTGATGGCCCATGGACCAATTGCTGGAGTGGTCTTCCACAGGTTCTGACAGGAAGTTTTAAATTGTTTCCATGTTACAGTTGTGGAAGCTAATGTCCAAGTCCACGTTGGAGCTAGAAGAATATCCCATATTTCCTGATTCCTGATCTGGTGCTCTGCCTATTGGACCAATGAAGTGTTATTCCCCACACAGTGTTTTATATAGTGCTCTGGTTTATGCAGTTTTGAGTCACCCAAGCAACGGAGTAGTAGACCGCCAGAAGACTAAAGAGAAATACAGCATACACAGAGACTGGACGTTAGAGTGGGCCAAGCCATATGGAATTCTGTAAACAGTAGAAAAATCTTAAATGACAGAGCTTCCTACAAGTAAGTTAGTCTCTACCCTCTATTCCACTCCTATCTGGAAAAAAAAATCCCCATACTCAGTTTGAGTGGCAGTACATACCTGCACAAAAAATTGCCAGTGTATTAGAAGAGACTGGTTAGGTTTATTTTATGACTGCAGTCATGCCTCCTCAGCTTTGTGTTACAGGATAGGTCAGAAGCTCCTGACCCCAGGGGTCTGCCTGACCACAGCTTATTGTAGTGACATGCTCAAGGTTGCTGCTTGGACTAATTTCTTTCCTTACAAATGCTGTGGTCCATGGGACCTTAACTCTTTTTTTTTAGTTTTATCCTGGTCAGAAAACATGGAAAAGGTTGTTGGAAAACTAAGGATTGGATAGTTTAGCCAGGTACCATCTCATCAGTCTCTGCTCATACATGTTAGAGTAAAATAGAGGGATATGAAGCAAATTTAGGTAGCTTAATAGTGTGGTTTAGGGGATGTGGCTGTGGGGTGCACATTACCAGTAGCTGCTAGGGAAGAGCAAAATTATAGGACAGGTTTCACTGAAGACCACTGGAGGCATTAGGGTAGGGTTTAGATCAGAAAATGAGAGAGAAGATGAGGCAGGAACTTGGTGCCTTTGAGAATGTGGGCTGAGGTAATGAGAGTAGGACAGGTTGTGTGCACTGTTATGGTAGTCACATTGGTTCCAGGTTATTAGAGGGAAAAGGTTGATGAGTTAATATCATCCATTGGACCTGTTTCTGCTGATGTGAGACAAGCTTTTAGCTTACAGAGTTCTTCAGGATGTGAACAACAGGTAGGTCCAATGACAGCTCTTATCTGACCCACACTGTCTCTCTAGTGGGACAGGTGATATTCACCCCCCACACTGTGTAGCCAGGCAAGGAGGTTAACAACCCTGACAGGATAGGACTTGCTCAGCTGCTCAGATGGAGGATGTTCCTAAAGCATGACACACACACTTGTATGAAATCTGGCCTTCAGCTCAGGGAGAGGGATATCACTCTCACAAATCCCCCCCAAAGGAGAGGGATTGGCTGAAGACAGGTGCCGTATTTTTGAATGTTAGTGACAGTATGTCAGTTAGGATCTGCCATTCAGGTGATTTTGGGTGTCTTCATAGTAGTTAGTACCCTGCCTGAGGACTTGGGCGCTATATAAGACTTAGCCGTTCAAATATTTAATGTGCTGATGCCATCATTTTGTGCATGCTAATACAACTGCAGTCCATTACATGTCTGTCCATTTCCCAGCCAGCCTATAAGCCTCAGATTTGCTTTTCCACACTGGGTAATGCAGAGTATGGAATCACGGTGAAAGAAGACAGAGCTTCCCAGCTATTTGGAATAATGAATCTCTGCGGATGACTCAGGCTGAACTACTGCAGCACATTGCCAGTACCAAGCTTTCTGAGACAGGGATCTTTGTTAGATTCACTAAAGTAAAGCCCCTTTACATAATATTTAGTTCAGTTCAGTAGGTTAGAAACTTGGGGAATTTTAGCAGTGTTCAGTAAGCTTAAACTCAGCTGCCCCATAGACTATTTGTTATGTAGACTTTGGATTATTCTAGCATAAAGTAGAGCTTTTACACTCAGAATTTTCTAAAGTGTGGATTTAGAAGCATATAAAAGCTCTGGATTCCATTACTGTAAAATATATCAGAAGAGTGTTGAGCTAGGTAATTACCTTAATCCAAGCGAAATAGTTGGTCACAGTATACATTAGATGAGCATCTAGAGTCAGACTTGAACATGCAGTCAACCTGAACAAAATTAGCTCAGCAACAGAGGGCCAGATTTTTTAATTAGTTCTCAGTGGCAAGAACATTTAATGTTTCCAAAAGTCAAGTGCAAATTCTACAAGTGACACAATTCAAGGAGACTTCATAAGGTTGAATTAAACCTGGTCTGGTCTCCTACAGTCATATGCCACATCCAGGGCTAACTTAATTTGTCCCTTACTGTTAGCATCCCTACAAACTTCCATAGGCTGAGCTATAATAAAAAGTAATGGTATGATTAACTTTATAGTAATAAGCTATTGCATTCAAAATACACATTTAATGCTAATTTTCATTGAACTACACAAAAGCTGAAAATATAATAGCATTTCCCAGTCAGTTGACAGTACATTTTAGTGCACTGTAATTGGCTACCTTGGCTTGTAGAGCTTTAATAAAATAAATGGGATTCATGAAAAAGCTCAGTGGTCACTTAGCAATTGTTTTGTTTCTGTTGTATTGTTTTCAGGTTAGAAAACTGCTTTATTTAGTGTTTTTAAATATTTATGGGACACAGCTTGAAACACACAGCACTTTGCGTATTCATGCTAAACACACAAGTGAATAGCATACTGAAATAAAAAGGAAACAAAGTTAATGCTAACCTTCAATTGCTTTCATGACAATAATCACTTAGCCCAGTATAAAGGAGATTTCGTAGTCTACTGAAAAGCTACAGCATTGAATTATTAATTATTTTATAATACAGAATATGCAAATACTTTTGCACAGTAAACCTGAACCATGCTGGCTACCACTTGGCACATGTTGACTGGTTGCGGGAGGCTGGGATAAACGTTACCTGGTGAGTACTGCTGTTTTGCTAATAGCTAAATAAGCTGTTGGTGCTACAGCTTAATGAAATCACTTGACACTTCAGGTGTATCCGACACCAATGCTTCAGGAAAGTGCAGGCAGCGCATTTTAAAGTGGGGTGTCCACAAAATGCTTGTTTCCATTTGTTCTGTGCTCAGAGAGATGGTTCTCTTCCCTATACCTAGTTTGAGCCAGTGGGTTAGATATTCAGAGTACTCCGCACCCAGCGGCAACCATTGTTCTGTTGAGCACTTTTGAAAACTTGGAGACTTAGTTTAGATGTCTAAATGGAAGCTAAACTCTTTTTGAAGATATAGCCCTCTCTACTAGTATATAGACAGACCCTGATATGTGTGAGAACATAATTGAAATAAGAAACGACAAAGCCTAGAGTAAGTAGTAAGCCCAAACAAGCGCTGAAAACTAGTTCCACCAGACCATGCCATAAAATATTATATTATGTACTATTACACTTCTTAACATTTGAAAGTTTAATTATTTTGTTAATACTATTTTTAAAATCCCTCGACCAGACAGCCTTAGTACAGGCCAGAAATAAATCTTTTGGAAACTTCTAAAAATGAACTAAAACAGCTTTTGTATAAACAATAGCATTTATGACTAAATACTCTACATTTGAGACCTTTCTAATTTGCAGAGAAATCCTGCCATTAGAAGAAAGAGGCAAACCATTGTTGTGTTTGCAGGTCAGACGGCTAAATAGCTCTGTTCAGTGCTACATGTGTGGTGTGTGTATAGTCTGTCTCCATTCTTTTACAGTAGTATAATTGCACTGCAACCAGTGGTGTCACACTGGTGTAAAAATAGTGTCATGTAGTGGAGAATCAGTGCACACTTTATTCTCAGTATCTGATATGTGGTGTTTAGCTTTTAATTGGGATTCCCTGGATCTCTCCTTGCCCTCTTACTCAAATCTTATTGAGAAAAAAATAAGATTTTTTTAAAAATTTGGTTCATATCTATCTCCACGTGGTCTGGAATCTCCGTTTACACAGATGTTTCCTAGCCAGAAAGATGGACTGTATAGCCAAATAGATCTTTTCTCTTTCTAACTAGTAGGAACCCCTGCCAGAGCCTCTTCCAAAATATGACCATTAATGATCCCCTGTGCTGGTTCTAAATTAATATTTTTGAAGACAATCAAATCAGAATCCTCAGTAGTGTCAGCTCTGCAGTCTTCGGTATACTTGATTAAAGCAGTGGGGTAAACTATGGGACAAACTATAGGACAAGAACACAAATTAAGCTAGCATCATGTAAACCAGGAAGGGCCTGGCTGGCAGAATTTGCATCTCTAGTCTTCAGCTGTCTATGCTATGGTCCTCATGTACATCAGAAAAAATAATTTAGATCCTGAAAATGCATGTGCTTAACTATGCTCTTGTGAATGGTCTCATTAAAGTCATGGTGATAGCTCATGTGAGTGAAGTTAAACTTGTGCATAAGCCTGGGAGTTCTCAAAATGCGGGTCAGGACCCCCCTCAGCAGGGGTGTCACTGCCCTGGGGAGGGACCTGGGGCATGGCCCGCAGGCCATGCCCCCTGGCCGGGACAGCGCCGGAAGCCACCACATGCCACCGTGGGCAGCTGGGCACCGCATCTCCAGCCAGGGATGGGGCCGGAGCGGCTGCCGCTGCTGCGGGCGGCCAGGTCCCAGATCCCTGGCTGGGGATGGGGCTGCCACGGCCACGGGTGGCTGGGCCCCAGATCCTCCACTTGGGATGGGGCCAGGAGCGACCTCTGTGGTCGAGCCCTGGATCCCTAGCTGGGGATGGGGCTGCCGCGGCTGCAGGTGGCTGGGTCCCAGATGATTGGGCTGGAGACCAGGGGGGAGGCCTGCCAGACCTGGGGTACCAGTGCTAGGATTCGGGGCATGTGGCCCAGGTGTCTAGCACCAGCGACACCCCTGTCCCTCAGGGGTTGTGAGCAATTTAGAGTTGGGGGGGGGGTCTCACAAATTAATTTCCAGAGGGATAGCCATGTTAGTCTGTGTACAGCAAAATCCATGAGAGTCCTGTGGCACCTTATAGACTAACAGATTATGTCAGATATAAGCTTTCTTGGGCTCCAACCCACTTGCATCTGACTAAGTGGGTTGGAGCCCATGAAAGCTTATTATGCCTGACAAAATCTGTTAGTCTATAAGGTGCCACAGGACTCTCATTGTTCAGATGAAGTTATCATTTTAGGGGATCACAGTATCTCAAAGTTTGAGAACCCCTGGCATAAGCATTTGCAAGATAGGAGCTGACATTTATAACCTGAGAATGCTGTTTGATTCTGGAGTTCACATATTTGATCCTGCTCACTTAAGCAAGTGTAGATCAGGAGAAACTCTACTCAGTCAGCAGAGTTATGCATGATGTGAGATAAACCAAAATCAGGTACTTGGGCCTGACTCACCATTGACCTGCAATTTATAGCCACCTACACCACTGGAAATCACTATGGGGGTGCTTTACGTTCCCTCCATGCTGGTGTAAATCACTTTCAAGGTGCAAAGCCAGGAAGAATAAAGTCCTGTATATCTGAAGATGTATATTAAAAAGCCCAGGAATAAGGGAATTAAGTATTTTGTCCTTGGCTAATTTTTAAAAAATAAAACCTGGAAAATCAATGCTGAAAGACATTTTAATGTTTCAATCTGTATTTCTAAGTTAAATGTTAGTTGTTTCCAAGTCAAATAGAATCCAACTTCATGAAATTGTGACATTTCATGGAACACTCAGAGAAACATTTTCAGTTGCATAAAATTCTGGATTCTTGACCACTCTTTTATTGAGCAATGGACCCTAAGTGATGACATCTATTGTCAAAGGCATCTTCCCAAAAAATGCAGCAATTTCTGAAAGAGAAATGAGATTGTCTTTTTAAGTAATATAACAGTTGTGCAATTTTCTGCTTTTTGACCGTTTTTTATTTCCTGTGGGTTTTAAGTAGAGACCTCCAATTTAAAACCTATTATTCTGTAGAGACAGCTTCCTCCCCTCCTCCACTCATGTAACCTTGTTCTAGTCTCTGCCCTGTTATTTTCACACTTGTTCATTTTGCTTAGCATCATAGTCTATTTAAGAACACATACATATGGTATATGTTTGATTCTCTTACATATTTGCTTATTAAAGATGATGCAGCTTTGTTTTTCAATCAACAAGTTGCTTCACAGAATAATGTTTTCTCTTTATTTTAGCAGAAATTATCATTTCAAAATATGTGGCTGTGTGCATTTTCTTATAGAAAAAAATATTCAATGATATGGGAACCTAACCAAAGAAAGCATTTTATGGGGTAGAGGTTTCTCTCCATTCATGGAGAGAAAAATTCTTTTGTGGGGTCTTTCTTGGACTTTTAATATCAATGTACATATTCCAGTTCTGTTTGGTAAGTCACCACAAAGTTGCAAATATGGATGCAAGGATGATATGTCAAACTATGTCTGCACTGCAGGCATGATTGCAGCTTGAGTTGACGTATCTGAGGTAGCCGCAGTCTGCTTGGCATAAGTACCAGAACAATGAAGCCTTAGCAGCATGAGCTTCAACTCTGGCTTTACAAACCTGCCTTGAATCCTGGTTAGTTACTTGAACAGCTTCACAGCCCTAGTACACAACCTAGCTAAATTAAAGTGATGTCTAGTCACAACCGGTGATCACAGTGGAGACATACCCTCAGATTCATAGATCAGTGGAAAGTTTGTGAAGAGGATGCTGAGATCCCACAGTTATGTTTACAGGATTAGTGTGCAGATTGTGAAAGGATTTTTCTAAATCTATTATTTTGTCTGTCAGCTGGGAATGCATTGACTCCAGGTTATCACTTTCATGAATAGTACTGCCCCAACCAGTGTGTTAGCCAGGAAAAGAAACTACTACTTTAGGCTGGGAAGCTGAGTTAGATAAAAAATACTGAGAATTTTTTTTTTTTAAGATTAACACATAATGTGACTTTTCTTGAAGTATTGTGCCTAGTACTGATAACCACTGGTGTGCTGCACACTTAAAAATAATTTAAATGTATCAGGGTTGCAGAATCAAGTCCTAGTTTTATATTCTTTTTTTCATGAAGCCCATGGGCTGCTGATTGGGATGGGGGTAATTTGTTGTCTCATCATGACATCAGTGTTCATGTTCCCAAAAGAAATAATGAGATTGCCCCCCCCCACCCCAAAACTAATGAATGTTATTTTACTTGAGAAGTAACCAGATTGTTTCTAGAAGTGTATTTAAAATGCAGTCTACTGCTATGGTCAATAGTTGGTAATGTTTGCATTTCATTTAGTTTTTTTCTTATGATTTTTCAATGTGGTGTACAAAAAGGGAAAATAAAAGGTCTTGAAATTAGCAAGATCTGTGGGGTTTTGCCATTAGCTGAGAATGGGTGGGACCATCCATGTATAAAGCTGGTTAGGTAAGAGCTGCTAGAATCTGTGGGTTAGATAGTTTTTAACATTAATCACCTGTGGGTATGACTTGGTGGTTTGGGTGGTGTGGTATAATTTGATTTGTTAGAGTGTGAGCGTTTTATAACCGTCATTTGCGAGTAAATTACTTAGCAGTATTCTGCTTTATGACTGGCTGAAGAAACTTAGTTGATGGTATAATATAATTTATTTCCATGCATAAGTGAGTGACCTTCATATCTTATTCTGTCTCTTGTGAGTTATTATGGGCCATTCCTTCACTAGTGGAAATGAATTGTGCTTTACCACTGCCCAGTGTTTTGTGCACTTTCTCCCACTAATTATATATTTACAGTATAGCTAAACTATTAGAATGATTCTGAAGATTACATACCATGTGATTACATATCATGTGATTATTTATGCATGTGCATAGCAATGAGAGTATTTTAGTGTTTGAAACAGATAAACCTTACTTTATCTATTTTCTTTTGTCTGCTGCTTATAGAACCTCAGACAGACAGAATTCAAGAAGTGAGAAAAAAGTATTGGGCCAATGTTACTTTCCTGCTATGTTGGATTTTTCCATGTAGTACTTCTAGCATTTTTTTCTGTGCTGGTTTTAAATGTATGTAAGTGATGAAGCTTCTGCCACTGCCCCTGGAGATTCTTGCACAACTTAACAGTTCTCATAGCTGGGAAGAATTTTCTGATGCTCCATTAAAATTTTCCTCTTAGTTTTATCTCTTTGCTCCTGGTTAAACATAGGGGTACCATCCTAAATAATTCCTCTCCCTTGTTAATTGGACCATTTAAATATTTAAAGTCTGTCATGTCATTCTTCAGTTGTAGCTTATACTGGTTCTTGTGCAGAAATACTAGATTACAGACGCAGCTGGTGGCACTGCCTGTTACTAAGATGCCTGACACTTCCCATTGTAAGACACTATTTTCAGTTTCTTGTAATGTTCCAACCTTTACCTCTTTAGTCTGAAATTTTCCATGCTGGGTTTCTGCCTTCAGCTTAACTTCTTTTTGAAAAATGTCAGCTTTCTGTTATCTCATCAGTTCAATAACCCATGAACTCCACACTGGGCAGGCACGCGGTAGGACTTTCCCTGTGATTTCAGTTCTGGACTGCTGTGAGCTGTCCTGTGCTCCTTCACCTGTACCAAGAATGAAGAGACTGTCTCTTCTGTACTTTGAATGATCCCCCCCCATCTCCTCCATCACTGTGGGCCCAGGAGGAGGAAGCTGCTTGCTTCAAATGTGGAGGGGACAGGAGCTGGACCTGCCAGGGGAGAGGGCTTGTGACTAGATGGGGACAAGGAGATTTGGAGGTGGAAAGGGAGAAGGGGCGAGGGGAGACTGGGAGCTGGCAGAGGAAATCTGGGGCTGCCTGGTCAGAGGCTGGGGAGGGAAATGGTGGGGAAGAACTGAGAGACAGTTACTCTGGGTGGCTGGGAGACTGAGAACCAGTATGGTTGGGAAAAGAAATTGTAGGGTGGGAGACAGATCTGATGGAAAGCTAATATGGCTGAGGGCAGGAGGCAAGGCCAGCTCAAAGGGCTGTGGTGCCCCGGGCCAACTTTTGCTTTGGGGTCCCCCGACCCACTGGGGGGGAAGGCAGAACCCACCTTCAGCTCTGGGCTGGCTCATCCCACCCCAAGGGTGTGGAACAGCTGGCCCAGGGGTTGAGCTGTGCTCTCCTGCCCCTCCCCTGGGCCAGCTGTTCCTCCCTAGGGAGCAGGGCAGGCTGGTCAGGAGGGGCTGGGCTCTGCTGTCCCACCCCACCTCTGGGCCGGCCCTTCCTGCCCTAGGGAGGGACAGTCGGCACAGCAGAGGGGCAAGAGAGCTGAGCCTGGCCTCTGGCTTGGCCTACTCTGTCCCTGGGCAGGCTGTTCCCCATCCTGGGGGCAGGACGAGTGGGCCCAGGGCAGGGATGGCTGAAGTGGTGCCCCTAACCTTCGGCTCCCCAAGCCAGGGCCTCACTGGCTCATTGGTAGAGCTGGCCCGGGCAGGAAGAACTGGGACTGGCTGGGAAAAGACCACTGGGCAAAGCTGAGGAGAGTGGTCAGGAGCACTAAGAATGGATGAGGATCCTGGAGAGGGAAATTTGAGACTGGGAGCCAGTGTGGACAAAGAACATGAGTCTGGGCAGTGCTTTTTTTGTGATGGTACACAGGGGTATGGAGTACTGGTACCTTTTTTGCTGGCCCCTCCGTCCAGCTGGGGGGAGCAGGGGGAAGGGGAGTACCTTTATTTTTAATGCACTGAGTCTGGGTGGTGGTTTGTGCGTGTGATTGGAGGCCAGAGATGGCAACAGAGACAGATCAGGGTGTGTGTGTGGAGACTGGGACTGACTAGGCGAGGAGACTGAATGGGATGAAAGGTCTGAGGAACAGAGAATGGGTTTGGGACGAAGATGTATGAGAAAGAGAAGGTGCTCTGATGGAGACAGAAAAAGCAAGGAGTCTTGTGGCACTTAAAGACTAACAGATTTATTTATCATATGAGCTTTCGTGTGAGAATAAATCTGTTAATCATTAAGTGCCATAAGACTCCTTGATTTTTTTTTGTGTGCCTTACTAGACTAACACGACTGCCCCTTTGGAAGCTGTCTGATGGAGACAGGTTGCAGCTCGTAGGGCAGAAGAATCTATGGCAGTGTGATTCCCAACCTGTGACCCGGGGCCTGAAAGTGTCCCATGGAGTCTTTCCAGCAACTTGCTGCTCCCCTCCTTCTGGCTGCAAAAAAGAGCTACTGCCTAAGAATGCAGGCAGAGCATGGTGCCATGAGGCTACAAGACTTGTGCAGGCTCCCAGCTGCAGCCAGGGGGATGGGAGATCAGCACTCCCTTTCCTCTGGCTGTTGCAGGGAGCATGGCAAAGCAGTCCACCTGGGTCTGTAGGTGCTGGGATCCCTGCTGGAGCCAGAGGGAGGAGAGCACCGATTTTCCACCCCCCTGGCTGCAGAAGGGAGCCCCTGCCTAAGGACCTAGTTGGAATATACAGAGCTACAGGATGTGCTAGTTCCAAAGGGGTAGATGTGCCAGTCTAGTTCAGCAAAACGAACAATGAGTCTTGTGGCACCTAAAGACCAACAAATTTATCACACGAAAGCTCATGCGATAAATAAGGCCATGTGCAGTTTCCCCATTTTAGACAGGGGGATGAGAGATCAGCAAGGAGACTGAACTCCTTCTATCTGACTGCAGTGGGAGGAAGTGATGGGGTGCTGCTGGTGGAGCTGTCATCACCTACCATGCTTGAGGAGGGGCAGGACTCTAAAAATCAGTGCCTTCTGGTTTGGCCTGCATTTAGCAGGCCACCCACCATGACTTAGCTGCCAGGCCATGTGCTTCAGTATGTAGTGACAGTCAATTTATCTACACTAGTGCTTTGTGAGAGTGTGACGTACTGAGTAATCTGTAGGTGTAAAATCGTGAATTCAATAATGAGCACAGTAGTATCAAAATGTTTAAATATGGTGCGAGTTGTAGTCC
This sequence comes from Podocnemis expansa, assembly GCA_007922195.1. NCBI lineage: Eukaryota > Metazoa > Chordata > Testudines > Podocnemididae > Podocnemis > Podocnemis expansa. Next base: position 30,935,941 of record ML681984.1, read on the forward strand.
TTGGTGTATACATCAATACATTTTTTATGAGTTGATAGACTGGTGGCCCTTCATGGTTGTAAAAGTGATATTTGTGGCCCTTGAACCAAACAGGTTGGGAACCACAGATCTATGCCTATTGGGTAACTTCTTCTCCAGAGCCTGGCCTGGAACTCAGTTTTCCTGAGTCTTATCATTCCTCTGCTATTGGCAAAAATCTGAGAAACCCATTGACAAAATGTCCAGTCTTCCCGGCTCAAACAGAGGATGACAACCTCCTGCTGTTATCTTTTACTCTTATGCCCCTGTGTATTGGATCTAAAGGTTCCAACTCAACTGGTGAGTCATGTAGTTGTCTACATGATGATATTTCTGTTCACTCAGTTTGCTTTTTAAAAAAAAACAAAACAGAATTTACACTACACTATTAAAATTGCAGTCAAGCACTCAAAAGTTAGGAAATGTCAGAATTAAAATTGCTTGCAATACCATGAATTGGCCTTATTGTGTGTCAGCATTATCATGTAGTTTAATTTACATGGTCAGATACATACAAAAATGTATATTAAAAGAAGCGCTGAAGATTCCAGAAAGGAGATAAGATCAAGAACAAACATTGAGCTCTTCAGTGATGTGACGTGCAGTGAGAGGGAGAGCAAAAGCATCATGGTTATGGGTACAGCATGGTCTCTTGTTGGGTAATAGTATTGGCAGGAATGTCAGATATGCCTCTGCAATATTCCAGCCCATCTCTCCAGCCATAGTTATTCCCTACAGCAAGTTGTACTGATATTACTGCAAGGAAAACAAAACCAAGAACTCTTTTTTTCTTAAAAGCAGCTTGGAAATAAAACCTCTGGTATTTTGGCGTTTCACAAGGAGCATAGGACTGAGCAACAGTCCAGCTGGATATTTGTGTTCATATAAATCCTTTGCTCTGTCTTATAGCCTCTCATCTTGAACAGACAGTACACATTATTTGGAAGCTTTCATTTTCTTCGATTTCTCCGAGTCCCTGCCAGGTACAATCTTTATAAAACTATTCACAGATAGAACCCCATGTCCCTGAAACAACATCTTTCCTGCTAGATAAACACACATTTATCTTTCAAAGTGTCAATTATTCTGCCAGCTCAGCTGTTTATGAAAGAAAAAGAGGGTTCTTGGTCCCACCTATTCTCTGCCTGTGACATATAGTCTAGTTTCCTGTGGACTCTGATACTTTGGTCTAATTTTGACTGAAGTGTTTCATGTGTGGATGCTGGGTGGTGTCACCGGCCATGGGATCTATAACTCTGAATTAATTCTATGATACCAACCTAGCTAGCGAATACAAGCTGCTGCATCCAAAGTACACCTTATTCCTGTTTTCAGAAACCACCAGGAAATGGTATCATACTGATACAGACCATGGTATAAGAGGATCTAGCAGTGTAGTAGAGTGATTAGATGAAACTAAGAGTCACAATTCGGAGACACGGCCACAGAGTCACTGTGTGACACTAGCATACTTTCCTCTCTATGGCACTGCTTAGCCATCTTAAATAGGTATATTTATCCTTCTGATGGATGCTGTGAGTGTGAATGAATGAATGTTTGTAAAATGGCTTGAGGTTCCTGAATGAAAGTTACAACTGAAGTGTAAGGCTTTAGTTTTATCTGGCAGTGCTTGATCTTGTAGCAATGCAAAAGCAAGCAGTATATGTATACTAGATTATTTCTAACAATAACAAGAACAATTCTGTACTGATGCATTTAAGAAATAATGTATGCATGCATTGTTGTTACACACACTTTTTTGAGCTGGAATATTGTTCCAACTCTCACAAGGTTACCCTCGCCTTTTTAGATCCCTCCTCACACTTCTTCCATTGAAATGCCAAAGTCTCCCATTGAAGAAGAATACACAAACCACCTACTTTGCCCTGTCACCACTAGGGGGCTAGTCTTCATTGACAGTGGCAAATTCACGGCCATCAGATCGATCTTCCCAATTGACTGACTGGGTCAGTGAAGACCTGCTCAGCCAATCAGGAAGTTTGATTGCTTTAGACCATCCTGGCACCTGGAGTAGTGCTGAGTTGAAGGGAGGGCATTTCCCTTTAACTCAGCGTACAGAAGAAACTGGGGCAAGTAGGCAGTAGGGAGCCAAAGGGAGATTGCGTATCTTCCTTAGACTGCTAGTGAAATCCAGCTGCAGAGTAGACCTGTCCAAAGTGGTTCCCAAAGGGACAGTACAGATAACTCCAGAAGCTTTTAGAGCATGTTTGCTTGCCATTGTTGGCTGGTAACTGAGCCTGACACAGATTGCCTTACTTTTCCATTGTAACAACTGCCATTAGAAAAAAAGGAAAACAAACAAAAATTCTTAAAATAGTATCAAGGTGCTATTTAAAAAAGCACATCTAAAGTAGGGAACTTCAAGTGTAAAACTAAATTGACCTTATAACTCACTGGATTCTTCCTATTGCAGTAGAGATGTGGATTCTTCCTGTTGCTGGGCCAGTAATGTCAAGGGACAGGGGGTTTCATTCCCCTCACTGTAAGCTTAGTTATTTTAATGAAAATCATGTTACAATATCATTATAGATCAATATAATCTAATAATATCATTAATTCAAAATTGCTTAAAGGTTTTTGATCCCATTGAAGGCAGTTGCAAATTTCTCATGGAATTCAATGGAAGCAGAAACAAGCCTTAAGAGATTTTTTCTTCCTGTTGAAATGAATAATATTGTGAGCTTTAATACTCTTTTAAAAGTCAGAAGAGGAATTGTAAATCAGTGCAATACTGTACTAGCTGCAAGCCACTCTGCAGCTGGGAGCTAGAGAAAGGAACGAGAAATAAAATGAAAAAATATACCAATAAACCAAGCCGCTACCCTCTGGACTTAATTAAAATTGCTCTTTTTTTGTTTACTTTTTGGTATGACTGTAGATTAAAACTTTCCTTTTATTTCCAAATTAAAAATTCCTATTTTTTAATAGAAAGAAAAAGTTTTCACCTCAGTCTTGGAAAGGATGTCAGCATAGAACAGCATTGTACTGAGAAACTGCAAGAGATTCAAAGCTAGGAGAAAGAGCTTACTACCATACAGTTGCTTATTCTGACATTCAAGGCAGCCGAAAATGCTCTCTTAATGATAATGGTAACTGAACAGTATATTATTCCGAACAGTCTTGTTTCCCTTTTTCCTCCTCTTCTATAATGCTTTGCTCCAATTCTAGTTGCTGGGTTTAGCGTGCAGGTAGCTACAGATGGCCCATGATAGATTAGATGATCTGATGGTTCATTCTGGCCATAAACTGATTTAGACACTGGATTTTGACACCTTGGAGGTGTTACTTGACCGTTGTTACCTGTTACCTCCTGGTGCACACGGAATTTGGCCTCAGAAGTTCAGGAGCAAAGAAGCTGACCCTGTGACCTAGAAGTGCATGCACAGAGGAGACCAGAATATTTCCCAAATAATGTAAAACAAGCAAGGAGCCCTGTGGCTTGCTTGTTTTGCTGAACTAGACTAACTCGGCTACTCCTTTGGAACCAAATAATGTGAAAACTGAAAGGTCAAGAGATGACCTTCGTAGCTATGAAATTTTCCATGCTACACACACTGACACTGATTTCTTTAGCATCAGTAACTGTGAACCACCAATAATTAATTTGCTTATATCTAATTTTCCATGGACAGGGGAAGGTCCTCTCTTCTGGATAGTTAACAAGGCTCCTTAGAAACATGTTAACCTTTTCAACCACTAACTGGATATTATGGTGGGATATGCTGCTTCCGTAGACACTTCCTGACAGTTAGTTTATGATAGCCTGTCAGTTAGTTACGATAGCACTTTGACTGTGCTTTCTGTCTCTCATCATGTGTATCAAGGTTTCTGTCAAAGGAAAGCCTTGTAAAATTGGGAGGTATTTACAGCTCCAAAATAGTGCTAATTCTCTCTCCTCAGTAATGTCACTTCCGTATAAGTCCAGAAAAGATTTGACAGATTCCTGATTGCACATTAAATCTGAACTTGACATTCCAGGATATTTTCCCTTAAAACAAAACCAGTGCTGCCAATCAAGTTTGTTTGACTGAATTAGAATAATGGTGTGTGTATGTATAATGTGTGTAATTTTTATCTCTCTCTCTCTCTCTCTCTCTCTCTCACACACACACACACACACACACACACACACACACACACACACACACAC
>ML681984.1:30940139-31185139 GCA_007922195.1 Podocnemis expansa
CACACACACACACACACACACACACACACACACACACACACACACACTGCACTTCAGTCATGATGTCTAGCAACCACTTCTTAAGAATTCGACCCAGTCACTCACAGCCATTGAACTATTGATGGCAATCAGATTAGTCGCCTGTGACTATGACCTCTACTGTTGCTGGATAATAACAACAGAGACCCCTTGGGACTTCCACTAACAGATTACCTACACCTCCTTAACAAGGGGAATTTGCCAGACACCTGAAGACATAATAGTTCAACCAGTACTTCACATACCATTTCCTTATGCTAAAGGCCACATTCGATATCATCCCTAGTTTCTAACTAAGCAAATTGAGAAGGTAGACAATACTGTCTCTAGCCTAGCAGTCTGTTAGTTGCCATTCACAGGCTCCCTCTGTCAGGCTTCAGGCCACCACTTGCCACTCTTGTGGATGACCTAACTGCAGAAGAGCGAAATGCATCCATATTTCCTTTTGAAGTATCTGATGCAGTTATGATGATGATAAGTGAACTCCCATGCATCTTTTCATCAGTAGATCACAGAGTGCTTTACAAAGCACGATGGGGAAATTGAGGCACAGAAAGGTGAGGTGACTTGTTTAAAATCACACAACAGGCCAGTGGCAGAGTAGCACCCAGCTTTGCTGAACCACAGTCCATTGGGTTAACCAAAAATGTTCCGCATTTCTGACAAATCTGTTTTCCAGAAGCTAGAGGAATGAACAAGTAAGTCCTAATGTGGCTCAGCTCCATTTCTCACAGTTGGCGAAACAGCTCCAATTACAACAGCTGAGGTTCTGTCAAAGAGAGGTAGCAAGGACTGCAGGTGAAGGCCCTTTCCTGTAATGACCCTGAAGGCATCATCCCAGGTTTTCAAAGGTATCTAAGCATTTAATTCCCTTGGAAACAAATGGGCATTAGGGCTCTAAATTTCTTTTGCGGATCTGAGTCGTGGTGCCTGTTCTTAGCTCTTATGACTTGTGTGTGTCTGTAAGAGCTTCCTCCTGGGGGCATAGGCTCAAAAGTTAAGGGGGAGGCTCAAGGGATCATTACCTGGAGAGGAAGTCTTGTCAGCATAGCTGGCTGGGGCAGCAGTGATTGTGTCAGATGAGAGCTGTAGTATATAAAAGGACTAAGAAGGAGGCATTGTGGGGAGGTGTGCATCTCCAAAGATCTACAGTGTGTGGGAGAGAGCAAACCTTGCTTCTGCACAATGGAAGGATTCAGCAGCAACTCAGCAAGTGAAATCTTGGTTAATTTCCAGTCTCCTATGGTGCCTTCTTTCTGCACGGAAGCCAGACCAGCAGTACTCACTGCCAGAGCTGGGAGACTTTTGAAGGGATGGGGAATTGCATAGGTGCACTGTTTGGGGAATAATACAGTTCAATCACTGGACAGTCTTTTCAGGAAGGCTTTTTATTTATCCTGGTATTTTTTGTCATGCTGTGTGGTAAATTGTAAGATCAAGTAGATGGACTCCAAGATTTTGGCCTAAAATCAACCTTAAAATTACTGCTTTAGCAGTTCCTGCTTATGACTCATCCACTGTTTATGTGCATTCCTTTTCTTGCTGCATTATTGCACATAAACAAAAATGCACCCTCCTAGGGCTTAATAAAATGTGTTAGCACCCATGCCTTCAATCCTGTGTCCCTTCAAATCTGTGCAGGATTTTTCTATCTTGCTGCATTTCATTACTAGTTGCAGGAGTAAGAAAAAACTTTTTAAATTTTATACAGTACCATATTACAATACAACTAATAAAAACCTGTTTAGCCTCTACTGCAATTGGCTTTGCACACTTTGGCTGCCATAGGAGCTGTGCAATATCTTTTGAATTCTAGGCTGTGATTCTCTTTGCACTCAACTGCAATCTTTAAAAAAAGTGGGGGGAGAGATAGTGCTATGTCATGTTTGCTTGCTTGATAGTTTACTGTTGAGGAATCTAATGAACAGTCATATAAATTTGACAAATGTTGTGTCTTGATTATATTGCCATGTGTCCTAAATCCTTCAGAAAGTGTCTGGGGTTTGCCACAAATAGATTATATTAAAAAAAACAAAAACAAAAACGGATGTTATACTTTGCTTTATCACAGCTTCAGTTAATAGTCTCATTCTTTTAACACATTTGTAAAAATGTAAATGAAGAAAGTTAGGGGTGAATTAGAAGTTACTAAAACTATTAAAATTAAAGTATTTTGCTGCTTATCTGGATCTACTGCAAATATTTTAACATGCACACAACTTCCTATGGCATATTGGCTGTGTACTTCTTTGAATAGCACAACACTATCTTTTTAAAAAGCACACATGATCTACCATGTGGTGTGACAGCTGCTAAGGTAATGATGCATTTTTAGTGAATTATACCATAAACAAACATACCAAATTAAAAACAAAACCCCTACTCTGAATCAGAATAAAGTCTGGCAGCTAAATTAATCACTTTTCTAAATCTCTTCACACTTGTCACAAGCCGTCCCAGATCCATTCCATATAGTTAGATCCTTGCATACTCTTCTTCATATGTTGTAAGTTATAAAGCCCCCTTTTCCACTGAAGCATATTTTAGGCTTTAGAAACCTGATAAAATGGGTCTTTATGCACATTTCAGTACACATTTTTCGTGGTCATCTTAGCATGTGCAAAGATAACTTTCCCATGTGCAAATGGGATAGTCATGCATGTGAGTCCATGAAATCAAATAATTTTATAAGGGAGTACCACACAGAATAATACAAACATTACTGAAATACACCAGAAACCCAGTTAAAACCACTTCTGTTACAATATAAAAACCAAAAGGTGCTGAAGGACAAAAAGAGAATGGGGAGAGAAGAAAATGTGCCTGGGATCAATAGGAGACAGAAGAACTGAGAGGCTTATCAAGGAGGTATGAAAACCACAAGGGCCTATTATAAGCAGATGGAACTGAGCAGTGTTTTACGTGTAATTCTTTCATGGGGCCTTGCAACTGCTGTTGGCTATAGAAGCGTCATATTTCCCTGCTCCTCAACTGCACATGACTATAGCCCTTGTTCTGTCTACTTCCCCCGGTCTGTCTGCGGCAGGGTGAGGTGCCAGGAATGACAAGAGAAAGCAGCTAGTCACAGTCCGATTCACTAACTCTAGAACAATGGCACATCTTAGTTTTCTCACAAGCTGAAGGAAGAAAGAGAGGATGCACTGTGGAAAGGACCAAAGAGACATCTCAAGGAGAATGATGAGAGGGAGGACCACAGAGGGAAGTAAATGCACAGATAGGACCAGAATGAAGGAGGGGGCAGGCCTGCATTGCTTTCTTCTGTATAACTAGGAGTTTATATAGCTTCCAAAGTATTTATCTGTACAATGCCTTGTGAGTTAGGAAACTATTTTTATATCCATCTATACATGGGAACTGAGGCACAGATAAATTAAGTCATTTAGACAGCTTCACACAGGAGGCTTGGGGTAGAGGTGCAAGTTGAATCCAGATTGTATGTGTTCTAAACCAGTGCCTTAACCACTGATCATTGTTTTTTTCCTTGAGGGCATTAAGCATAGTGGAGGGTAAAGGGAGTTGACACATTTTGGGAATATGGAGTTCAGTTTAGCATATTCCCCCCTCCCCCCCCCAAGTACCACTACACCATTGTTGCAGTGCCATCTCTATGTCTATTTGCCTCTTTAAAAGCGGACAATGTAAAGGGCACAGGAGAGGTATAACATGATCACAGTTGCAACCATTAATGAGCAAACATGCTGCTGAATTCTGAACAAGATGCAAGAGACAGAGGTGGCCTGCCATAAGCTGGGCTAAGAAGAAATTATGATAATCGTACTTGTGGTCACAAGGGCATATGTTGCTCTTGCAAGGCCATCATGAGATAAATAAGGGCACTGTTTTCGCAAATTATCCAATTGCAGAAAAACCCTTTCATTCGTGTGCACATGCAAAAAGGAGCACAGCAATGAAAATCTGCCCCATCCTGCAACTTCAGATGCCCGAGCCGGGATTAATGTGGATCACAGTGACTGAACCAGAAAACAATAGTATTTCCTATTTATGGATATTCACATGACAAGTGCTCACCTGGCTCTTAGGACATCTATTCCATTAATTAAGCAAGAGGATTTTATAGCAATATTGCGTAGGAATAAAGGAGACATTACAAGAACATTGTCAACTTTCCCTAATTGCCTGAAATCTGACAGCAGCGGCTCTGCAGTGTCCCTGACTATCACCCTCATCTACTCACACCTGGTAGAACTCTTCAGGCTGCGATCATTGCTGCCTATCACCCTTTCCAAGGAAGGCAGATTCGTATGACCTCTCCAGGGGATCACTCTGTAATGGTTAAATGACATTAATGAAGGCTAGACTAGATGTTCCAACTGCTCCGATTGGCTAATCAGAATAGTTGCATTAAAAACACCCCATTATCATAGGATGAAATTTCTCCGGGGATTGCAGTTATCTCTAATGCAGCAGAACCAACCTTGCTCTCAGTGGATGTAGGAGAGGGCAGGTGACTATAAAGCAGAGATCAAAAGTGAAGCCTGGATCACCTACACATATGCTTTTATGTAGTGCAGGATCCTGGGGGTCAGGACATGATGCAAGTAAGGTTAGGGGGATGGCCTCTGACTCTGTGGTATTTATTCAGTAACCAGTGTCCCTCAGGGACTGCCCAAAAGCTGTAGATCCTATTCCAGCTCCAACAAGCCTACATACTTCTTTTGGGGAGATAATCAATTGTGGTGAAGGTAAGTTTATTTAATAATCATATTAATACACCTTAGCAGAAATTTGTAGTCATTGATAAGTGCATGATAAGGCATTAGGTTTAAAAAAAAAAAAAAAAAAAAAAAAAGAAAACTCCCTCCCTATTGCACTAAAATGTAGACATTTTTTAGGGCAGTAAAGCAGCCTCCTAATACAGCACCACATTGTGTACCCCTGCAATAAGACCTTCTGGTTTAGTTTTCAAGATTAATTTTTATTGATTTTTTAAAATAAAGAAACAGAAGGAAAAGTACATAAAAGAAAATGCACTTACAGCTTGTTTACAGACCATACTCATCATGAGATCTCCAGTGGAACCAAGCAATTTTACAGTTAAAGCACACAAAGCAATACTACATAGTCATAACATTAAATAAAATAGAAGACATACATGAACAGGGAAGGAGGTTAACCAGTCAGGAGGGGAAAGGGTGTGGTTGGGTGAGGAGATCTGGCATTCCAGACAGGGAACTTTGCTGAGGTCCAAATATCTTTAAAATCCTATCACTGATTTCTACGGCAGGAAGATAGTCTTTTTTTTTTTTTTTTTTTGGCTGCTAACTCAGGCTCCTGCTCTGTTCTGAGAATATACGTAGTCTGCAAGGATCTGTCTGTGGTAGAGTTAAATGCAACTGAGCCAGTAGGTGTCTTCAGAAATAATTGTCAACTGAGATTTGGCTCCTAATGTCAATCATCATTTTGACGCTCATTTCCACCTCTTTCTATAGCTGCCTGACTGCTGGATAGGCCCACAATGTACATGTCAGGATCTGCTTTTCTGCATTACAATATCAACAAACATAGGAGGATTAATCTTTTATATTGCAATGTCCAATACATTTTGAATACAATATTTTGTTGTATCAAGCATAGCCTGAGATTTACACAGGCATTTTTAACATTAGATAATGTGATTTGCCATTGGACTTCTTTTAAGGGATGTGATAAATTTCCTTCCATACTTTCACAAGGAATCCCAGAGTAAATGGGTTCCTCTTTATTAACAAAGTATACACAATAGATGTGGGCCTGGGGAGCTTATGAAGCATTTCTAAAGTTCCCAGTAGTTCTGGGACTTCAGGTAATGCTAGGGTGCCCAGGCCTTATGGCTACGTTAGGAAATACCTTACTTGTATAAGTACTGCCACCCTGTTGGGGGTGTCAGATGATAATATTTCTTAATGCTAAAGCAAAAGGAAGGAAAAAACAAACACAGTGCCATTGACTACTGTATATATTTCCCAATGGCCCTGTTCAGCCAGTTCTTCCAAATTCTAGTTTTGTTCTCTATTAGTTGCCTGAAGTAGGTGCCTTTGATGATCAAGTTGGTACCTCTTAGCTAGGGTAGACCAGATCCTTTGTACAGCTACCACTGTAGACACCTTGTTTTTTCCATTGTATGTGAAGATCTAAGGAGATATACAGGGGCATCAGATGCATTCATTAATGGGCAGTCGTTTTCCATTTACCTGGGTATAAAAACATTAGTATTCTGGAAGCAGTTTGACATGAGTGCTGCTGTACTAGTGTAATAATAATTTCGTAGGTCTGGAAGAATAAACACTCTTTCCCTGTAGCAGGAATCAGCAACTCAAAAGAGCAGAAGAGCCATTTCCCCCCACCCTCCCACCACAACCGTATGAGCCCAAGCCAGCCCAGCAGCTGTGCCGCAGCCCCTAGCACTGGCGGGGGGCATTGGTGGGTGGTGCGTCCTTCCATTGGCAGGGCAGAGCAGCATTGCCCTGCCTACCCCAGCTGGCTGTTCCTCCCAAGAGCGGCCAGCGGAGAGCTGCAGCTGGCAGAGGCAGGGCCCAGGAACAGCCCGCTCCACAGAGTTCAGGCTGCTTTGACCTGGCCACCCCAGGGCAAAATGGGCCTGATCCATGGCCTGGGGGTGAGGCGGCCTCTGTCCAGGCCTGGAGTGGCCAGGTCGAAGCAGCCTGTACTCCACAGGGGGACCCTTCCAGGGCCCCACCTCCGCAAGTTGCAGCTCTCCGCTGGCCACTCTTGGAAGGGACAGCTGGCTGGGTATGTGTTTGGGAGGTGGAGGGCAGCGCTGCTCTGCCCTGCCAACGGAGGGACGGATGGTGGGAGTGCGTACCATCCTTACACTCTCCACCAGCTCTAGGGGCCGCAGTGCGGCCACTGGGCTGCTGCCGTCTCGTGAGGTTGTGGTGGGAAGGTGGGGGCGACCCTGGTGGTCCTGATTTGGCCACTATGTTGGGGCCAGCCAGGAGTCCCTGGAGCACACCTGGCTCCCTGGAGAAGATTACCAAGGAACCAGAAGAGGATGCTCAAGGAGTTTCAAGTGGCTCACTGAGCCTGCGTTGCTGATCCCCGCCCTATATGAATCTAGAGTTTCTTTAAACAATAGTCTTGGGCGTTAAGTAAGCCATGCAGGAAGGTACTTGTAATGTTATTAAATTTTCTGTAGTAATAGGGATGATCACAAGAGCTAAATTGTCTTTCTCTAGTGTAACATTCATTGCTACTTTATACCTAAATGTTTAGCTGGATTGGTTTGGCTGTTCTGGCCTTAGAATCTATGAAGGACCATTTTGATCATCCAGTCTGACCTCCTACATCACCTAGGCCATAGATCTTTCCTGAAATGCTCTAGTGCGAACCCAAATGATGTGTTTTAGAAAAATTTGCAGTCTTGATTTCAAAATTATCAGTGAGAGAGACTCTACCTCAAATATTGATAAATTTTGCTAGTGATTGATTACCTTCACATTTAAAAATTATGCCTTATTTCCAGTTCGTTTGTCCAGCTTCAACTTCCAGCCATTGCATCATGTTATACTATTGTCATCTAACTGAAAAGCCTCTTATTAAATATTTGTTCACCTTGTAGAGTGATCGAGTCAATGCGCAGTCTTCTCTCTAAGATAAATAGACTGAGCTCTTCGAGTTTACCGCTATGTGGCATCTTTTCCAATCCTATAATTATTCCTGAGGTTGTGGAAAGTCCATTGAGAGAGAGCTCCAGCATGTGACAGCTGAGAGAGTTCTAATGGTTCCAATTTTCCTTCAATTTATTTTATACCCAGCTATTGATCTAAATTCTTGAATCAGTGATAAAAGGGCTGGACCTGTGGTTTTTGAATTGGATATATACATGACTGCATGTAACATCAGTTTATGCTCCACAGGGCTGACTTGTATGCCTCAGATATCTGGATGAACCCATATAGCCATTGTTAGGGGCTCCAGAGCCAAATAAAAAGTAATAGTTACAGTGGGCATCCTTCTCTAGTTTTCCTGAAGAGAATGAAGAAATCTGAGACCACAACAGTGGCCATGAGACAAGAAGTTGGGCTAGTATATAACAGTTGGATTTGGGTTAAGGACCTAAACGCAAATCCAACTACAATTTTTTGTAGGGTATAAAACATACTTTCAGCCCACCCTACCAAAAGACTTTGTGTCTGTCTTACATTATTTGTAATTTGTGATCATCATATTTCACTGATGTAATATCAATAAGTTATTAAAGGCTACTGAATTCTGACAACCCAGATTTGATTTGAGTGTGTGACAGTGCCACAAACTTTCTGCAGTCTCATTAAATTAGAACCTTTTGACAATATTTTGACAGCTCTGTTATCTGAAACTGGCCTGTTTGTGACATAGCATGGTATCCCCTCCTGCTTTAGGAATATTATAGCTTTCCTAAGGGCTTGCCTTCACAGACAGCAGCAAACACTGCTGTTGGTCTGGTCTTCCCAATCAACTGTGCATGTTTGTGAAGACCCACTCAGCCATCCAAGACATCAATCCCTGAAGACCACCACCTCAGTTGATAGGATGGCATTTTCCATCACTCAGCGCACTGAAGACGCCATGGTAACTTGGCATGACACAGTCAAAGGGAGACATGCAAGTTACTTAAAATAACCTGTGTGTCTCCCTTCACTTGCCCTTGAAATCCCACCCTCCTCCTCAGCATAGATCAGAGCTTAGCTAAGAGGGAAGAGTGCCCTCTAGAAGTGACTCATTAAATAGTTTAAGCATGTTTTCAGACAGGAGTCCAAGGAAGTGTTTATAAAACTCAACAGCAATGTTCCCTCTAAGCTGTGTGGCCACACGGCTGTGCGGCCCCCGGCGCTGCCTGGCACAGGGAATGCTGCCGGCCGCACATGCCCAGCAGCTGCAGTCCCTGCCGGGAGAGCGACTCTGAGTTGGGAGTTTTTAAAACTCCTACTCAGAGTAAGCTCTCACTGAGCATGCACAGACTCTCTGTGCATGCTCGGTGAGAGCTCCTCCAGCCAAAGGAGTGGCCGGGGGTAGGCCGCGCTGCTCTGGCAGCCAGGTTAAGGGGGCCCTAACCACCCCCCTTTCCCACTCCCAGGGGGTGGGGAAGGGGGGGCTGTGGGCCATCAGGGCTAGAGGCTGCTCCACCCGCCTGGCCTCACCACAGCAGAAGCAAAGTAGCTAGCTCAGTCTACCCCCCGCCGACTCTGCCTTCCTGGGGGTGGAGGTGGCCAGCGCTGAGATCTGGCATGTGGGGTCGCGGCCCTGGAGTGGCCTGCTCCCAAAGAGTTTGGGCTGCTTCATCCCTGGCCTGAATGGGCCCGATCCATGGCCGGGGGGGGCGGGGGCAAAGCGGCCCAAATTGTTTGGGAGTGGGCCACTCCAGGGCCCCGACCCTGCATGCCAGATCTCAGCGCCTCCTGGGGGTAGTTTGGGCTGGCTCCTTTGCCACCACTGCCATGAGGCTGGGCAGGAAGCAGAGCTTGAGTGGGGGGTGCTGTGTAGCAAGCAACATATGTTGCTCAGCTGTATTGGGCCCTTAGAAGGAACATTGCTCAACAGGGAAGTCATCTAGTCCAGGGGATTTCCCCATTTCCATATTAAATAAAAAAAACCTCATCCTTTATCAAGGGGCTCACACTAAGCTGCAGCACACAGGTAAGTGGTATTTTTGAAAAAATGATAAACTATCTGTAGAGGGTTTTTTGTCCAACTTATAAAGATCTTTGTAAAAAAATTAAAGAACTCAAAATCTTTAGGTAATATCCATAATTTACCCCCTATCTCACATATGGCCATGATTCCACATGCAGAAGTCTTTTTTTTGTCTTAGATGATGTGCCAACAACTTTCAAGCTTTTCCACCTGGTTCCAAGGTAGGAATCCTGTCCTGAGTCAAAATCTGGCACATTCAGCCTCACGGAGTGCAGCTTGTCTAATTTGTGTCTACAGCTGATCAGGAATTGCAACTAATCAGGAGACAGGGCTATGGCACCAGGCAAATCAAACTCTTAGGGCACATCTACACGGCCCTTTTATTTTGAAATAACACCTGTTATTTCGAAATAAAAAAAATTTAGTCTACATGACGTTTCCTTATTTCGAAAGGACGGACCTCGTCCTTTCGAAATAAGGATCGTCGTTTCGGAAAAGTAAACCCCCCCCCCGAAATAGCCGTTATTTTGAAACGGATGTTTCGAAATAACGGCTTTAGACCCGTTGTTTCGAAACAACAGTTCGAAACAGCGGTTCCATTGCCGTTATTTCGAAATATCCGTTTCGAAATAACGGCTATTTCGATACCGCAGTTTCCCTTATTTCAAAAGGGCTCCTTTCGAAATAAGGGTTTTATTTCGAAATCGGTCCTTTCGAAAGGACCGATTTCGAAATAAGCCTGTGTGTGTAGACGTGCCCTTAGGGAAAGCCTTTCTGTTTTAGGATTACTTTGATAAATTTTACTGTGGGACCATCATCCGAGGTCCTTGCACAGTTTTTACTCAGGTTAATATCTACTACCTTCTGAGAATTTGGCTCAGTAAGAACTTCAGGATCTGGCTTATTAGTAACCAGGGTACCTCAACTCACAATATATTACTTAATGTTTGTAAAGTGCATTAAGATCCTTGGATAGTATGTATTATAGAAAATCAAGGTGGTGTTATTGTCTGTATTCTACAGATGGAGAAATGAGGCATAGAGACATTAAATAATTTACTCAAGTTCAAACTACAGCCCAGTGACAGAATCAAGAATAGAAACCTGAACTCTAGCCACTAGACAAACTGTCTCCATTGACTTCTGTTCTGGTCCCCAAACTTCTATAAGGTGCCTTATAAAGGACTATATTTGCATACTTACTTTAAAGTCCTTGGATCCCAGGCGTGGTCTTATGGAGAGGGTGTTGTAATCTGAAATAAACTTTGAGCAGCAGCTGCTATGATTCTATCCTCAGGGTTCATTTTCCCCCATCTACTTTATAATCTAATCTATTCATTATTACTCAAACTTTAAGCTCTGTGCTACAGAAGATCATTAATCATAGATATAATTTAATGACAGCAGGGTCATGTCCCACTAACTAACTACACCTTGTTTGCCTCAAAATGCTAATCACTTCTCTGCAGCATTAATGAGGGACAATTGATATTAAGCCTAATAATCATGTGGTCTAGTTACAGATTTATTCATATAATCTGGATTCTTAGGTTGTGGTAAAATGCAGCAAAGTTTAATTGTATAAAATGCACATCTATGCAGCATTGTTGTAACAAAATCTTGTCTCTGAAATGTGTGGGCTGATTAGTGAAAACTAAAGATTCTCTGACAACAAAGTCAGTTTCTCGTACTGAGGTCGAGGAGCACCTTATTTTTCAAATAGCTCGTCAGATATCAGTGAAAGTATTTGTGGAGCAATATACTGTTAGTGTAAAAACTTAAGCCCATAGTAACTGTACTAATTCTATGATACACTAATACAGATATTGAATGGTGAGCCTTTGAGCTTGGATCTAAAGCAGCTTAAGATCTCTCTCTCTCTCTCTCTATATATATATACACACACACACAAAGGGATAAGCTCCAGAGAGGATGAGGAGTTTTTTAACTTAAGGGAGGGTTAGCACAAGAACAAATGGTATGAACTGGCCATCAACAAGTTTAAACTTGAAATAGAGATAAAGGTTTCTACCCATGAGAAGATTGACATTGTTGCACAGCAATCCATAGGGTGTACTGAGGGGCAAAAACCTAATTTGTGCAAGGCTGAGTTTGGTAAGTTTATAGAGAAGATGGTATAATAAGGTTGCTCACAGTAACATATGGCCCATCTGCATTTGCTTTTAGCAAATATCTCCAACACTTGGAGATGGGATACTAGAGAGAAGGGCTTTGATTTCCTACAGTGAATTCTTTCCCAGGTGTCTGGATGGTGGGTCTTGCTCACATGCTCGGGGTCTAACTGATCACCATATTTGGTATCTGTAAAGAATTTCCCCGCAGGTCAGGTTGGCAGAGACCGTGGAGGGGTTTTGCTTCCCTCCACAGTGCAGGGGAATGCATCACTGTTTGGTTGCAACTACAGTAAATGGTGGATTCTGTGTTCCTTAAAGTCTTTAAATTAAGATTTGTGGACATCAGTAACTGTCACCAAGGCTATGGATCTATTAGAGGTGCAGGTGGATGAGGTTCTGTGTCCTGTGATGTTCCTGATGGCAGACTATATGATCATGATGATCCCTTCTATCATTAAAGTCTGTTGGTCAGTGTCCATAGTTAAATGGAAGATGTTAGGAATTGTTGGTGTAGCTTAGATCTTGGTCTGGAGTAATTTCCTGAAAAAAGTGGGGAACAACAGTGATTAGTCTGTTGTGAACAAATAGTCACCTGAAGTAAAGTAACCAAGTTCAATTTTGAATAGTGACTCCGCAAAGCAAAAACGTTTGTACTGAACGACTCACTTCCAAATATCTTCTCTTTCTCCTTCTACACTGCTTACACAAACTACATAATTCTAAGAAACCTTGTCTCTCTTTCTCAAAAAGCCCTTGTTTGACCTATCAAGAAAGCGGAAGGTGCTAGTCACTGCTCTTAGGTGAATGAAGAATGACATAAACCTATTATGAATGAAATGCTTTTTATTCCTGTTTGATTGAAGAAATGGTGGCTCTAATGCATCAGTAGGGCCTTGAGGGTGGCTTCTGTGGTAATCTAAAGAAATGAAAATGGGATGAACATGGTAATCCCCTTAGTACAAGATTTCCTTTTGTTATGCTGTGCTCAGCATTAAAAACCTGGGGCCTACGTGAACACATCCTGACATGGGGGCAATGTGTAGCTGAATGGAAAGCCCTGAACAAATTTTAAATAGGGAAGAAGTAGGAGAGCATTGGTGTTTTCTATTTAGTTCCTAGTGGACAGGCATCTACTAGCTTATTGATTTGTGATTATCAACAAAATATGGATGTCTCAGAATGGATACTATGAACTAAATGGTCTTGAAGCCCAAACTTCTTGTTCTTCTAAGCTTATGGCTGTTTAATATTAGTAGGGGAACATAAGGACTCTTGCACTGATTTTTGTGTATGGTATACCTGATCTGTGGATAAATGGAAGACTTAATTGCCATGAAAATCCAGTCTACAATATGTCACATTCACTAAATATAATTACTTAAAAATACCATGGACAAAAAGAGACCTTTTTCCTATGACATAGTATAGTGAAAGTATAGACTTCAAAGGAGACTTTGTTCAAGTTCTTTCAGAACAAGGGAAAATTCATTATAAGTTACATCAGACACTATTTTCTTTTATAGAGATTTCAGTCTTACGCTTTGCAGAGATTCTGAAATGAAATGAAAGTGGTAAATATAACTTAATGTAACTTGGCAAACATATTTATATCAAAATTAATATTATGCTACTACTGTGCTCTTTATAATTGCCAGTAAAGACTAGAAATGGACCTAAATCAAGAATCAAAATCCTAGATCCAAATGGGCTAGAGGCTGCTCTAAGTTGTACCTCTAGCCATTAGTTCCAAAGGCTCATATGACAGTTGGTGATCAATAGGGTGTTGGGCCGTCTTCACCATGTCCCATTTTGGCCATTCTGTGCTGGCAGGGGCAAAATGCAAAGGAGCTGCTTTGCCATCTGTGTTACTATAAAAGTACATACATGGGGAAGATTCTGCAATGGCCAGTTAAATCACTATTGTTGCTGTAATCTGAACAGTGGAAGGCAGTACATTGACCATAGAGTTGGAGTCTCATTTACAGCTGAATAGAAACCCTAGTGAAAAACAAATGGAACATTTTACTAGACAAACATAAACCAGACTGGAATTGTTTGGGTGGTCCTAATGCAATATTTAAAAGATGCAAATAAATAAATAAAGGAAAATTTAGGCTAATTCAAGGAGAAATTCCTTAATAAGAGGAATATCAGACTGTTTAAAAATCTTTTAAAGAGATGTGAGAAAACCCCTGTTGATAAGGTCATCTGAAACTCTACTGGATAGCGCATCAGAAGATGCAGCTCTCTATAGGTCTGTAATAGGAGGGTGACAAACTAGATTTTCACCCCCAGTTTATGACTTTATGAGCCAAGTTGTTTAGTTGCAGTCAGTAATATATACTCCCTATTTGGAAATTCTACTTATAGTCTTGCAATTTTGACTTCCACTCAGCATATTTAGTGTCCTTTACTTGCTTCAACCTCTGGATCACATTGATGGAAGGATGAATAATCAGAAAGAAACAATGAGTGGCCATAATTTCATTGCTATTCTGTCAAGGATTTGGCATCTCACTCAGTTTAAATGGGCAACAAAATTGCAAATGGAATTCTATGCTGACAATGCAAAGTAATGCACATCACAAAACATAATCCCAACTACATATACAGAACAATGGGGTATAAATTAATTGTTCACACTCAGGAAATATGTTGGATACTGTAGACAGTTCTCTGAAAACAGCTGTTCAATGTGCAACAGCAATCAAAAGAATTAATAATATTAGGAACCATTAGAAAGAGATAAGACAGAAAATATAATACCACAATATAAATACATAGTACACCCACCCTTTGAAAACTATGTGCAGTTATTATTGCCCCATCTCAAAAAGTGCATTGGAAAAGGTACAGAGAAAGGGGAAAATGATTGGTGTATGGAACAGCTTCAGTATGAAGAGAGTTTAAAAATAGAGCCTGTTCAATTTAGAAATATGACAGATCTATAAAACCACAAATGGTATGGAGAAGGAATAAGGAAGTGTTATTTACCCCTTCTTATAAGAGAAGAACCAGGGATCACCCAATGAAATTAATAGGCTGCAGGTTTAAAAACAACATAAATACTTCTTAACAAGACACACAGTCCATCTGTAGAACTTATTGCTAGGGAATGTTGTGAAGGCTAGAAGTATACCTGTGTCAAAAAAAAAAATTAGACAAATTCATGGAAGATAGGTCCATCAATGGCTGTTAGTCAAGGTGGTGTGGGACACACCACCATGCTCTGCATGTCCCTAAACCTCTGACTACCAGAAGCTGGGATGAAACAAGGATTGGATCATTCAATACTTTGTTCTTTTCTGTTCACTGCCTCTGAAGGAACTGGCACTGGCCATGGTTGGCAGACAGGAGGGGCTACCTGGACCATGGTCTGATCCAACAGAGCTGTTATTTGAAGAGGTTGTGATCATACGAAAGTTTTGCATTTTTGGACACAAATGAAAAAGTGGTAATAATCTGCTCACTGCTCAGGCTGTGGCTAAATTAGATAGCAATCTTTCACTGGGGCTTTTGAAGCATATTAATGAAAACATCATGGGCTAGATTCACAAAGAAACTTAATTGTGGTGATGTGAAATGTTGATGTTTAACTTTTAGGTCCTTACAAAGCCACTGGGATTCACAAAAATTGACTTGGGAGCCTTGGCTTCTAATACATCCATGGGGGCAGATAGACACATTAAGGTGGGATTCCTAAAAGCACCTCATCACCTAAGATAGTCAGTCGGGCTTAGGCATCCAGATGGCTGGCCTGTGGCTTCAGTAGGACATGTTCAGCTGAAACATAGGTGCCTAGGGAATTATTACCGCAAATGTTTAGGCACTAAGTAAATTTAGGCATTTACAGGAATTGGTAGCAGCTGAGTGGGGGGGTTGTGAGTCCCTGGGGGCTGGATTCTGGGATTTGGGTGCCTAGATGGTTTTGTGACTCTAGCATTATATGTATTTCATAAAGCTGTCTCAGTTAGCAGTATTTTAAAAGGAGTTTGACATCTGGGTGGAAGTTGTTGCCTATCTTTATAAACTCAGTTTTCATTAGCTGGGCCTTGTACCTGTGCCATCAAAAACAATTATAAGTCTATAGCCTAAATTTAAAAGTGCCAAATTCTGCTCTCAGTCAGAGGAGTGTAAATCTATAGTCATTGTACTAATGGGATGTTGAAAAGTTCCAAAGGGGTAGCTGTGTTAGTCTAGTTGAGCAAAACAAACAAGGAGCCTTGTGATACTTTTAAAGACTTCAAAGCATCGGACGAAGAGGGATTTTTCTTTCATGAAAGCTCATGCGATAAATAAATTTGTAAGTCTTTAAAAGTGCCACAGGACTCCTTGCTTGTTGTACTAATGGAGTTCCTCTGAATGTACATTGGTCTGACTTCACAAATGGAGTTATTCCAGATTTATGCTAAAAACAGAATAATTTGGCCCAGAGATAAGAGAGTAATTTTTAAATGAGTTTTGGCTTGGTTTGTTTTTTCACCTGTCAAATGAAGAAACAATTTCAACCAATGTATAAAAAGTCGTCTTCTGGAATATTAAAATATTTCTATATTAAACTTCAAGGGCTGTTCCGGTTCCCATCAGAGTCATTGGCAAAATGCCCATTGACTTCAGTGGAAACTCAATTGGTGCCTGAATCTGTTGTTCTCTCTTCCTGAGCAGATAAATTATATAGGAACTTTTCCACTGGAATAGACAGAAAGAGAGAAAGTGTCTTTCTGCAACATCCTGAATGATGGCAATGTTTAAAAGGCCTTGTTTCAAACAAGACAAGACCATCTTTTGAACTCAGCGGGATGCCACTGTTAAAGGCTATTGAAAAGCCGTTTGAAACCATTGGATCAATCTGGTGTTTTTGAGCTCTGCTTTGAATGAAGCTATTTATTCCAAAGTGTTTTCTCATCTTCCCTGAGTATTAGAGTTTGCCTGCCTTCACTCAGTGCAGTTTCTGATAGGTCTTTAAAATAGCGTCGATGTCTGACATAGAAGTACAGAGGATGATTTTTACATGCATTGTCTAACACAATTCAATACGCAAACCCAACAGAGTATAACAAAGTAGTACCAGGGTTAGAAATTCATTTGGGAACAGGTAACGTTACTTATGCTTTTCAGATTAGGGCATGTTTCTTCTTAAAAGCAGCCAATCACTGCTGTTTTTGAATTGTTTTTGATGTCTACATTGGCTGAAAGTCTTGTATTAAGTCAGTTTGACTGAAATCTTGCAGGAGATTAAACAAATGAGCATTTAACAGATGTTGTATAAATATCTGCTTATCTGCAGAGGAGAGAGCTGGCACAGTTTCCCCATTCCCTATTTTTAATCCTTCCAAGAAGAGAGTGGTAATAGTGAGAATCCATACCCCTTCTCAGATACACCATCAGTAAAGAAGGGAAAACAGGAAAAATATATTTGCTAAACTGTTGCATCATGTTTAACTTTTCTTCCCCAGTCAAATTGCAGCTATATAAACCTTTCACCCACACAAACACCACTATCAACAGTCTTTCATATCAGCACAACACAGACTTGCAACAGAACAGATTTATTTAATGACTGAATAGCTACATCAAACAATGAGGAGGAAGAAACAAAGGTCCCAACTCTCCTTTGGGATATGTTGTTGGTGACAGCCCAGATGATACCACTATTCAGAGGGCACTGAGTGTCCTGATAGAGGGAACTCTCCATTTCCTGTCAAGTCCATACCGAGGCAGTGACTTGAGACAGATTTTCTAGTTGGGGGGAGGCAGCTACTGTGACTGTTCTTGGCACTGCTGCTTTTGCTAATTTCAGACATTATCCGCCATGATGCATTTCACTGATGGTATAAATCTCATCAGTTCCTATTGTACTCCACAATGCCATCATATTTACATATTGTATTGCCAGGAGATACGTCTTGGAACTTCCAACTGACTTTTCACGTTTTTCTTCCTACACAAAACTTTTAGCAATACTATTTTCTCATGATTTCACCTGCTCTCATATCTCAATAATATGAAATGAATGGGCTTTTACTAGACTTTCTGCTACATTACAATGACTCCTAACAATATATCAGCATGACTGAATCTTGAAGACACACGAAATTTTCTGTTCCCTGGTCAGATGAGTGTGACACTTAGAATCAAGTTTGTAGCGTCGTTAATTGCATTTTTGAATTCATAATTGTTTCAGTGACACTTTTGTCCAATATTTGCTTACAATTCACCGTTGTTACTAATCTGTTGGTATATTCATAAAAATGGAATACAAATAGGGAGCGGTAGTGAATGCAATTGGAATAGACCTGATTAAAAATTCAATGTAATAGTCAGAATTTTGTTGCAGCATTCATCCAGATCTACTGAAAACTAAAACACATTTAGAGGTGTTTATTCTCTGAGGGGTCCCTAGCTCTGCTAAGCCAGAACCAACATCAGATGCATTGATGTATCAAATCGACATGATGGCCTTTTTGTCCTTTTTAAAATTCTGAGTCTTGATAGCTTGAAAAAGTTCTAGCCACAGTTATATGTAAACTCCAAATCTGCTCTTCCTTTGCCACTAAAGTGGCCTTCTGAGTTGGAAATATGCCAAGAAGGTGGACACCAGGTTCTCTCCAGATGTTAATTTTTTCTCAGCTAAAAATTGATTGTTTGGGAAAGCTTGACTGCTTGATCACCCTTATTTCCTCTTGGACTGATGGATGCCCTGATTAAGATTCAGCCCTTAATTTACTCCACAAAAATGGGAGTAATCTTCCACTTTATTCCCCTCAAACCACACCTCCCACATTTGATTTTTAGTGCAGGTAGAAAGGGATGGAATGACAGCTCCAGAGTGTGCATATGAGTAGCTTTCTTATATCCCTCAACCAATATGCTTCAGCCCTGACCTTGGAAAAACAGATCTAGAGAGCGTGTGATTCTCTCTGTCCATCCTATTCTTCATTTTGTGCTCAGATGGTCATCAAGGGTGTAAATTAGTAATACCTATTGCAGTAGTAGGTTATGATCCAGACACTTGTCAAATTTAGCCTTATATTGTATTTTTTTCCCATATACCATACAAAAGTTTTTGGATGGAAACAGATCTGGGTTGGAACCAAACAACCTCCTGGGGGAAGAACTCCACATTACAACACATCTTTCCCAAATACTCATTCTTTCTCCCTGCTTGTCACGGGGTTTACTTCTCACCATTGAGGCACATTCTTGAGGCTTGTCGGGGGATTGCCTCTCATCCGGTATGATACCTCTCTCCTTCAGTTATTAATTCCTGTGCTATCTTTTTCTCTGATTACTCCCTCTTCATGATTCAGGGTGTTCCATCTCCAAGACTTGTTTTTCTGGCCAGATCACTGTAGTTCTCCAGTTCTGAGGTATTAACATTTCACTGGACCAGCTGTCCAGATGCCATCTTCACCAGTCCTGTATCAGTATCTGGAAGGAAAACTCAGGTCCACCCACTATTCAAGGTTCAAGTCCAAGGACCCTATAACCAGCAGCAAAGGTCTACATAGTCTCAATGCAGCTGCTCTTTCTCTACGTTCCCTCCTGCTCTGCCTTCCACAGAGTGGTTTCTATGCAACCCCTCTGAGCAAAACCATTCAATTAGAGACAGACTCCTAGGCTATGTCTACACTAGCAAATTAGTCCAGATTAAGGAGGTTTAATCTGGACTAATTCAATACCTGTCTACATTAGTCTTTACCTGTTCAAACTAAAAAAAAGCTTACATTGAACTGATAAGTTTGAATGGTAAGTTTGTACTAACTGCTTAGTTCAAACTTATTTCAAACTCTAGTTTGAACTAGCACGATATAGTCATGCTAGTTCAAACTTGTGGTTAGTTTGAACTAACTTTTAGTTCAAACTAGCCACGCTTTTTTAGTGCAAACCAAAAAGTTAGTTCAAACTAAAAAAACACAGTTAATTCAAACTAACTTCGAACTGCTTAGTTTGGACGAAGTAAGTCTAAACTAAGCAGTTAGATGTAGACATAGCCCTAGTTGTTTGCTCCCATCCTGAGTATCTTCTGACCTACTCCTCTATGCCCAAGAACAACTACAGACTCTGTCCCTGCCCTCAGCTTCCTTGTTATGTAAACTCAGCCTGCTTCTGCCCAGTTGGGCTTCATCATCAGTCAGCCTTTAAATCAAGCCTGACCCTTCCACAGGTGTGGCCAACAAGGTTAATTAGCTCTCAGAGTCATCTTAACTCCTTCAGGGTTCAAGTGGGTTGAACACCCCATCACAGCGCTCCATCCCAAATTCTTCTTCTAGCTAATTCTACATATAAAAATGCCTCTAAATTTTAGAGTCTAAAATGTGTGACTTTTACATGAAATTTGCAAAAGTTCATGACAAAATCATTAACATTTTAGAGAATACATGTTAATCAGGAAAGTGAAATTTATGACATTCACAAATAGATTCATGTTCCCTGCAGTATTTTCATGCAGCAAAATCAAGAGCTGCGTTCTTATCACTGCTTCCAGATTAGCAATCATATACCATTAGCCCATCACTTCCAGCATGTCCAATACAGGTACAATCAGTGATCAATAGTATTGTTTTTACTAGTCTTAATACTACTGGAGTTAGCTGGCACACTTTGCATCACAGTGTAGGAATCCTTAGTGTGGGAGCAGCCATGGAGAAATAAGCCATGAGCAGATTTTGCAGGACATGTGATTGTTAGTCATACCATATTGGCCTACTATCTGAGGTGGCATTCTTGATAGTCTGAGTCTTGCAGCTGGGGTGGTCGAGGTTGGATATTAGGAAAAAATTTCTCACTAGGAGGGTGGTGAAGCATTGGAATGGGATATGTAGGGAGGTGGTGGAATCTTCATCTCTGGAAACATGTAAGACCCATTTAGACAAAACCTTGGCTGGGATGATTTAGTGGGGGTCGCCTTGCTTAGCAGGGGGTTGGACTAGATGACCTCATGAGGTCCCTTCCGACCCTATGATTCTATAACATGAGCCTCTAGCAAACAATAGCATGTCCATAACTGAAACAGGCTGCAGGGAAGGCCATTAAGGGGGGACGAAAATAAGTTAATAGGAAACAATATATGAAAGTAGTCAGTGCAGATGATTTTCAGAGGGGGATGGCAGAGACAATTATGAGTGTATCTAGATGTTATATGAAATCACTCTCTAATGGTTTGGTCCAGTATCCATGTAATTCAAGAATGCCATTGACTGGATTAGGAACTGAATTAGACCCTAAGTTTGTATAGAGAAATCATACAAAAACAAATTTATAATCACATTCTTTGTAAATGGCTCATTTATATGACATGTGAAAAAATAATTCTGCACCAAAAAGACCCCAGAAAAAGTATTTCACTGCATGCATTAGGCAAATTCAACCTGCATATAAATTAGAGGTAGGAGTAATAACTCTTATGCTCTGATGTAGAAAAATGATTCTCTCAGAAGGTTTACATTCTATCCAGGTGGTAACTTGAGTGAGATAATTAGACCACAGTCTGTTCCTCAAACATCATTTTATGAACATCTAAGAATATTTAGGATACTTGTGGCCATTTCAGAAATAAAATTAAACAAACAATTGAGAGAATTTTGATCATCTGCAGGCAAGATTCTTGCTAACATATTATCTACATCCTCTTTCAGACTACAGCTGTATCAAAATTTAAATGTACAGAAAAGCTCTTAAAGCAAAGGGGGTGCATCTTTAACCTCTTGGTAGTAGCCTACTCAACATCACAATGGTGCATACTGCAAGCTCCCTGGTGTGGGGACTGGCATTTTGTTCTGTGTTTGTACAGCTCCTACAATGAGGCCCTGGTCCGTGACCAGAGCTCCTAGCTGCTACTCCAAAACAAATAATAATAATTATCTTGAATGCCATGCAGATCTTAACTCATAAAAATATGACACTTTGTTTTTGTAGCCACTAGGTACATTTACTTTGAGTGGACTTGAACTTCCATACGATACAATATTTTTCACTGATGAAATGGTTTAACAAGAAATTGTCATCTAAGAGAATAAAACTTAAAGCATTTAACAGGGCACAAAAACCTTAGCTATGAGATTTTATACCACTCTGCCAAGACTCATTTGGAAAACAATATTGAAATGAGCTTCCTTCGAAGCAGCATCTTGCACATACTCTATTTGTATGCAGTGTTTTTGTTTTCAGCTATTTTTTGTTGATGCCTCTAATATGCTAATGATATGCTCTTGCTATCTGGAATATGTTCAGCTACACACCACTGGTTTAATTTTTGTGCACAGAAGCAAAAATCTGGGATTTAGCAATGATTGCAATCTTCTGCTCAGTGAAGAAAGGCCTGGTGGCACAGATTTAGATATCAAAAAGAATGGTGATAATCTTATTAACCTTGAGTTTTTCATCTCCTTTGAGTCTCCACAATATAAAGTAAGAAATCTAGCAGGTGGTGGTTGCATTTTAACTATGATGCTTATTTAATACATACCCAGTATTCCTCCATGAAGCAAAAATAAAAAAGAGAAAACTCCAGATTTAGAAACAAACCAATCAGCTATAATTTTCATTAAAATCTATAAGCAGTTGCTTTTAACATTTTATATATGCAATAGTTATCTCAGCCCTTATCACAGAATTACACTATGTGGCTAAAATCTACATGCCTGTATAAATTAATATACAAAATGTTTCTTCGTTTAATATGTGAGATCAACTCTCAATCAAAGCAACATAAGAGCAGGCGTACTGCAAGAAACCTACAGTCCTTCTCCATCTATTATCCTGAATTCCATGGGGGCCAGAATCACGTGCTTCAAAAGAAGATGCAGGAAACATCCTAGCTGGCAGATGTCAGGTAATCAGCCCCTCTCTGAAGGTCCAGTCTTATTGCCTAGTAGCTGGAGATTGGTTGAAACATGAATCAAATCAATGATTTTATTACAAACTTATTCAGACTTAGGTATAGAGGGAAGAGATTTTGTTTTTGGCAAGTATTACTGAATGCAGGGCTATGGGTACACAAGCATTTTACCTTGCCATGCCACCTTTAATATAATTGCGGACAAACCTCAAAAGTTTGGGGAGTTCAGTTCTACTATGCATCTCAAAGTTGGGATGCGTATCTAAACTTCCTTGAATACTTCTGGCTTGGGAAATAGTGTGAAATTTCAGGGATCTCTTTTTCATTGTAGGATTTTCAGTATTTCTTCATCTTTGAATTGTTAGGAAATACAACTTCCCTTGTTGCATATTATGATTTCTGTTCTCAGATGACCCTAGAGGGGTGCAAATCTCTTGCTTGGCTACAATGGAAGTGCTTTTTTTTACAGTTGGAGAACAAGGGAGCTCAGATGCCCAAGAACACTTTAAAAAGAAACCAGTGGAAAATAGTTTAACCAAATTTTTTTCATATCCCAAGCAAAAATTTAGTCTGTTCATGCTTTAGGCAAAGTTTCAGGAATGATTTAAATGTTATCCAGCACACTTTGTCCAGTCCTATTTCAACCCAGGGAGTGCTACCAGCAGTCCCTAAATGCTGTCCTGTCTGGTGTGTCAGACGCAGCATTATGATATTATTCCTAAAAGGCAACATTTCTGGGAAAGATGAAGAAAATTATAGATGCCTGTACTTTTGATGTGTTACTGCATCAGTAAAGAACAGGATATTTTTAGTTTTGTGGCTTTTGGTTTGCACAATTAATGTTTTAGTTTCAAATTAAAAATATCCACCAGGGCTGGCTCAAGGGGCTTTGGTGCCTTGAGGTGGCTTTCAATTTTGCATCCCCCCTGAAACCAGCCTCTGCTCCAGGCCGGCTCCCCCCGCCCCCAGGGCAGAGAGCGGCCAGCCCAGGGGTGGAGCAGGCCAGCCCAGAGGCCGGGATCTGCTCTCCCGCCCCTCACTTTGGCCGGCTGTTCCTCCCTGGGCGGGGGGGAACGGGCAGATGGGCCCGAAGGCTGGGCAAGAGAGTACAGCTCGCCCCATAGGCCAGCCTGTGCTACCCCTAAGTAAATGGTGCCCTGACCCAGGGCCTCATTTGCTTATCGGTTGAGCCAGCCCTGATTGATATACACTAGCTGTAAATCATTATACCTAGGTTGTGCGGCTGGTGATCAAGGAAGAGCCAACTATTCACAGCTTTAATTCCTAAAGAATATGAAGTGGTTTACTAGCCATCTGACCAACTGGCAAAGTTGATTCAAGGTCCAAACCTCTGCTGTATTTGCCAGGTTACAGTGCTTTGGAAGCAGACACAATGGTTAACTGCCTGTGGGAGCAGAATGGGCCTATAAAGGGAAGAAGAAGAAAAGAGTGGCTAGTTTGGTAGGAGAAAGACCAAATTCACCTCAGGAAACAATGTAACTTTCCAGTTTGGACTTGAGCAAAGTGGGATGTGATTCATTTGGATTTTGATGAATGCCAATAAAAAATGGGGAGGGAGAAGAGAAGCATATAATTTGTACTGGTTTGTTTGGGAATGTGCTAGTCTCTCAGCTGGGGAAGAGCCCACCTTGTGATCAGAGCAAAACCAGGACCAGTACATTTCCCTAATACCCAGATTGAAGGATGAATGACTGTTCTCCCACAACTGCTGTGTTAGCCCGGTAACCAATGTAACATGTCTTATACCCAAAACTGTATTTACCACCATATGGCACATAATTGATTAGCGATGGGCCTGAGACACAAAGTTAGGATCTGGAATCAGATCCAGCTCCAAGTGTTGCTGGATTCAGAATGCTCTGTTCTCATACGGTTCATTATTAGGAGAGACCCAAGTGATAAAGTTCGGATCCAAATTGAACTTCCTGAAAGTTAGGAGTGAGAGGTTGGTACTGATGCTCCAGTCTGTTTGTCTCTAATCAGAACTGATCAGTCCTCTCATTCACAGACACAGAAACCATCACAGATATCTTAGGATGGTCATGATATTTCTAAGAAATTCAGAACAGGAGCTCTTGCTAAATATTTGTTGTCCTCCAGCATAACCTGAATCTCATTTGTTTTAATCCTCTATCCATTGCCTAATGCTGGACTTCGATGAAACTATATTTGTAGAAACAAGATTCACTCTGAGTCAACAGCTGTTCCCATATCTGTTTAGTAATTGCACAGAAAAGCAATTTATGTGGTCAGTATTGAAGAGAATATGCTGAAGATTATACTGGAATCCTTCTAGTGTCAGAAAACTTCTCCCCATGTAAGTACTTACAAAATATGATGACTTCAACCTTTTTTAATATTCTGTTTGATAGGATTAAGAAATTGAGCACCTTACGTTTCTCACAGTAAGGTGTTTTCCAAACCACAAATCATTCTATTGGCTCTTCTCTGATTTCTCCTCAGTTGTTCAACATTTTGAAAGTACAGACTATCACTAGGCAGTGTGTTCCCATTTGTTAACTGAAAAATGTTGAGGAAGTTATTTCTGTTTCTGAACCAGAGCCACATGAATGATTCTGGCTGCATGCATGGCTGCGTGTGCGTCTTTTTAGAAGATTCTTTCATCTGCTGCTAACTTTCTAATCCTTTAAACTCACCTGGCCCTTGTGCTTCAAGCCTGTAACATGTTTTTCCTTATTGCTGTTAGCACTCCATATGTGGACAAGGAATCTCTTTTGTTGTTGTTGTTATTGTTCAATTCTTCCAGGGCATACAGTCACAACACCATTTGATGCTTAATGTGTTAACATCTGTAGGTGATGGGTGGAAACCATGGAAAATGTCAGAGGCCTCTGCACTAGCTACAGTTGAAAATAAATTCACATTCCTTGCACCTTTTTTAGTTTAGGCATCGTTTGAAGCAGGAGTATAGCCAGCCCCTGATTTCAGACTGAACCCCCAAAAGTGAAGGGTGGGCCCCGCCTCTCACGCCTAGCAGCGGTACGAACTTTGCGGCTGTGGCTGCAGGGCTGGCAAGTAGCTGGTCGGCATGGCTGCAAGCAAGGCAGCTCCAGTGCTGGTGCCTCTGCTCTGCTTGTAAGTGGAGCAGAGGGATCAGCACTGGCCCCTCTGCCCTGCTCATGGATGCAGTTGCTGCCCCCCTACCCCCTCTCTAGCCACAAGTGGAGCAGAGGCATTGGCGTTGACTCTTCTGCTCTGCTCATGGCTATGGCCTCTGGCTGCTTTGCTGCCCCACGACCACAGTGGAAAAATTCATGCTGCTGCTGGGCACTAAGGGCAGGCCTCAGGGCCAAATGGGTGGGCCCTAGCCCACCCATGACTATGCCCCTGCATTGCAGTCATATGTATATAAAAACTACTTAAAATGCTTCCTTATTATGCATAAATCTTATTTCAGGCAGTAGTCTGAAGCTATACATCCTTCCAGGTTTTGCTGTTTGTAGAACTGATGTCATTCACCCTTCGTTAATAACAGTTTGTGTCAGGTATCCTTTGTATGTTGACTGAATCAGCCACTCCTGTTACTGTGTGTTGTGCTTCTCAAAGAAGCAAGGAATCCTTGTGATCAACAGTTTGTACATTTTCATTTTTCAGATGCATGCAAGAAATGCCCCATTTCACCTTAGTAAATCTGATAGGATGGCATGATGTCTTCACTCCAGTGAGGCTGCTGCTGTTTGATATGTGAAGATGCTTTCTACAAGCTCACCTAGAAATGCAAGCTACGTAGCAAAGTCTGCACTTATTTCTGATTAGTTTCCAGCTCAAGTTTAAGGTGTTGTTTGGCTCATGGTTTGCAGGCTTGCTACATGATACAGCCATAGCTGTGTTTAGAGAGGTGTTGGATCTCATCAGGGTTGACCCTAAGGAGGTGTGGGCTCTGGGCAAATTGCCCTCTGTGGGACCCCTGCTCACCCCCCCCATTCCCGCACTAGGGAGCGGGGCTGGCCAGCCCAGGGGAGGAGAAGGCCCCTGTGATGAGCCAGCCACAGGACAGCCTGGTTCAGCACTGCTGGTCTATCCCCTGCCCCCAGCCATGAGCCCTGCTCTCGGCTCTGTGCCAGAGCAGTGGGGAGAGAGTGGGAGGCAGCGCAGCCGGGGGGGTAGCGATACCGGCTCCGTGCTGCCTCCCGCCCCCTCCCCGCTGCCCCTGCACAGAGCCGAGAGAAGCGCATATGGCGAGGAGGGAGGGTGGCACGACCGGCAGCACTGAACCGGCTCACCCTTTTGGTGGGCTCACTCACTCCCTGGCATGGGGGGGCACCAGTGTGGGCCCCATGGGGGCCCCCCAAAGCATGGGGCCCTGGACGGCTGCCCCGCTCACCCTACCCTGGGGATGGACCTGATCTAAAACCTTCCTATTTTAGAGGAAGGAGCTCCTAGCAGTACGTTTTCCTCAAGGGGTCCTCAACTCTCTCCTGATGCTTCTGACCCCAACTGATCATGAGTTTGTTGACCTTCAGAATACAGTGCACAGCTTCAGCTTATTTCCTAGGGTTTGATGAGGGGTTGGATGGAGGCGTGTGAGTGGTTAGCAGAAAGTAGTCTTTAGTTTGCTGGGCAATTTTTATTTAGTAAATTGATGTTGATTTGTTGGGCAAGTGTCAGATTTTTAGCTTTAATTTCATGGAGTTATATTTTTACAGACTGTCAGCTTGGACTAGAAATTCTTCTTTTGGTTTTCTAGATACCAGCATAAGTAGTTAATATTTTTAAATATCTGTGTAAGCACATCAAACCTTGAGGCAAGCACTTTTAAATCAGTTAATCAACTACCTTTTAAATAAAACCAATCACTCATGGAACATTTTTGTGAGAAAAAACAGATTTTTTCTTAAAACTTCACTTTCTCATAACTTGAAATGGAGGTAAGGGTGATGTTAAAATGAAAGTTAGTTCTGTCATAAACATCATTGTCATGTTTGCAAAAAGATAAAAGAACAAATGCTGATTACTAGTTATGTACTGCTGATAAGGCCAAAAACCCTTGATTCAGCCTGCAAACACTTAAGGTGTGGAAACAGATATAGGGAATAACCAGGCCACTTTGTTAGAGTCAGAATCACAGGTCTTAGTGTGGGTCAGAGCTTCCCAGTCTGCTTAGGTGGAGGATATATACCTGTCCCAGTTTAGTATTTTTTTTAAATACCCATTTAATTAGGAAATGTGTTTATAATAGAAACAGACAGACCAGTACAAAACTTTTGGTTAAACCATTCGTGTTCCCCCACACCCCATAGATAGCAATACCTACAAGTGCTCTCAGAATAGTGTGGTGAGGGTATTGCAAGGTTGCTCTGACTAGTTATATATGGAGCCTGGGCAATATAAAAAAAATATCTTCTGTAAATATTAGTTCAAACTTTTAAATTGATTTCTTTTATACATTTATGTAAAAATTCCTGTGCTTTAGTCATAAATCAATAAATTTGTTTTCCATAAATATCCATACTACAAACCTGATAGATAGATAAGGATTATACTCAAAGATCACAAAGAATGCCATCTGACTTATGTTACCAGTCACAACTAAGAATTATAACTCAAATTTCAAGTAACAAACAACACAAGTAACAAAATTCATGAAAATGTAATTGAATGAGAGTGCTGCAAATGACAATCAATAAAACTGTGAAACTGACCATGCTTAAGTAGCTGTCAAATGTACAGAATGAAAACCTCAGAGTAATAAAGCATTGCCAAGTTCCAAAGGGGCAGCTGTATTAGTCTAGTTCAGCAAAACAAACAAGGAGTCCTGTGGCACTTAAAGACTAAGTTATTTATCTATTACATGAGTTTTTGTGGGGGAAATATTTGCGTTCTAATCTTTTTTCTATTTTAGGATTTTCTATAGCATTCAGAAATAGTATCTAAATGCTTTTCTTGGGGATTATGTGTAGCCCTAATACAAAGGCCTGAATTTTCAGTTCCATGAAGGCCCCTTATACCATCCTGGCTCGGTAACCCATTTTACACGACTTTAAAAGCCTCTGTCATGGCAGTGGAATGTGACTTAGTGTGCTTAAGAATCAGGCTTCAGTTCTTCATGCAGAAGTGTAATTTTCAAGTTGATCATGTTTCTGTACAACATCATGCAATGTGTGTGTTGCAAAATGCAGGTTATTAATACAGCTGTGCTTACTGTGCTAGATAAATAGACTGTAAAGCATTCAGGTACCATGAGGACCAGGCATATATCTAAAACATACCTATGTATACATAAATACTTTGGGATAATAAAACAAAAGATATATGGAGATGTACTGTAACACATATATTAAAATGCATGATTTAAAACACATGTTCACAAACATTTAATTTTTCTCTCTTCCACTTTTGTTTTCTGACTTCTTATGCAACAAACTTGAGCAGGCAGACCCCTGCATAGAGATCACTCATGTGTAGCTCCTTTTAGGATGAAGGAATTAGATTTCAGAAGTTTTTTTTTTCTTGCCTTCTTTTTCCCTAGCTTTCTCTCTCTCTCTCTCCCCCTTTCTCTTGGGTATGTAGTCCCACTGAAATCAGAGAGTTTCATACTCTTATTACATGGAGTCTGGTTCTGATATAATATATAAGCAAATAATACCACAATAATTCTATTGATTTTATTGTAGTTCTTCCAGAATTATACTTGTGTGATCAAGCTCAGGATCTGACTCATTTACTCAAAAAAAAAAATCCCTAGCATACTGCTTTGGCACAATTTTTTTTGTGTCTGAGTTCAAGTATGTTAATCTTTTTTCTGCAACTGTTGCACACCAAAAATACATAAAAAGAGCAGTATGCAGTTATAGTCTCAAACAGAGAGGAGGAAAGAATATTTTCTAAATATTCCTCTTAGTAATAGAGGGTATTGCCTCCTTTGGACTAGGAAAGTCTCTGTTTCAGTTAGTGATTAGACTCTAGTTTTGGCCTCTGCATTTCAGGAGGTGACATATTGCCTAAATTAATTTGAGTAAAATCAGTGACTAGAAAAATAATGGAGTTTACATGATTTATGGCATATCTTAGAAATTTCTTAAGTAAATTCTATGGACTCCTTTACATAGAATGTAAAATATTTACATGAATCTGACCTGAAAATTGTTTTTTTTTTAACCTGATTTTTTTAAATGATCAGAATGGTCGTTTTTTAAATTATGCAAATTAAAGTTGCTGAGTAACAATTGCCTGATTAGACCAGTTGGTACTGACCTAATAAATGATGGAGAATATTTTTTACAGGAAATTGATTTAATTGAAGCTTTTGTTAGTTGCTGCAAATGTGTCTGGTTCATGCCACAGTACCCAGGAATTTATAAATGGGTTCAGAATGTTGTTCAGGCACCAGAAAATAAACCTCCAAGCTATTTACTACCTCTATGATATATAAAGTTTGCAGTTTTGATTTTGTGTGATTATGTTCAGCAATGGTGACCTTTAGAGGCAACAATATTGAAGTGTAATGAGGAGATGTTTGATCACTGGTATACAATGAAGAGTTGGCGCGACTTCTCCATTCCTTCCTGGAATTTGTGAAATTCAACTGACAGGCTTTAACCTTTAGACTGCTGAAGTTTTAAAATGTATAGGGATTTAGCCTGTTTATACACCACGTAAGACATATGAAATTTTAGATAGTTTCTTTTATCATCCCATAAAATGATATTGTATATTTAATAATGGTGCCTACCAGCCAACATTACACCTTTCAGCTCAGCAGTCAGTTGTCATTAGCCTGGGTTTTAACCCATTCACTTATCACACAAAAGAACTCCCTCATGACATGATTGTAAAAGATGAGTGGATCCATCAAAGGATGGACGAACCACTCCTGATGAGAAAAGAGCCAGTGAAAGCATTTCTTGTCCTTGCCAAACCAAAACTACTTTTACAGTTTCTACTGAACAATTAGTCCATACAGTTCAGACTAATTGCCCTGCTGCTGCATGCTGCAATGTCAGTACCAAGGATTTTGGAGGTGGAGTTAGGAGTCACTGCAGGGAGTGGAAGTGATCTTTAGAGAACAAGGGGAGGAGGTTGGGGAACAGCATTGGTGGTATGGGAGCAGGAGTGAGGAGCCTTTGTATGTCTTAGGGGAAAAAATGGTTATAAAGAGAAAGTGGGCAGGAACTAAATATCAAGGGAGACACAAAAGGTGTGGATAATCAGCCAGCATTTCTAGTGCCTTGAGAATTTACCTCTTCTGTGGTTTACTGGTTCTAATCAAGTTTAGGTGAGGCCATAGATCTGTTCTCTCATCTCCCACAAATATACCTCAGGACCTTTTAGTCATATTTTCAAACAAGAGTTTGTACATTTTTATGTAAAACTCTATGCACTACTGCTGATGAAAATGCCACCCAGGGAAGAGTTCATGTCTAAGGAAGCTATAAAATGAGATTTAAATATAAAATATGTGGAAAGGAGAAAACAACTATTTTTTAAAGATATTATTAATTTTCTGGATGGATGACCATTCACTATTTAAGCATCAGAGTGCTACACTTTCATATACAGATGATACTACTGTCTATTTGCATGAAATTTCTCATAGGAGAAGGCTATGGTCAGCACAACAACACAGGTACATTTCATGCAAGATTCAAGAATAGCAAAGGCTTTATTTATGAATGCATTTATTTTCAGTTTCTTGTGATTCAAATGAGAAACCTCACTGTGCAAAATCACCAGTGATATTGTGCCCCATAGAGCTACCCCCAGCTGAGTCCTACACTCAGTGTATGTTGGGGGGAGGTGAGGGTGAGGCGGGACTAGTAGCTGATTCTCCTCTCAGTTCCTTTAATATGAATATAAACTAACAGAAAATATATTGAAACTAATAGTTACACTAATGTAAAACTGGTGTTGGAGGAAAATTAGATCATGGGGACTTTTCCACGGGTGGCAGACTTGCTCGTCTCAGCCTCTCTCTTTCTTTTCTTTAAGTAAGTGGTCCACATTTCTATTTGAGGCAGCATAACCAATCCTTATATTATTTATTTTGGTTTGTTTGTTGGGTGACAAAACTCAGCTGTCCTATAAATGCTGAAGATAGATCCAGAAAACCCAAATTAGTCCATGGGGATTTGAAGAACCTTCCCCAGTTCCTGGTAGTAGACTTCTGGTTTCTTGGTCACTGATTGTAGCTTCTCATACACCCCAAGAAGGTCTTGTGACTAATGAGATGTATTTCCCTGAGTGCATAAAAAGTGGGTCATACCACCATGTTTTCTCTCCTTAGAGTTTAGACACACGGTTATACAACCATGCCTAGTCATAACACTATCCTTGGCTATGCCTCAATATACCCAGTTGCAAAATGGTGATATTAATGCTTATCTACTTTTGCAATGTGCTTTGAGATCTTCTACTGGAAGATGTCATAGAGATCGAAAAGTATCTTTCTTACATTTTGGCTTTTTCCTAGAGCTGATCTCATGAGGTCCCTTCCATGATTCTATTCTATTCTATTCTATTCTAACTCCATAGTTTCTGTAGGCTTCTAACATCACAAAAACAAATCTGCCAAAAGTCAGGTCCACTTAGTTCTTTGCACAACTGAGCAAGTCAATCTTGGAAAATTCACTAGTGCTCCCCCCCCCCCAGTTCCAGTCAAAAATCCAGAACAAAGGATGGGTCAGTAAGGAATTTAAAATGTCTCCCCACCATGCTCACCCTTGTGGCAGGGACATTTTTAGTATGCTTCAGAGTATAAGGAAACCCAAGCATGATTTGCCAAAAGCAACATGCTTGGCATTATTTTGTTTATAGAATTTGTTAATAGAATTTGTATTCTGTGTAGAGCATTGGTTCTTGACCACTGTGTTGCGACACAAAAGTGTGTTGCGGTACAGTGGCTGAGGGTGTCACATGAAATCAGCTTGCTGTTGATAGCCAGGGGAGAGCTGTGGCAGCAGGCTGCTTTTATGCTGATAACCCTTTAAGAGCTGAAGCTGCCCTGGAAAGAACTGTTTTGCAGTGTCAGGAGCTGCCATTCAAGGCTCCCAATGCCAAAAAATCCCTTCAGAGGGAGATTTCTTTGGCAGTGGGAGGAGCAGCAGCAGCAGCACCATGTGTCACACAGCTGTGAGTGCTCCAAGCTGTGTCGTGACAGTGAAGGGGTTGAGAACCCCTGATGTAGAATATATATTGAATTACAGCGTATATAGTGAGGCAGAGGGCCTAATGGATAGTGCACTGGACTGGGAGGCGGGAGACCAGGCTTCTGTTCATGGCTTGGTCACTTGCCTGGGGTATGATCTCAGGCAAACACCTTAACTCCCTGTGGCTGTTTCCTTATCTGTAAAGTGATACTGAACTTTTATATAAAGCCTGTTGAGTTCAGTGATAACCAGTGCTGTCTAAGAGTAGACAATGTTGCTAAATATGAATTGTGAATATCTGAGATATTTTAAACTAATAATGTATAATTCAGGACTCATGTTTCTGAGGGAAGTGTGGGGTTCAAGATTATGTGACTCCAAATACTTTATACCATGAGTCGATTTGGACAGACGTCTATTCCAGACTGGGAGGTTGTTCTTTAGTAATGAGTTGTACTATATTACAGGGGGAGCATATAATGTTTCATTACATTCTGTAAGTTCACCTATCTTCGAAGCATCTGACAAAGTGGGATTTTCCTCCACGAAAGCTCATGCGAAAAATAAATCTGTTAGTCCCTAAGTGCCACACGGCTCCTTGCTCTTTTTTCATCTTACAAGTAACCAACTTTCAAAATTCTTGTTTTAGAGCAGAGACATCATCATCCTTTGATAAATATATTGCTGAACAATGTATCGTAGTAAAAAGTTTTAAGGATGGATTCGTTCTTCTCTCTGTCCTAAATAGTGCATTGTTAAACAGCTACCATGTTTGGTCTGAGAATTAGCTGCATTTTCAGAGGTAAAGGATGTGATTGTGTTACAATTTGCATATTGGTTTGCTACCCCCCTGAGTGATAATGCACTGGAATAGTTGAGGTCTGCCATATGCAATTGTTCAAATGAAGGTCTACAAAAGATGCAAGAAGATCAGTTTGCAAAATTTGTAAAGCACTTTTGGATCTTTTAAGATGCAATTTTAATGATTTTTGTAGTATGCTAGACACCTCACAGAACAGATGAATACATCTCTGATCCAAGCAACATAAACTCTACGGCTTATACATGACTTACTAGGATTACTGATCACAAACAAGAGGCGAGTGAGCTTGGACAGGATGACATAATAAGACTATCTGGAGAACCAGTTAGTTAATTCCTACAAGGAGTCTGGTAGCACTTTTAAAGACTAACAACTTTATTTATCGCATGAGCTTTTGTGGGAGAAAATCCCACTTAATCAGATGCTTGAAGAATTTAATTGATTCCTGTTAGTGAAAACTTAGTATTTTAATTCATTTTTTCAGGCTTTGTGTTGTGAGGAAGGATTTGACAGTGATGAGCATGTTATCTTTGTAAGATATTATAAAATAAACTGTTATAAAGATTCTTCTTTCTATATACATGGCATGAGGTTCCGCTGACAGTCTGACATGCATCTGAGGTAAGATGGAATAATTTCAGATTTACTCTGAATCTGAACACCTTATATAGCTTAATTCAGTTTTCCTAGGTTGTGTGTATTGTAATAAGTGAATTATTTCTGTATCTCTTGTTCAGCTCCCTTGGAATCTCTTTTTCTCCTCTGACTACCTGAACTTTTGCTTGCTGCCTACTCAGGTATAGCCTCCATCCTCTCAATCTCTCTCTCTCTCTCTTTTCTCCTTTCAAATATGTTGTGACTAAAGGCTTCAATAGTTACCTGCAGCCAAGGCTTTTAACTTTTAAAAAGTTAAATTGAGGGCTATATATTTCCCTCATTAAGCAGTTTTTTTCTTGGAAGAAAGTTAGTAGCTGGCATAACTGCACACAAGGGGACTTTCAGCTGGAAAATGACTGCTTTTGTTCATGTAGCAAGAGTTCTGTTAAATGAATGTATTGTGCTGGCATTAAATACAAGTTTTTGACAATGCTACAACTGTGAGCTTGAGTATGGACAATATTTTAGTTGCCATGTAGCTCTAGGTTGACCAGATAGCAAGTGTGAAAAATTGGGATGGGGCATAATAAGCAGCTTTATATGAGAAAAAGCCCCAAATATCAGGACTGTCCCTATCTAATCAGGATATCTGCCCCTCCCCCTTTGCTTTTACTTGCATGGAATACGCGTACATGTAGCTACCTCTGATATTTTTGGATGCCTGTATCAGTAATCTTAAACTGATGCATAGAGGGCAATAGCAGAAGATAATCTGAATTTGATGGGCTGGTGCCAGCTTTGGACTCTGCAAGCAGTTGGATCTACAGACTAAGGAAACTCAGTGTTGTGGATCTAGTCAGCTCCTGTGGTTTGGCTGTGGGCTGAAGCCAGCTCTAGCAATATGAGGAAATGGTGCCAGACAAGAAAATATTGTGTTCTACCTCCTTCTCCCATAACATCTCTCCAGCTAGGAGATCAGGAGTGATGGGGCACAGTGGGTTTGACTGTGATTGTAGAAGTGAAGCCTAGTTTGTACTGGAGTCTGTGCATAACTACCAACATTTAGGATAGCTTTGCAAAAAAGAAGTGTCAAACTTGGGTGGGACCTGGAGGCTGCTATTTCCCAGTCACTAGAGTCCTTTGTACATTCTGCTGAGTTTTATTGCTCCTATTTCACTTTATGAGCATTACTACTTCACTGCCAGCACTCTGGTAAGATAGGTGTTATTACTCCATTTTAGAGAAATGAAAACTGCAACAGAGTGAGGTTAAAGCTGATAATTTCAAACGTAGGTGTATAAGGTACCCGCCTAAACAAAAGTAACTTGCTTTTCCTGAGTTCTGAGTACCCCCAACCTCCCAGTGAGAATGCCTCGTGCCTGTGGATTTAAGGTGTGTAAATATGAACATTGTGGCCTATATGATTTGACAAATGCCACAGACGATGTCATTGGGAGAGCTAGGAATAGTCCCTAGCTTACTCTGCTAAAAATACTGTATTTCTGTGTCATATTACTGAGTTTCCTTGAGGCTAGATGTTAGCTTTCAGCTCAGTAGAGGGGTGATATAAGTTGGTGATCTCTTGCAGCAGTCAAGGAAGGAATCATTGCAATGCCTGAATCTGTTCCTGACCCTCCATCAGGGGAGGGGGGATATATATTATATTATTCAATGCAAAAACTCACAAACTCAAACAAAATGATTTTCCTGACAAAAGTAGGCTTCCCCTATTTCCCTCTCTGTCTTGGAAAAGAGGTCACGCTCGTTTCTTAAATATGCTACTGTGTCATGTGACTGGTTGGTAGCCATTACTTCTTTCCTATCTGTTTCACCCAGTCACAAGCACACCCAGGCAGCTGGCTGATTACAGGCTTATGGTGGTCATGAGGAAGAGAGGCTGTTGGTTTGGGAAAAATGCTGCAATCTCGCAATACTCTCCCTCCTATTTTTAGTGACCTCCAATGTGCAATGATATTGTCAATGAAGGGGCATGATGAAAAGGGTCATTTATGCTATTACTAATGAGGACAACCACGGCCAGATTTACACCTTATGTACCCTAGGCACAGTGTATTCAGCACCACCACTGCCTCCAGGTGACCTTTGTGTTTTCCACATGGGGTGGAGTAAGGAGGGGGGAAGAGAGGGACAGACCCTCAGGGGGAAGAGAAGGAGGAGGGTGGCAGGGCCCCAAGAGAGGAGGAGGAGGAGCATGGGATGGGGCCAGATTTCAGCACCTGTGCAGGACCCAAAAATTGGCCCAGGCATGGACCCCATGGTCCATGTGGTAATCTGCCGCTGTTTAGGCATCCCTAGAACGCTGGTGCCCCTATGCATGTGCCTACTGTGCCCAACTGGAAATCCAGCCCTAAGAGCTGCAGAGATACTACCAGACTGACACCAGTGATTATTAACAGAAATT
Source organism: Podocnemis expansa (assembly GCA_007922195.1). Classification (NCBI taxonomy): domain Eukaryota; kingdom Metazoa; phylum Chordata; order Testudines; family Podocnemididae; genus Podocnemis; species Podocnemis expansa. Next base: position 30,976,777 of record ML681984.1, read on the forward strand.
AGTATCAACCATTAGGTGTAAATGTGAGAATACCCATGATTACCACATTCTGTTTCATTTTTGGCTCATTTTAGATGATGGCTTTTGGGTGGGTGTAGTTACATGACAAAGTAAAACACTGATGCTGAGAAACCGCTATTTTGCTAGTTATAACCATCACAATTGCTCAGCCCACTGCTGTCAGTTGACTACTTGAGTATTAGCTGAGTACACAGTGTTAACATTTTATTGGAAAGTAGTTACTCTATAAAGCGAAGGTACTGTGTGACTCCTGCACACTGCCTTGAAATTGCTTTCTTAACAAGGATTCTAAAGGTAAATAAGTAAACCACCCTAGAAATCTAAATTGTCAACCAACCCCATTTAGGAGATTCTTATTAAAACCTTTATGTCAAGATTTGTGAAATATCTGACAAAATTGCTGGTCTGAAGTTGCAAACAAAGTATTAATCAAGGCAGCCCACTGTGGCTTAATAATCTCAATGACAGACACTTCTTGGCAATCAAGGCTCCTCTGATGATAATCTAATCAAACGGTACTGATTTTATATAACCAAGTATAGCTCAGCCGTAGTCAGAAAATATTCCATGGTAGAAAAGGGAAATGCTAAAGCAAACTTCCTGAGCTTATGGCCATATCATGTCACATCACAGCAGATAAGGGTCCAGTAATATTCCCTTGCATGCAAAAATCACAGGACAGCCTTTGTACTAAAAGTGGGTAACAATCAGATGCGTGAGGCTACAGGTTGCGGGAGGCTGACGTCTCTGCTCCCCTCTGTGTGAGACTGTGGTATTAATTTGGTTAATTTTAATGATCATCCATAATATCTTACAAGAGAGTCTGGCTAGTGAAACAATGTAAAAAAAAATGCAGTTCCAAAAATAAGTCTTTCCACGATAGAAAATGTCTTAAAAAGCTATAGTATTTAGAGGTTTAATTAGTATATTGGGTCATTATGACATCTAGCTCATTTCATTACCCTCCTAATGTATTATTAGTTGGCAGTTAAATACTGTCTGCTGGGACCTGAGAGTTTTTCCTCTTGTCTTTCTGGTCATACTTACTGCCTAGGCCGACAGCTTACCTGTAGTGAGGAAGAAATGGAACACCAATTAGAAAGCTTTCAGCCCAGCACCCATGGAAAAGCCAAAAGCTGATAAAGGTCAGCATGAAATTTGAATGACAGGGCTAAAGTCTTTTACTCATAATTTTGTGTTTGCAATAGAATTCAGAGCAATTCACAGCCTTAAAGGCCTTAAGTGAGAACAGCAATTAATTGTAATGAATAATCTGACAAATCTGGTTGACATATGGCTGCTAATGCCCTCCTTTCTAGTGGGAGCATTGGAGGGATTAGATTAACTCAAATGAAATCTGGGACCGCCATGCCATCTGCATGTTCAGTAGGAAACGGTACACGTTAAATGGTGAGTGGGTAGATAACTGTCTTGTACTCATCTCTCTCTGAGCCTTTGGCAGGTATGGGAATAGCAGTTTTATTATTGCACCAGCTGTCTGTCAATCCAGGAATACTGGAAAGTCATATTGTACAACCTAGAAAGCCAATATACCAAAAAGCTGTTAAAAATTAACTAGACAAAATTAACATAAATTGATAAATTCTTCTGTTTATACAATGTGTGTATTCATCATTTGACTACCCAATGAACACACTGTAATTAAACAATAGCATTTTCATTTTGCCTATTTACAGATATTATCTTTGGTAGGAACCGAACAATCCAGATGGCCTTGGAAATGAAGGAGTGCAGGACACTCACCTTGAAAAATTGAAATACCCACCTACTCACAAATTTCCAGGCAAATAACTATTCCTTCCATGGCCCCACTCCTTCAGTCTTACTCCTGTTCAGTTAGGCCCCAGTTCTGTAAACACAAATCATATAAATAATTCAAACCAACTGCCCATGTGCAGAAAGTTACCCACATGTGTAAATGCTTGCAAGAGCTAGGCTTTTCTGGCAAGTGAGACCCCATGGACTGTTGAGATTGTTCACCTACGTGTGTTTTGGTTTTGGTCTCTAGTTTTATACATCACTGTTATATAATCCCTCTTCCTAAACCTTGCCTCCTTCATTTCTCATTCCACATAGCCAGTCTCTCCACCCAAAGTACTCCCACTCCATCAAAATCTCTACACATGACATACTAGAGGTTCAGATCAGGAACAGGAGGGAGGTCGGATAGGAAGTAAGACTGTTTGGAGAATGTTAGTTAATTCCTGTAACTGGAAGGCTTTTTTACCCCAGCATATTAAAATTACAAACAGAGCAAAACCAACCCATGTCACTATGTAATATATTTGCATTATTTACCTATGGACATTCTCGGTATTAAATAGCTCCAGAGATTTCTGACTTTTTCCCTTGTGCTGGGGTATAGCATTGAGACTATGACAGGATTGGAGATGATGGAACAGTAAACAGGGACAAATGTTTAAATATTTTTATTGAACTTTATACTAGGTATTTCTTATGCTCTGTGCCTTTTAGCAAAAGGTAAATCTCTGCCTTATAGCAAAATCTAATTTGTGGTAAAATTAGCAAAAATAAGTAGATTTTAAAAACCATTGGTCTAATGCAGAGGAATGCAATTATTTTCTGTCAAGGTCCAGATTTTTTTGGTCAAGGTATAGCCAAGGTTCAGATGCCAGAGAAAATAATTAAAAAAAAAGAAAATAATGATAATATGTAAATATAAAAGACTTAGGGGGTCTTTTCAAAAGCATCTTGAGGGCAGGGATGCCAAAACAATTTTTCTAGTGGGGGTGAGGAGAGCCATTGAACCAAACTATAAACTCTATATTTAATGGAAACCAGTTAAAGTCAGGGGGTGTGGCAGCACCTCCCACACCAAAAGTTTCACCTATGTCTGGCAGTCCAGATTTGGCCTGTGATCTGCCTCTTGACTACTCCATTCTAATATATAATCAGTACCAGCATTATTGAAAATAACAGATTCTTCCTTTTGAATATCACTGAGACTGGGTTAATATTCTCTGCTGAAACTTTTATAAATCATGGATTTGATCCTGCAAACCTCCATAAAAATAGCCCTCATACACATCAATCCTTTCAATGGTGAGGATGGCAGGATCAAGTCATACAGGTATTGGGTAGCTAGAAGACTAATCTTCCTCAGGAGATTTTTTGTGTGAGTAAGGCAAGAAAGATTCTGTCTGCATCTATTAGCTACACAAGCATCCTCTTGAAATTCCACTCATCAGGTATTTGTGAGGTAAGCCAAAAATGACTTTAGTCAACAGTACAAATATTTAACCTTGGTGACAAATCTGAATGGAGGGCTAAAAAGTATATTATCAGTAGGATGTTATTAAATCTTCAGAAAGTATCGATAAGAAATTAGGTTTGTGCGGTATGCTGGGTAGAGTGTGGTCGGGTGTAACAAACATGATGTGTTGTTCAGTCTCTGGTGCTGATATCAGTTTGGCTGCATGTGTGAATGCATGCGTGAATCTCTGAAGGCGTGTTCCCTCAGGATTATCCCTGGCTCAGATCTCTACGTGGGAACTTGGTTGGCCTAGTGATCTAGAGCAGTGGTTCCCGACCACTCTGCAGCAGCACACTGGTGTACCACAGCAACTCCTTAAGCCTGCCGCCAGTGGTGGCAGAACCCGGCCCCAGCCAGGGTCCAAGGGCCGCCTGTGGTGGCAGGATCCAGCCCTGGCTAGGGGCTGCATACGGTGACAGGGTCCATAGGCCATGAGTGACAGTATGGTATGATGTGCTATGGCAGCGAAAGGTTGGGAACCACTGATCTACAGCCTGGCTTGGATCTTAAGCAAGAATTCAGTTAGCTTGGTGATCCTAGGCCAAGGTGTTCCTTTGGTTGATGCTTTGGGTTATCTCTGGCTCACATCTCTAGTGAGAACTCAGTTATCTTGGTGATTTGGAGTCTAGGTGTATCTTGTGTGCAAGAGGTAAACTGAGGCAACACTCATGATCAAGGAAACCAACATAACCATGGATCCTTGCAGAAATGAAGGTGCCAGGCTAGGCTTTATTGCAATGTAGGACTATGGCAAATAATCTATATCAACAGATTTGTTGGCAGCATTGGTGCTCTCAGTGCAATGGGACAGCTCAAGTGACAGCAGGAGTCACTGTCACCCCTTTGGCTGCATGAAGTCTGGGCTCCAGAGCTTCCATTCTTATACCCTACTTGGACCTCGTGACTCAGCCTTCTTTGGGATATAAAATTACCTTGATTGGTTCACATATTCCTTTTTTGCTGTCACCCACTACAGTTAAGATTAATCCTCTCAATTCAATCATTTGCAAGAAGAAAAATGTCAGGGTTGTATTCGATTGTATAATAAGCTCCCTAATTCCCAGTATCAGGTCTGCATTTTATGTTATCATGTCAAAGTTCTAGTATGTGGAACCTGTTAACTTCAAGAATTAATAATTCATTTCCCACAATACTTAGCTGGTTGGAAAATCATAACCATGATCCAGATTCCACACTCAAGTGGGGACTTGGTTACCTCACTGGTACTGTTGGCTCCTCCTCTGCATCCGCTGAAGGCCTCTATTTAGTGCTTGAGTCCGAGGCAGAGATTGAACTGCCCTAGTTTCTGTAGATCTTGATGTGTGAAATTGGTCAGAGTTGTCAGTGGGCCCCTCAGTTTATTCTACATAGTCTTAGTCTGAACCCCTTGGAAAAACAGGGGAAGAGCTGTGTGAGGGTAAGTGCACAGAGATTTTCTTTCTTTTGCGTCTCCCCATGAGGATTTTCAGTAGCAAGGAATAATCTGTTCCCATGATATTACATTTCTTAGACTTTCACTGCTAGTTGCAGCATTCTGATGGTGTGCGCTAAAGTGACAAACAGAATCAGCATATTTGAAAAGGAAGTTAAAACAACAGAGAAACGTAAGAAGAGAAAGGATAGGTATTCCCAGCCAGCTTGTGTTAATACAGAAGAAAATGCATTCTCTCTCTCTCTCTCTTTTTCTCTCACTAATGATAGCTAATCTTGAGGAGCATAAAATATTCTTATTAGAAATCAGTGTACTAAATGCCTCTTTCATTTTGATAGCTACAGCTACAGGACTGAAATATCTTTAACCCAATACAGCAGCAAAAGACTATAGTTAGAATATGATAACTGTATCATTTGTGGAAAAAAATAAGATTTCTACACAGGAAATGCACCTCCCCAAAAATCTTTGCACTGAGACAGTGTTTTGAACTGAAACCAATGAGGTGCTATTTAAATCTAGTCAGTTTTTTTTTTCAGCACATGTTGTTGTGTTTCAAAGTTGAAAACAACAATGACGACAACAAAGTGGGTCTTTAAATACAACCTATTTTGGATCTAACTTCAAAAGCCAAACAACTCTACAGCTCAATCTACTTGGCAGCTACAGGGACAACAGTTTCCGCTACAAAAAGGTCCCTGCTGATGTCAAACATTCAAGATACTTACTGTTTATCAGGTTTCTGTTTTAAAAAAATGTTATGATGCCATGTCTAATGTGCACAGTATCTATTCACTGTATGGTGTATCCTTTGGAATAATGGGCCACATGAGACTTACAATTTTTAAGCAGATTTCTCAAATTATTTGGAAAATCCAGTTTCAAATTCACTTAAAAATTGAAGATACATCACAGCACACAGAATCCACTGTCTTCTCTGCATATAAGTTCTAAGCTGATGTACTATACAGTTTAAAAAAAGAAAAGTGGGGGGGAGGGAAGCATAGTGCTCCTGTAATATTTTAAATGACATACTTTACTCTGCACCATAGTGACTGCTGACAACATAATATACACTTGGGGAGCACAGGTGAATCAGATTGTAAATGCTGGAGAGACTTTTAATTTCACAAAGCTCAGTAGGTGTCAAGGAACTTTTCTTTCTGTAAATATGGGCCTAACAACAATCACTGTAATTGAGAAGAATTTACACTGTTACTATAATTCATCTATCTTCTGCCCATTTGATTCCAATCCTTAAATTGTATGATAGATTACTGAAAATTTAAAGCGTCTCTAATTTGACATTTTTTTTAAAAAAAGGGGGGAAGAAAAGAAAACATAACTACTTTTAAGCTTGCTTAGAAATGTTGCAAAGAACTGCTACATTCCCATTGTATAAGCTGGATTTTTTTTGCAGGTATAAAATTAGGCACTGTTTAGCTTAACTGTCTTTGCAGTCTGCAATTTATAAATAGTATTTCCCTGCTCTGCAGGGTTATAATAAATTTCCAAGACTACTGTAGGGACTGTATCCTTTTTATTTTAATAACTGTCACCTGGCTTAAAAATTACACTTAGTTTAAAAAAAATGCAAACAATACTAGTACTTCTAAATTTATTTTGTTAATGAAGTCACTTCATAAATTTTGCACATTATTTTTTTTTGTTATTAATTGCTAACTCTGAAAACAGCTAAATTCAGAATAACTCTCTGTTTCAAAGATCTAATTGCCAAGGACCTAGCCTTAATATTAACTAGGATAATTATTATGCAAAGCATACCCACCCAGAATGTTTGCATAGCTATCACAAGCGCTTTCATAAATGATGCTTTAATTAGTCTTAATTAGAATTTGTTTAAGTCAGCAGGGAATGCAGAGCCCGTGAAATGATGTATGTAATAAGCATCAGGCTCACTTTTTACTTGGGGAATAGAGCTGACAAAATCACATCACGTTAAATTGATTCAGTCAGAATTAAAATTCTTATGGTATTAATTAAATGGGGGATCTCATTAGCAGGCTGCTGGGTGACGGAGCGACTCTTTGGCGACCAGATGTGAAGGAAGCAGCACTGAACAAGAGCACCATTAGACCAAAAAGTCATCCTATCTTAGTCACAGAAACAGTGGCATTATGCTTGATGCAAAATGGTAGAACTATTATATTAACATATCTGAAATTTAGATCTCCCCTTTTTTTTCTGATTTGACTTCTTTCAGTTAATATAGTTCAATACAAATAATTGTTGGGATTTCAGAAATTTATTGGCTATTTTCAGAGTGCACTGATAGAATGCTGATTAGTCAAGGATAAGGAGAGTGAACACGCCCTGGGTGTAAATCAATGTAGCTGCACTGTTTTACACCAAATGAATATCTGGCCCAATATTTTGATTTTTTTTTTTTTTTTTTTTTAAAAACCATTGAAACTGTTTATTACAAATTTGGACTAAAACCTGTTGTCCTTACTTGTGTTCAGTAGGGGTTTCACCTGAATAATGACTACAAGATTTGGTCCTTGTTCAATATTAGCTTCAGCATGGATTGTCTATTTTTAAAATATATTTTACATGTTGATTTAGTCAGCTGCTTGTATGTCTTCCTATGAATTCAATTATTTCAGTAAAGAAAGGATCCTGGGTATTTACCAAAGTCATCCTGATCGGCATCTACTTATAAATTCACAAAGTCAGTGGTGATTTTTCTATGCTCTGCCATCCACTAAAAATAGCAGGTATATTTTTGACTGTTTATAAACCAGCCCTGACTTTGCAAGTGTAGCTAAGGATAGATTATATTTGCCTCCAATTAGCATATGTTTTGTGAATGGCAAGGGGCACATGCTGCTGTGTGTATGCTTTTTGTCAGTATTAACGAGTTAGTGCTTTGATTTTGTGTGTGTGTGCGTGTGTGTGCGCACGCACCTTAAGTTCCAGCAATCAAAAAATAATTCTGCTTCTTGCTTGTGATTCACAGGTTGGAACTCAGCCTAATGGCTGCATGAATCACTAGCCTTTCACCTCAGAAAACCAGAATTATTGTCGTCAGGTAGCCTTAGAAACCTGAGTTACAGTTTTGATGTGGATCAGAATTTACAAAATAATTACACGGTTCTCACCTTAGCTTCCATATCACATAACATTTAGATCTAGAGCTAGCAAGATAACTTTAAAGATGTGAGTAGTCCCACAGATGTAGTAGGTGAAGTCCGGGCTCCATTGAAGTTAACAGCAAAGATTCCAATGAATCAATGCTTTCAATGGGCCAGAATTCCACTTAATGGGATTACAGACTCTGAAAGTTAGGCACGTGCTTAAATATTTTGCTGAATCACGGCCCTGATGAGTTTATTAGAGGAAGTTTAATTAGGCTTGATTCAAAGTAGTGACAATTCTATACAAAATATAAGAAGGTTTGAGCTCCTTTTAGGTTGGAAATCTGAGTAGAAAAACCAGGAATTTCTTTCTTTCTTTCTTTTCTTCAGCAGAATGTTTAGGCCCCAATACAGCACAGAACTTAAACATGTGCTTAAAATTGGGTACAAGCAACTCTATTTCAATGTTTTTGGACTCCATGCATTTATTAGGAAGAACAAAACTGAGATGCTTACATATGTCTCCTTCTCACTGCTAAACCACAAAAAGTGATTCACTAACCCTTACATGTGGCAGTCCAGTATATCAAGAAACCACCTCTTTAAGAAGAAAGCAAAACAAAACAAGTACACAAAAAATCATGCAGCGGGACTGATGAATAGGGGAAATGTGGGCAATATGATCAGAGAATATTCAATTCCCTCCCTTATTCCACACTATTTTAGGCCACTGATAATGGATCACGTACTGTTCAGTACTACAGCATATGCAATGAAAAATAAGAAGTTTCCCTATGTTTATAACATGGATGAGCTAACACATAATAGATGCTTATACCTTTGGAAAGGGCCTTGAGTATTATAATCAAGACAATATGTTCAGTTTCTCTCCTTTAAAGATTCGATTGCCACAGTTACCCAGGAGTGAGATAGTGATTTTTGTTCCACTTCCTGTTTTCTCAGACTCTTTATCATAAGCTGGGGGAAAGCCTGAACTAGTGTAAACTATCACTGAGGCGCTATAAGAATATACACTGCAGAGAATCTGCCCTCCAAATTTTAATGGTCGATGTAGTTTGTGAAAGAGCTGTTGGTGAATGAGCCACTTAGGATAGTCCATGTTTGGAGTGAATGGCCACTCTATGACTTTTTCTCACAGGTTGCTGAGGATGTGGAAAAAAGCGAGAGTGGGAAGAGCTATATGGATAAGAGAACCATGAAGTTGAGAGCTGAAGTATAATTATTCTGACTGTCAGAGAATGTACCAAAGGCAAAACAGGTTTTGTAACTATTCTTAAAACTTCCATTTTTATGACAAATAGGCTATGTTCACATGTAAACTCTCATTTCAAAATAAGTTATTTCTAAATGAGTTATTTTGAAATAAAATCCTTATTTTGAAATAACTTAAATCAAAATAAGCAAATATTAAATCGAAATAAGGGAAAACCTCAAAGCAAAATAGCATGTCTGGACACAGGACTTGCTATTTCGCTTCAGGAGAGGGGCAGCATGGGAGGTGCGGCAACATGGCCCCCTTGCTGGACCATGCCCCCACCCAATATATACAAAAAGGAAGGCACCCTGGGAAGGAGAAGGACAAAAGTGTTATTTCAAAATAACCGTTATTTTGAAATAACATGTCCAAATGGCGTTGTTTCAAAACAACCATTTCAAAACAACGGCTATTTCAATTTCAAGCGAGGTTTTATTGTTCCAAAAAGACAGACGCTATTTCAAAATGACAGGGTCCCGTCATTTCGAAATAAAGAAACGTCATTCAGACATCTCAACTTTTATTTTGAAACAACAGTTGTTGTTTTGAAATAAATGCCTTGTGTGAACATAGCCATAGTGTAATAAGCATAGTGCAATGGTAATCCATGAAACATGACCAGTACAACACTGCTAGGACAAAAAACAGATTGACTCTAGCACAGTTTGACATCATTAATCTATTCCTGCACCAGTCATTGAGATACAGTAAATACAAATAAGGGTACACATTTTAATTGTTATTTTTTACACTTTTAAAACTATTGTCACATGACTTATTTCTGATAGCATAACTCAATTATTATACAGTACATGCCATGAAAGCTGACAATTACACCAGCAGCAAAGCAGTTTTAATTATATAACAGAGTCAACAGAAGTGTAAACAAAATGCAAATGAATACTGTGCTGGTGTCAAGAAACTTACACAGTTCGGTTTTTAATTCATCATGTGCTTTTTAGGTAAGTATGTTTATATGACCAATATGTTACTCAGGCTCCAAAACATATTGGCTTATTCTCAGAGTCCAGTCCCAAATGGGAAATAAAAATCCAGCTATACTTTGGAGACTGGCTGTTACACAATTGTATTTTCCCTGGCTAAGTGGACATAAATCTATTTAAAAATTATTCTGATTTTAAAATGATTCATTAGAAATAAAAAAGCTAGTGACAAATATATACAGGACATTATGGAAGATGTTTATATAAAACCCATTTCATAGTATACAGGCCTCACTCACTTTTGGATATAATGAAGCCTATTTCTAGCACCAAATTACTTAAATATAGAAGCAGAATGCCATGTGGGATTTACAAAGCAATGTATTACAACGCAATGCATTAAAGCAAAATAGGCAAATATATATTTCAGCCATAGTAAACATTCAGAGCCAGACTGTACTAGAGAAAATGAAGGACCTCTTAATGACTGTTGCAATCTCTGCAATCTGATGAATACCTGCAGTCATGTGATGCTATTCTTTCAGTGGCTATATAAATTCTTTGATGAATTTCTTAATATATTAGTCTTAATCCTGTCCTGTGTCATGCAGGCACTTGAGTGCTGTAATCATAATGGTCCATTTTGGCTTTCAGGTCTACATTGTCATGAATCCTACATGTAGGAGATGATAGAAATTTGGTGAGAGAATTTACTAACATCCAATTTCATCATCAAAATTTAAATCTTCATTTCAGGAGTCAGAATTCTCAGAACATTCTTCTGAGGACCCACAGTTATTCATAACTGGTATGACACATCCTGAATCTCCCAGAAAAGGTTTGCAAAGATTGTGGTGACTCTATTATTTCATCTGTCTTCCAAAACACATGAGTGAAAGTATGGCAAATCTACCAAAAGTGGAAAGTTTGATATTTATGAATGTTTGTTTAAATACAGATTGTTGAATATGTGAATGTGATTAGTTTATACATTCCACACTCTCACCTAATTTGGATTCTGTCAGTTAATTGTGTTAGGGCAGCGCAAGTTTTATCCATTTTAGGATGATTGCTAATTGGCAGATACACTAAATTTATCAACCCTTTACCAGATTTTCTGAGGTATTTCATCTATAGTCTAAATAAACATACTTCAGCCTTTCCACAGTACAGGGACTGTGCCTTTCCAAGTAGGTCACTTTCCAAGCAGGGCTAGATTTTTAAAGGTTTTTAGGGACCTATAGACGCAGAACAGTGCTTAGTGGGATTTTCAAAAGCACCTAAATGGCCAACCCTGGCGTTCTGCTTGTTAGGTTGCAAGCAGGGAGTCTAGTAGCTGAAATTAATGAAGAATAAATTGAAGATAGAAAGTATTGAAAAGCTGATTTAAATTATACAGAGGACTTTCACAACTTTCTACACTGGTTTCTACCATTATATTTCTTTCCCATAGATGTTGGCTCCCACTTGGAGGGAAGGGAGAAGGCAGCAGAAGGAGACAAAGAGAGCAGCTTGAGGAAGTTTGTTAGTGCAGCTCAACACTGTTCCTCAGCCTACCCTAACAATTTGTTGAGCTGATTGAACAACTGAATAGGAAGGAGGTAGCTGCAGCTTCAGAGTCTAGGAGCTGCTCTGGCCCCAGCTCAGCAGTAATGTCTCCTCACCACATGAAGGGGTTCAGGTATAAGGTTCAGAACAGAGCTGATGAGAGAGACACAAACTCAGGGGAGGGTTTTCAGGACGATCTTGGGAAGGGTGGAAAGAGGCTTTGTGTGGGGGGAATTTTGGTGGGGAAGTTGACAGTAGAGGCTCTGGGAGAAGAGGAGCCTTGTTGAGGGCAGCTGGGGGAGTACAAGAAAGAGTTCTGGATGTGGAGCCTAGGCAAAGGAAATTGGGGACTGGTGGCTCTGAAGAGGAGCCTTAAGGAGGGAGAAATGTTTGGATGGGAGAGAGATGAGGATTTGGAAACAGGATTGCAGGAAAGACTGTTTGGGGAGATGGAGGAGTTTAGATCCTTACTGGGGTGAAGCTGTGAGAGGGAAAGAGGGGACATACACTACTTGGTTCTCTTATGAATAGTGGGAGGGGAGGGGATCTCACAATACTCTCTCTTTCTCAACAAATTCTCATCTGCCCTCAAGAATAGGAAAAATGTATTCTGAATTATTAATAGGACACAAATGGTCACTTTAACTTTCTCCTGTCAGGACTACTGAGCACTTGCTCATGAGAATGAGATTCAGGTCAGGTATGAGTGTCACAATGAGCTGAACTTTACTATTTCTGCTGTAATGTGACGCTTCAAGTTGGACAATTGTCAGGAAGAGTGCTACTTAGGACATTACCACCAGAACACAGATACTATCTCAGATAACTGGGTTCACACCAACTCAGACATTATGGACCACGAACTGCAGTCAGATACAGAAAGTGATGCTCTGTGGAGTAGAGAAGGTTTGTCCTCAAAGTGTCTTGCCTGACTCAAGAGCATGAGCTGCTCTATTCTGTATTTGCAGAAGATTGTGAGTGCTTTTAAACAAACAAGGAATCTGGTTGAATTTATAAAGATTAACCTATTATTACAATGTATAATACATATAATGTACAAATATAATAAATATAATATACTAATATAATAAATTTGTACATTATATTATAGCTTTTGTGGAAGAAAATTCCACTTTATCAGAAACTTGAAGATGAAGAACTTACAGAATGGGAGGAAAATAAATGCAGGGAAGTGTAAGTCATAGGATCAGGTCAGACTGTTACAGCAAACCAAAGCGGTTTGAATTCAAACAGTGAAGTACAGCAATTAGCAGGGGTGAGGGGAAAAAAGCAAAATGACACGCTTTTAAAGGTATCCTCAGAGTGTGCATTGGTTAGTTATGAGTTACACAATTATAGACCAATCTGGTAATGTTAGCTCTAAAGGGGAACAACTTCAGCCTGTCTTAATGCCTCTACAACATCACAACTGCTACCCAAAAGTAAGCATGACCATGAAGTTATAACCTCATTACCAAAGGATGGGCAAATACTCCAATAGAAGATGCCCTCATAATCTTTGCTCATTTACCTAAGCACTTCCTGCTTGTTAGCAGCATCATTTTAAACACATTTGGGTGGCGTTTCAACCAGTTCACACTCATTCACCTACACTGCACTGTTGTAAATCTGAGTGCTGTCCATGCAGTAGTGACACAGCAACCCGAAACATCTCACTGTTTTTCTTAACAGCCGTACAGATGCATGTACATTGCACATAAATGGCCAAATGTGGAATCCTTTTGATCCCTATTTTTGAGGGCTGTCTTAGAAGTACCAGCTACATGCTAATTTACTCTTAATCACCCCAATAGCTATTTCTTGTATTAATTGACACTCTTCTATTTTTAAAATTAATTTCTATATGATTTAGAATTGCACACGCTATGCGGCAAAGACTCCTTTTTGACTGCTTGTTGCCTACTGGGTAGAGCACTGGACTGGAACTTGAGAGACCTGGGTTCTATTCTTAATGCTTTCTCTGGCTTTGTGATCTTAGGCAAGTCACTTTCCCTCTCTATGCCTCAGTTTTCCCATTTATAAATATTGGAATAGTGTTATGGGTCACCTTTGGGACTCATGTATGAAAAGTGACCCATATGCCCACATGCTAGGGTCCTGATCCATGACTGGGGCTCCTAGGAAATACCACAATGCCAATTACAGTAATAAGTTTCTGGGACCTGTCCAAAAGGTATTAACTTACCACTCCAGCAAAACTTTGTAAGTCAGTCAGTAAAATCTGATGGTAAGGTATGGAAGATTGTTGATAGCTCTAATGAAATCATTCCCTAGGGCTTCAGAAAGAGATTAGACATAGACACCCACACTGGATACAAGACTGACAGTAATCAAGGACACTCTTGAGATCCAGATGTGCCTGGTGCTGCTCCAGAACCATCATTTTATGTCTCCTTCTACATTACGTGACAACTTCTGTCAAATTTCATGAACAGACATTGTTTGCGATCACTCACGCCTTCAGGACAGATGCTACAAACAACAGAGATTGTTCCTCAAATACATCACTGTCCTGGATATCCACAAGCACCAAAACAATTCAAGGCCTAATTAGTTAACGTGATCCCCTTGTTCCCAAAATCTATGCCTGAAAATGCTTGGGACTTCAACAGAGACTCTAGGGTTGGAAGGGAATAATATGATCATCTAGTCTGGCCTCTTGCACAATGCAGGCCACAGACCCTCACTCACCTACTCACTCCTGTTATAAACCTCTAACCCACAAGTGAGTTATTAAAGTCCCCAAACCATGCTTTAAAGACTTCAAGGTATAGAATTCACCAGCAAGTGAGCATTTTGTTTTATCAGTATTCAGCATTACTGCCAAACCACAAAAGGTGGGGAGGACAGAATGATAGCCATATGGAGAAGACGTTTTAAAAAACCTAAAAACACATTTATATCTGTGCTGTGGACATGTCTCACTATTTAAATAACCTCACTCTCAGTCAAATCTGACCCCCACTTTTCCATTAAAACAATGGGAGGAGATTTTTCTGTGGATACGTGTGAAGGGATTACCTCGCAGAGATTACTGCACATTTTGAATGAGTGCTGGCAACTCTCATCTGTGTTTCTTAACTCACTTAGTCCTTTTTCTGGTTTACTTGGTTTCTACTACCACCCCATACAGACAGCTTTCAGACCAAGTGCAGACACTGCTGCAGGCTTGGGGAAAAAGTAGCAGTCACGTGTAGGTGCTGGAGCCCCTTTCATGTTCAGGGTGGAAGTCAGTATGATCTGGTCTTTTAATTTCAACACCTCATATGTGAGAATCACTGATTTATTATTATTTAGTAGGTGTTAGTTAAGGGTAAATAATGTGCTTAGTGGTGTCAAGACCTAGTGACATTGTGGGGATTATCCAGACAAGTAGAGATTTTGTCACTGCCCCGGGTGTCTTTATGCTGTGCAACTTTGGTTCAGATGCCTGACTAGTAACCTGCTCACATCAACAGAGTCTCACCCTAACTTACATCAGCCTAGTTTCTCCTTGCAGGGTGATACCAACAACCCATCCAATCCCAATTTTCCCAACTTCTGTCCACCACAAGATCTTACAAACCAGACACCAGGACTATTGCAATCTGGTTCACCACCTGAAAACGTATGAAACTAGCCCTTAGTTATCAGTTTTCTCTGCTAAATGGTAGCAGCTTCCAAACCGTGGGTGGTAACCCCAAACTGGATTGCAGCATCCTCCATGTGCTGTGATCTCACATGTTACAGTACTTGTGAGAGCATGCTATGCAGTAGGGAAGAGCAATGCTATTTTTTTCCCTCAAAATGGTGTCCTCCAAACTATCAGGTCTTGGAGGAAATAATTAAAATGTGGTCATGTTGGCAAAGAGTTTTGGAAGCCCTGGCATACATATACCTTAGAGTTTGCACACCAGAGACTTGCTAGTGCAAAAATAAACAAAAAGTTTAACAGAAGAGCCACAGATTTAAAGATGTAGTAATAAGGGAAGCAAACATACAAGTGACATAGAAAATAAACACAAAGACAGAATCCCAGGATTTACACTTATTAGATAAAATCCCTTTTCTAATACAAATTACCTATTGCCTTTCAACATTTTTCTGTAATACCTCCCTGGCTTGGGAGGATCCAGCATTTCACAGACAGTTTTCTGCTTAGAGAGTACCCCTTAGTTTCTGAATATAAAAACTTTAGACACAAGCTTGCTTTTTAAAGGGGCTTGCCTTTTTTCCCTCTCAGTCTCTGCTGACTCTTGTTTATTGAGTGTTGAATTCCCCTCTTAACTTGTGAGCTGGCTATCTCAGTATCTTTCCATTAATTCTAATGGTCCATCATTGCCTCTTCCTCGCTGGACAATGACTTATTATTTGGGGCTGATTTTTGGGAGATGCCCTTCTCTGCTGTGAGTGGTAGTTGAAAGTGTAGTGTAGGTTATTAGCAAGATTTCTACCTATGTAAGTTCATAACCGCAGTATGTGTATGTATTTGATAATGGCCATAAAGTTCAGTATATTACAAGCTTTCATAAAAGACCTTACTCATTTGTATAGTAGAATAATGCATAGGCAATGGTGGGTTACTTACCAGTGACAGTCCTTGTTCGAGATGGGCTGCTTGGATTCATTCAGTAATAGGTGTATCCGTGCTGCAGTGCATGATTGGTTGGAAACTTTTTGCCCTAGCCTGTCAGAAGAGGGCTGGTGGTCACCAGCTCCCACGCCACCCTGTGGCTATATATGTGGCCGCCACCCAGCCCCTTTTCAGTCCCTAAAAGTCACCAACTCCGAGTTGCGGGGATGTTGGGAGGGTTGTGAATGAATCCAAGCGGCCCATCTTGAAGAAGGATGGTTCGTGGTAAGTAACCCACTGTTCTTCTTTGAGCGCTGCTCGGATACATTCAGTAATAGGTGACTACTAGCTGTGCTCGAGGACGGTGGGCAGAGTTGGCCCCGTCCACCTCCAGCATTGCCTTCCCACATACAGTAGCCACCCTCAGGCCAGTGAGGTCTGGGGAGGGACCCAAGGTGTCGGCCTTGGGCCTAAGGACCAGGTAAGGAGGCACCTGAGCTGGGAGATCTGACCCCCCTGGGGAATAAACTATGAAGAACCCTGTACATGGGATTTGAGAAAAGAGAGCTTCAAAACTGAAACCCTTCAAACCGAAGTAAAAGATTGCTAAGATTCAGCTTCCCGGCAAGGACCAATAAAGTGCAAGTCCAGCTGCGGTGGCGAGCCTGCTGATCCACGAAAAGCGACAAGGCCTAACATCCCTTAATGTGAGACCTCCAATGGAGGAGCCTATAAGGCTGAAACCGAGGAAGCGACTCAGTCTAAGGATCTGAGCAGTTGGTATTAAGGAACTGCTGAGGAAGAGAAGTCCAGAATCCTGGCACTAGTGTCAATTGGAGTGTGAAAGTTATGGGAAAAGGGGTAGCGGACCTTGGAGTTATCTGTCTACTATATATGGGTGCCAAATACTGTGGAATGCGTGGAAGAGGGAAAAGAAATGGAGGGGGAAAAAAAACCCCACCCTTTTCTTAGTCAGACCAAAGTGCTGATGGGAGAACGGGTCAGGGCATATTGCCGAGTAAGGCATGATGCCTACATGGGCCCCCTTATAATGCCCTGAGAGACAAGACTGCTTGTCTCAGTTGTAGGGATGGTGAGACTGGCTGCGTCCAGGGCCAACGACAGCAGTATTAAGGTGTCTCCTAAGGTCAAGATGTCTTGAGCGAAGACATTGTAACCTTCCCGATGTTCTCATGGAAGGGAGCTGTTAAGCATTCCAAGGCCTTACACCAAAGCAAGGGAAAGCATCTAGCAACCAATGCCTGGTAATCAACGGTTTGCCAAAGATATCAAAAATGAGGGAACTCCACCACAAGGGAGAAACTGTTCTCCACGGCTTGAAGCCTCAGCATTACTTCCTGTATTTGCAGCACTCCTGCCATGGAGGCCATAGAGCTGCCTACCCAATGGAGGCACACCCAACTTTAAACTGGATAGCATCTGAGACTCCCAGTACCAGGGACACAAAAGAGGGGGTAGAGAGAGAGATCTTGAGAATGTAACGGGCAGGAGGGGAAAGACTGTCTCAGGCTAAGTGGGCCTGGGGTGTGTCACCATGATGAGACATAGCTCCAATTACCCCTTTTGATTGATTTCTCTCTCCGCTTCTCCCCCCCCCCCTTTTTTTTTTGAGAGAATGATGGATGACCACTCGAATTGAGAGACAGGCTGGCAACACGTTCATGCCATCCTTGTCATGGCTGCCTGGTGCCAAAACATGTGTGTGCTAAGGGTTAACCCTGCTGGGGAAAGCCTGGGAAGGTAGAGCCTTAACAAGGCCCTTGGCTAACATGTAGGAAATACTGGGAAGAATAACTGTCGTATGCCCATGTCGTGAGGATGGGTGCTCCAATGGGGGAGGACACCCGTTGGTAAGGAAGTTCCCGAAGCGGGGCAGGAGAGTCTCACCTAGGCCACTGTTCTAACACTGGCCTGAGGGTGAGGATCGAGGCTCAATGGCCTGAGTTTGGCAGAAGCTTCATCCCACCTGAGGGGAAGGTGGGTGGCTGGTCCATAGGGTACCCTATAATGGGTCGTCTACTGGAAGATGGATGCCTAGTGTGCAGGCACTGGTGCCACTTAAAGCAGTATTTACAAAGAACATTTGTAATGGGCCTCTGGGTGGCACCATAAAGACTGACTGCCAGGGTTGTACAAGGGTTCACACCGCGAGAGGAGAGCAAAGGACAGGTGCTCCCGGGTCATCTGGTCCTGACCTGCGGAAAGGGGGATGGGATGAGGTAGTGGGTCTGTGCTGCCAGTTAGCGGGTGGCTATAAGGGGGTTTCCATTCACCCTAAAGTACTCATTGGGCAGCCTTAGGCTGCATCCCATCCTCTTGTAAAGACCAAACCTTTCTGAGTGCTAGGGGATGAAACTCTGGTTCATAGAGTCCCAGATATGGGAACTGTCTGATAAAGACCTCTGGTCCATCAGGAAGCCCGGGCTAAGGTACTGAAGATCTGCTTTCCACTAGCAACAAGCTATCTCTGTTTAATTTGGGAAGGGGAAAAAACCTGGGGTTCAGGCTGGAGGCCTTTTTGTGAAGAGGTACCTCAGGCATGTTCTCCCCAAGGTGGAGATAGGCTACCCTGGGCTGAGACTAAGGAAACAGAGGTAACAACCCCTAATGGTCTCTGATCCTTATGCAAGAGGTCAGGTCTAAGATATCAACTTTTAAACGCCCAATACCACTGATGTGTGGTAACGCTGCAGCTAGGTGATAGCAGGACATGCTGTCCAGAAACCCCGGAGGGTGGACCATTTGGGAGTGGTAAGGGATAGGTCCCAAGAACTGGCGGGCAACAGCCAGACAGGGGGGTTTTGGGTTGTGTCATATAGTAGGTCACCAGGGTTCTGTGGGACCAAAGGCAGGAATGGAGGGCACCTTCATAAATAGTAGGAAGGCGTGAGGGTCCTGAGCCGAGACAGGGACAAAACTGTTCTGGATCGATGGGGTTGGGGCACATGGGATTGTGGAGTGTGGCCCTGAAGGCTAGGCAAACAGGTGTTTGGCTGAGTCACGATAGGGACATCAGAGGGAGTGTCCCTGACTTCTACGGCAGGGAATAACGCTGTTCCACCCAAATTTATGGGGGTTATCCTGGCCTCTGCCCTGTGTGCCCACAGGGGAGTAGAGAATCGTTGAGTGTGGCAATGAAAGAAAAAAGTGGGGGGGCTCCCTCCCCAACATGGGAAAGACAAAATGAGGATTCACCGGTGGGACCCCTAGAAGAGAGATTTTGGGTGTATGTTTTGCACCCATTACTCCGGTTAGTAGAAGGGAGTGTGTTGGGACTGGGCCAGTATGCGGTCCCTGTCCTGAAGGGGAGACCAACAACCAACAGCCAGGATGAGAGGTCACAGCTCTAGAGAAGTGCCTCTGTGTGTGTGGGTGGGGGTGTGCATGGTCCCAGGAGAGGAGAAACTCTCCTGTCCAAGAATGGACCCAGGCTGGAGGGGTTAGAATGCCAGGACTTGGCCATTTCACCAAGAATGGCGAAGGCGGCATACAACTCCTATTTAAAAGGAGGGTGTTCAGGGGCCTCTGAGAGGAGGCTCAAGTACTTGAGTTCCCCCTGAGGGTCCTGGGCGATAGTGATAATGGCCTTGGTCTCTTCCAGGAAAAGGTCCTCCCTGTTGAAGGGGAGGTCAAAGACTGCTTGTTGGGAGGCTGGGGGTATCCCCGCCTTGCTAACCCACGCTGTGCGGTGGTGGGTCATGGCCAAGGCCATTGTACAAGTGGCCGTGTCTGTTGTGTCCCAAGCCGAGAGGAGAAGGTCCATGGATGCTATCCTGCCTTCCTCTAGGAAGGCATTGTAATCCTTCCTAGCCTCCTGTGGGAGTAGATGTCTAAATTTGTTCATCGACTCCCACATGTCGATCATGTATCTGCCCACCAGGGCTTGGTTGTTCACCACGCGTAACTGGAAAGCGGAGGAGGAATGTACTTTCTGCCCTAGGAAGTCTACCTCTCTTGTGTCCCTCGATGCTGGGAGGGGATTGCGGGGAATTTGGCCTGGGCCTAGGGCTGCCTCCACCACACCCTGAGATGGTACCGAGTAGTGGATAGAGAGGGGAACTATGTCCTGGGGACTTGGTATTTTAGGCCCTCCGTATCAGACACTGGGGGAATAGAGCTTGAGCTTTGCCATCATGACGATGCAAGGTCTCACACGCTAGGGTGCAGTGGGACCGTGACAGGATCGCTGGATGAGATCACCGGTCCAAATAGTGTGTCAGCGGGCCCTTCAAGGGATTGAACCTCCATCCCCTTATGGGGAGCAACATGGTGCAGAAAGTCAAAGTGCGCCATGAGATCTCCTGTGTACAAACGTGGCACGGGGTTTAAAGTTCTGCTGCTGGGAGCTCTGCGGCACTGCGAGGGCTTGACACAGTCTCCTGCGTGAACTATTCATGGGGTCAGTACCTAAATGGTGCCAATGTCAAGAGCCTAGGATGGGGCTGTTTAGACCCCCTTGAGACACCGTCCTCCAGACTCGAAGAAGGGGAGGCCGCTTGGGACTGCGATGATGGTGTCGGAGATGGCAAAGTGATATGGTGCTGAGGAGAAAGCATAGTGGTACCAAGGGTCTGGCTAGGAGGCTCCGGTGCTGAGGAACACAGGACTGAGACTGAAGAAGGTGTTTGGTGCCCTCTGTGGGGCCAGGCCCTAGAGGCAAAGGCTGGCTTACCCCTTCTCTTGGGTGGTACCGGGGAGGGCGGTGCTGGCAATAAGAGGAGTGCCTTCACTGCCTCGAATGCCTCTGGTGAAGAAGGGAGTGCTACCGACTCCTCGTAATCCCCTGGTCACCTCCAAGAGGGAGACCTGTACTGTTGCCGGCAGTGTGGTACCGGGACTGGTACCGAGCTGGCCTTTCTAAGGCCCTGCAGTGAGCGGTGCTGGGAGACCTCCAGTGCTGAAGAGGCACGCGGTGCTGCAGGAGACCCCGAAGCCTCGGGGGTGGGCTGCCATGCTTGCTCTGAGACTAACTCATGCACCTTTGATCCCTGTCTCTTATTGTCCTGGGTTTAAAGGACAGGCAGATAGAGCAGGAGGTGATTAAGTGGGCTTCACACTGGCACCAAAGGCACTTCACGTGGGGGTTGTCCCATGGGAAGGCCTTGCCACAGGCAGCACAAGGTTTAAACCCAGCATGGCAGGTGGCAGAGGGGAGCAGTGTTGCTGCTCCAACGGACGCTTGGAAGAAGAAGCACTCTTCCATGGAATGACGTCCACAAAGAGGTGTTCCCAATTGAGCTGCTGGCTCATATAAAAAGAAGACAGGCTGCTCGTGATCGCAAGGAGCGGGCTGTTCCACGAACTGTTGCTGAGGCAGACAAAATGGAACTGAGGAGGGGCCAGGTGGTGGCCACGTATGTAGCCACAGGGTGGCATGGGGGGCGGTGGCCGCCAGTCCTCTTCTGACAGGCTAGGGCAAAAAGTTTCTGACCAATCGTGCCCTGCAGCATGGATACACCTATTACTGAATGTATCCAAGCAGTGCTCGAAGAAGAACCAGTGGGTTTAGCTGCTGATATTTTGGTGGTTATAAACCTGTTCTCGTCTCTAGGGTTTCTGGATCATAGTTGTCACAGACATATCAAAAGATAATCCTTGCTGGAAGATGCTTACAATCTACACAGGCAATGCCGTCCATACCTATGTTTATGTGAGGAGTGAACATACATATTTGGCACATCGTCTGAAGTTTGCATTTACTAATTTCCAGTTGGCAGCCAGCCTGTTTCCCTCTGATAGGGGTCACATACAGTTTTCTGTGGGCAGAAGAAAACAGTATATACCCAGTTATACTGAAAAAAATTGTCTCAAAATTGTTGTGTTTCCATTTGGAATTGTGGAGAGGCATATGAAGTCTGTTAGAAAGCCCTGATTCTCAGAGTGGATCTATACTGACACCAGCAACGCCAGCTGTTAGTGACCCACAGGACTATATGCCAGCTGGCAAGCAGAGTATTCTAGCTATGCCGTGAGTATTCTAGCCATGCAATGTCTCTTCTTGCTTCTTGCTCACCACCTAAGTTGGGGCTGGGTCAGAGGGGGACAGAAAACTCCTCATTGCAAGAACTCTCTGCTGGGGATGTACAACTGCTTTCCACCCCTTTTGCACTGCTACAGTAGTGTGAAAGGGTCACAGTGTACCTGGGAATCTGGTGCATAAGTATTATTTGTCTATGTCTAAACAAAGCTGAAATCAACCCACCATTTTTATGCCTTTATTAATAAAATAATATCTGGACCACTAGTAGGTTTTTCACGCTCTCCCACAGATGAATAGGCAATTGTTTAGGCTGGCTTCACCATCCAGCATCATTTTAATGAATGTAGTGACATAACAGAACAGAGTTTTGTGATTCCTTCAGGATCTGGTTTAAATGGAGTAGGTAAAGATGAAAAGTATGTGCAGTTAGAGGATTTTTTTAACAAGTTTAGTCTTTAAATTAAACTTAATGCACTCATAGGCAATTTCACTGACATAATCCAAAGGGAAATTTGGTTCTTTATATTATGATTTTAGCAATACCACTTACAGGCCCCTGTCTGGGCCTGTGGACCCCATTGTGTTAGTCACTGTACAAATACAGAACAAAAACATGGTCTCTGTCCCAAGATGCTTATAAACCTACGTTTGAATAGGAATTAAATTTTAAAATTAGAAAAACCCATTTGACTACTGAGATAGCTGCGTCCACTTTTAACAGTAAGTTGGTGTGTATGTAGTTGTAAAACCTATAATAGCAGAATGACCTTTTCTATTTGCTGGCCAATATAAGAGGTTAATGAGTCTACTATTGCCGAGGGTGCTGGAATTAGGGGTGAGGATGCTGGCACCCTCTGTCTTGAAGTGATTGCCATTCAATATAGGGTTTACATTTTGGTTTAATAACTCTTGGCAACCCACGCTCTAAAAATTGTCCCAGCACCACTGGCTACTATTGACAGCTAGGAGGATGTACTGCTAAAGCAGTAGAAACACAGGATTTTCATCTCAGATGATCCAGGGTTCAAACTCCAGTGTTGCCCTACCCATGACCAGATGTACAGTCATATATCTTAGAAGGAAAACAAACTTTCTGCACAGAGTGACTAGGAAATTTATCTTCCTATAAACTTAGAAGTACTGAGTCAAAGGATGAATGTGGCCCACTTCACAAAATGATTTCGGCACCTCCTGTGGTTTCTGAGACTGTAAATCAATCATCTCTGTTTGTTGGAACCAATTCTTTTCTATCATTTTCTTCTCATTTGTAATGCCTGTTACTCATTCTAGTAAGAAGCAGCACTCAGCCAGATTTTTATACTTAGGCATATATGTCTGTATGTAAATATTTGCACATGCCCAGCCTGTGGACCTGACTCTATCTCATAGCAATTTTAGCGAAATTTACTGCTGATATACATTGGTGTGAGATTAAAATAAAGTCCTGAGTGTGCAAATTCTTGACACATGTTCCGAATGGATATGTATACATGTACCTCAACAGTTAGGTGCCAATTTTCCTATGTACAGATGCAATATCTGATGTTTGCAGTTTGGGTATTTGCAATCATATATTAGGCATGCACAACTGTTAGAGTGCATTGCATGTGTCCAACAATGACAGACTGGTTATTGTAAAAAGGAGCTGTTCATTCAAAAAAATGCTTGTAGCTTAAATAGATAACATGTTCTGATTTTGCCATTTGTGGGCAATGCTTCTTCCCAGCAGATATTTTAAGACTTCACAGGAATCAAATACAGTTTTTTAATCTAGTCTAAACCTACTAAAACATTCACTAATCTTATTACCCAATACATTTATTCATGGCCTATATATATTCTCCAGTATAACTAACCTCTTCTTTCATGTCTTCATTTTTAATAATATTGCTTATGTGAAAATTGCTGGATAAATTATTCAGTTCTCTCTATAATCTAGTATATCTGCTGTAAAACTGCTAACCTAGCTCTGTAAATACATTTGTAATAATTTAGGTGTGTCTCTTTGCTTATTTGTCTATGTCGCTCCCTTCCTGTCCTTTATGCTTACTCTAACATTCTAACTTAAGCCCTTGGTTAGCCTGGTAACAAAAAATAGTACTTTGTTTCTGTTTATTGCATAATAAAAATAAGCTGATAAGAAAAGGCACATGTTAATAGTTACTTTTCATTCCACATGAAATTTCATTAGTATTGTTATGTATGGAATTAGTATGGATTATTAATTACTCCTTAATCACAAGTCCACAAAACTTAATCACCAACCACACATAGTATGTTAAATGGTAACCTTAAGGATTTCACATAAATGATAAAACCAGGTAAATTTAGAATTAAGGCCAAGAATCCAAGCTGACATTTTTGTAGACTTATATATGAAGCAGGCCTATACTTATGCAGTTGTTTTAATGAAACAAAGTAAAATAACCCTCAGCACTGCGAGCTGAGAAAGGTTTCTGGGTCATGAGCTGTGCCTTAATTCTGAATTTCCATGCTTTTGTAGCTGCAAATCAGATCATTAAAATATTTCTCCAGAATGTAATTTTCCTTCTTCTATGCTAATTGCATGATGGATTTTTAAAATGTGAAGCTGGTATACTTATCTAGGTGTAGTAATGAACCCATCAGCTTGGCTGGTATGTGAGCATTGAACTTAATGGATGAGTTCACTCCTACTGAGCTCTTCAGTGCTGGGACTGTCCCCATTCTATGGCTTTCTACAATGCCAACAGCAGTGCAGCTCTGATTTTGGTAGGGGCCTCCAGGGATTATTTTAATACAAATAAATAATAATAATTGCACACTCTTTGCATTAATTAAGTTTTCAAGAGGGCCCCAAAGCACAGTCCTCAGTTCTGTACTGGGTAACGAATGATCTAATGCTCCATTACATTGTACTGAAGGCTGTGAACTGCAGTGTAAGCTTCTAGTCTGTGCTGGCTGGTAAACCAGCATCCTCTCTTGCACTGTGCATCAGGCTGAGGATTGGCACATAGGGTTCTGCACCATTCTGGACAGCAGAAAAGCCCTCATTTTCCTTCACATGACTTATGCTTGGAATCAGAGTACAATGATAGAAATATAAATTGTGCAATCTGTGTTTAACTTCCTCTTTGCAGTTATCCAGTTCATGCACACAAATACAGGGTTTGAGGCCGAGTATGTTTGTGGGGACTACCTGTGCCACTCAGGACTGAACGTTTGACCACAAAAGCATCAGAATCACATTGTCACTTTAATCTTCTGATGTGAATTGTTGCATGCCTTTAAAAATCAGCTATTTTACTTGTTCAAAACAGGCCAACAAATAAAACTGAATTATATGAAGTTTTTTCCCCATGTAGCAATATTATTAATAATAATACTCTACTGGCAATCTCTGTGTCTCTGTATGTATGTGTATAACATTTTTCATCATTCACTTTCAGTTGGAAAATGGTTTTGGCACACATAAAGAAAATGGAAACATGGAGAAAATAGGTATTAGAAGAAAGGTTCTGTTTTGTGATTTATGAAAGATAAACTGCCTAGAAATGTAAGTACCATGGAAAACATCATGCAGATATTTAACACTAATGAAAATGGAATCTATTGAGAGGATTGTCAGGTTAGCTACTCCAAAATATTAAAATATTTTCAATGGATTTTACTATATGAAAAGTTTTCCTTAATGTGCATTGTACAAATTAAAAATAAAATGAATTGTTCCATTCATTATTAAACAGTGCTTGATAGCTTCTTGTGGCTAATGCAACAGTTAATCTTTTGCATGTCCAGTAAACTGTTTCACCTCTTTCTTAACATCCTCTATTATTTAAAAATGTCCAACTACAGCAATATAGCCATTTAAATAAGAAAGGGCAAATAAAATGTTGAGAGTCAGTTTGATCTAACTCAACCTTTTCAAATGACTACACTAATTTTCGACATATGAATTTAACTGTGTGTTTGCCCCTCTATAAACAGGACGAATAAACAGTATATCATTTTTACACTTGAACTGTATTATGATTTTAATGCAGGCTCAGGTGAGATGAGGTCAGAGGATACAATTAAATGGATCTGGTACCATCTGGATATTAGGGTCTCTTTAACCATGCTTGGGTGATTTATCCATCAACAACTCATGTACTGCTCCATAAAAATTGATATCTGTTTTAAAAAAGGTATTAAAATACAGTGTACTTTTAAAATTAGAGACTAAAATATTGAGTAGTTGCCAGCAGGTAGTTTATTTCTTATTCAGTGAAACAGAAATTCCTGATATATGAATAAAACTGTTAAAATAAATGCATTCCATTTGTTGAAATACATAGATCCTCTAGGCATGGCAAAAATTAAACATTTCAAAAAATGGCTAATGCAGCAACAAATTTTAAATCAATTAAAAATCCTTGTGTGAAATTGTAAAATATGATTACCTGTCCTATTAAATGACTATTTTTGTTGTTCACATTTTAAGCTCAATGGAATTCCTCTACAAAAATTCTTTAAGGAAGAAAGATTGGGTAAATAGCTTTATTAGAGGAAACAAAGTTGTGAGGTCTCTCCTATATTTTATGATAGAATTGCTTGCAATAGTGTAAGGCATTAGACTGAATTTATTCTGTAATAAAACAATATGGAGGTAAACTGAAATATTTAAATTGTCACCATTCAAAGCAAATGAGTAGCTAAAACTCACAATTTAATAATTTATCTATCAATATGCATATCAAAAACCAAAACTAAAATGAAACAACAGTTTTCCAAAATAATATTTGATTAAGCATTTCCTGAAAGAAAAAGCAATTCAACAATTCTCCTGGACAGTAATTTATATAGTTTAGAGGTTTTGGCTGTCAATAATATACAAATAGCACTAATACATTACTATAATGCTTCATTTTCATTAAGACATCTGCCAAGTTCTCAAAAATCTTTTCCATTTGGGACTTGACTTATAATTGCATAATCCCTTGGGGGAGTTTCAATATTATTTTAATCAATTTTAACCACAATACACAATGGGGATGATTACATTGCAATGTCATTTCAAAAGTTACTTTCTCCCATTAGTCATTTGCAGAAGGAGAGGACATTGGAAATGTCCATGGAATATATTTCAGAAAAGAAATAAACTACACTAAATGTAGAATGGATTTCTTCTTCTTTCAAAAGTATTACAGTCTGAATATATAAGACACTGTATGGTCACAATAATCATCAGTCATTCTTGTATTTGACAAATGATGGCATAAATTGGCGTCGTGCTAAATTTGTAGATTGCTAATCTCACTTTACCCACTGAATAATTCCACTGGGTCTTCTAACATTCTTTCACAGAACTGGTTTAGTAGTATAGAAATCATAACTAGGTGGACGAATAACTTTGGCGAAGTATAACTGGTAAATCACTTTACTTCCATTCTGAATTTGCATAGCTTCAACTTCTTTTTCTGACAAATTTAAAAGCCAATTATCAAATATTTGTTCCCCATGTAGGTACTAATAGACTGTAATAAAGCTACCCCTTAAGCTTCTCTTTTATAGATTAGATTCAGCTGTTAGGCTATGTCTACACTAAGAGGGCTCAGTTAAGTCAACTTAACAAGGTTGACTTAAAGTTGCCTTAATTAAAAAGACTTAGAGTCCCCATTTGTTTAAGTCGACTCTACAAAGTTTATAAAGTCAACTTAAATGACTCTCCTGCCTTAAGTTGACTTTATTAAATTGACTTTAATGGCCACATTTTGTTAAGTTGACTTAATAAAGTCAACTTAACCCTTAAAGTCAACTTTAAAGGTGAGAGTTATTAAGTTGGCTTAAGCAAGTGCTTAAGTCGACTTAATGAACGCCAAATTTGGCCACAGAGTTGCTTAACTCAACTTAAGCCTCCAGTGCAGACATAGTCTGTCACTGTAAGGCAGGTTTGATAATCCTTTAATCATTCTTGTGGCTCTTCTCTGAACCCTCTCCAATTCATCAGTGTCTATGCTATCATGAGTAGAAGACTGTGCAACTCGCTTGCGGTGCAGCCATTTGTTAAAAATGTAGCACTTTCAAAACTCATGCCAGTAAGACCTCTATATCATCTGGCTGTCACATATTCTCTGTATTTTTACTACTGTATATCAAATATTTATGGCTGGCAACTCTATATCATGCTTCTGATGAGTCACGAGCCAACAAAGAGTCAGAGGATGAGGGAGAAGATGCAGAAAAAAGTTAACAGAGTCTAACTTATCAACAAATAATTAGAAAACATGTTTAGAAAATTTTGGTGTCCAAGGTATGTGGCTCCAGTACATATTTAACATGCCAGCTCTCACACAGTTGAACCAGCCTTTTGACATGACTTTGGCAGTATTGCAGCAGTAATATTTTCACAAGCATGACCTTCTTCTGAACTGAGTCTCCAATGTATTCTGAACAAATGTGCTTTCCTCACTATCAAGCATTTCATAGATATCTTTTTCTTCACCTGTTTTTCTCTTGAACAAGCATATTTTTGTGCATGTTTAGGTTTTTCAGATGAGGCATATTATGCACACATGGTAGTGGTAAAGAAACTATAAACCATTTTTAATTGTTACTAGTAAGACAGATGTTTTTCCTTTATAAATTGCACTACTAGCCTGAGAGTGGAGGTAATTTCAAGTTTTCCAGTAATGTGGGAATATGCTTATTTAAGGAGAAAAAAAAAACATTAAAATGGTGCAGGGGCTAGGGATGAGATCAGGCAGTTATTATCACACACCACTGCAGTAATGTAGCCTCCCTTTATCTAGCTCTTACCTTAGGGAGGCCAGTTGCTACTCACTGGTTAAGAATGAGTTCCATTTTGCACTTAAAAAAAGAGGTATGTATGAAAAATGCACATGTTCCCAAAACGTATGGCATCTGTCAGTCTTTTCTTTGTCCCAGATGACCTGAATAATGAAATCATTCATCCAATATTATTATATACATAATATTCAAAATAATATTCAAACTTTCCATATAGTTAAAAGGCATTAAAAACTTATGCACAGGCTATACTTGAAGAAATTAGGTTGTAGTTAACTTGCTATTAATATTTGTTGTATGGCATTGTTAAGATTCTATACGCTATAGATAGGTCAGGTCAGCAACTTGAGTTAACTCTTAAGTAGGGCCATAGGGGCATCAGAAATAACTCCACCAATCTCTACTCTTCCTCTACAGATAATTTGCACGCAGCAATTATACTGATTGTAATGACAATGGTATGAGACAGGCTGGACATGTGTCAAGAATTCTTCATTGGTAGATTACTCAGCATAACTTCACTGCTCTTCAAAGATTCCCATAGACAGATGTGAGCTATTGCATCAGTGCTTAGAAGGCTACTCATAGCACTCATGCCATGGCTCCACTGCACATCAAGGCAATATGGTCTGGGAAGGTAGACATGTGCACAGCAGGAGCACTTAAACGATGGAGGCATTGGAACTCAGGAACTGGGCTCTCTGTAATCTCCTTTCCCGATGTCCTTTAACAAGGCAAATACAACTTCTTTTGCCTGACATCTGGTAACCTTAAATTTGCTGTTACTGTATGACCTGATCCCATCTCTTACACTCCCATGCATTTATTTTCATCCTATTCTGTAAGTTCCCCCATCTTCAATGCATCTGACAAAGTGGGATTTTCTCCCACAAAAGCTCATGCAATAAATAGATGTGTTAGTATTTAAGTGCCATAGGACTCCTTGCTCTTTTTTTTTTTTTTTTCTCTTAAAAGTAAAGAGCTAGCTGTACTGGTGAACTTTGTTGGCTGTGCACTGCTTTGGCAATGTAAATAAGCTGTAATATAGTTTCACATGACACTTTAATGTGGCTCTGGTGTGGTGTAGTGTCGGTAAAGAAAGTACTGGAACTCATCATCCTGATCTTTGAATGTGTAGGCCCCTGTTCAGCCTCTCAGTGAGTGTGCAATAGGCATAAGGAAAGCAGTAATTTCCACAGCATC
This sequence comes from Podocnemis expansa, assembly GCA_007922195.1. NCBI lineage: Eukaryota > Metazoa > Chordata > Testudines > Podocnemididae > Podocnemis > Podocnemis expansa. The sequence goes on from ML681984.1 coordinate 31,006,936, forward strand.
AGTGTTTGTAATAGCATTACCAGGAACAAGAGAAAGGTAAGACTATACACTCTTTTTTGAATTCCTATAGTTCCTGCAGGCTATCCAGTGCTGCAAGTCATCTGTCTGTGGCAGAAATCTCTTTGAAAAATTGAGTAGACCATCTTCTCTCATTCTGGATGTCTTCTGGAAAACTAGCCTATGAAAGGGTAAGTCTTAACCGGTAAATGTGGGAATGGCCTTTAGTGTCTGTCAAAGTGGAAGATATGTAACCAAAGAAAATGTTTGATAATTTCATTTAAACCCACCGGGAAGATGACTAGTTATTTACCTAATCACTGGGGAAATATAGTGCCACTAATTTACCTACCTAGCTGTGGGAGAGATCCCCCTAAATATCACTTCAGGCAATGAAGAAGTAACTTCCTATTCTTGCATAGAGGATAGGGGTGAGTTTAAAACATAATTCTTTAATAAACAGTTTATTTGCTAATGAATCAGAGGAAACATCAATACATCTTCAGAATACCATTCAATAATGGCAATAACAACCTTGGCCTAGGGCAATTCCTGGGGAATTAATGACCAGAGGGAATTAATGGCCCTTGGCTTCACCTCAGGCCATCAACTTTCTCAGCCAGCCATTAAGCCTGAGGAAATGTCCCAGGCCTCAATCATTACAGCTTAATTGAGTTGTTACTAAAAGGGTTAAAGAAGTTTTGACTATTTTACTACATGAATACTGTCAGTGAAATGCATTTTGAATCCCTGTTTAAAAGACATGTAATTGCCTCAGATTCTTTATATTATCATAACTCTTCAAAATTGATTGGTTTTAGGCTTATGGAAAAATATGCAAATTTACAGAGAATATGACACACATTTCTCATTGTGGATATAAAAGTAGTTCACAGAGAATCCATTTGATTGAGTTTGATTACTGAACAAAATCTAATTATTTCAGATACATGTTCAGGCTTTTCTAGAGAGGCACACTGTAGAAAAGAAATATTTGGTCTATGTGATTGTTGTTTGTCAGCCTCAGATTTATTTATTCACATATATGTTGACAGACTAGAATATAAAATAATTATTATAAAATAATTATAAATAATTATTAATATCAATGTTAATTTTTTCACTTCTGTATACTCTCTCTCTTTCCCTCACTCTCACACACAGTTTGGTAAATGTGAAAATTACTTTGATGGGGCATCGCTAATGACTTTCTAAAATAGGGTTTTTTTGTAACTCTTCATTTTTTATTGTAATTGAGCCCAAACTGGAATATTAAGTCCTAACACTTTCAAACTTGTGTTTGGGGGGAAGTGTTGGGAGGTTCAAATTCCAGTCTTCAAACTATCACTACACTTTTGGCATTTGATTTGATCCCAGACAGCAAAGAATTCTGATTTCCATTTTCAGTTTGAGCATAGGTGAAATTTCAAGCCATCGTTATGAGTTTTTGACCCCAAATTGAAGAGATTTCATAAGAACAGCTAAACTTGTGAGTTATCTGCTATTCAAGATTCTCATAATTTTACTGGCAGGACAACTGTTTATCCTAAACACATTATGATATTTTACTAAATGATTTATTATGTATGTTTAAATATTAATTCTTAAGAGGTAGTGAGAAGATTGAGCCAATGTTTTGGTCCCTCCTGGGCCTTCGTCAAGAGTATTTATAAGTCTTCTGAAACAGTATTTATAAGTCTTCTAATTACTAAATCCCTCCCTCTCATAAACAGTTATCATCCTTTCCCAATTATCTACTCAATTATAATCTACAAGTCTCTTGCATTAAATTAAACCATATGTTCTTCACAGTCACTTCTAGTCCGCCTAGCCATCCTGCCAGTATAAGTCTATTCACATATAAATCCCTCCTGAATTCTTTCCTCTTTTGTGGTGCCCACAGTAAGCAGAAATGATACATTAAAAACCACGACCCAGAACCACCTGGATGTACACAGTCCTCCTGGGGTTACCATGTGTGCATATCATTGTAAAGTCCAGCCTTCTTCATTCTGCCCCGTCTCCTCTCTACTTCTTTGTCTCTTATATCACATGAATGTTTAGATTGCAAACTACTTGAAGCAGGTACTGTGTTTTCTTTTGTAGTCTAAGATGCACGTGAAGCATTCTGGAAATTTTGATAAGTTGATGATAACTAATGTCTCTCTTCTTTTGTACAGCAGGTGTTCTGGATACAGCAGGCCAAACCAGAGTCTGGCTTTTGTCTCTGGTTTAGGTGCCAGCAGCTCACAACTGTGTGGTAGGAAATAGTAGGTGAGTCAGAACCAGGCTTTCAACCCTGGTACTGACCTGTGAAGCCAGCAGCTGTGTAGGCAGTTGCACAGTAAGTGAGGCATTGAATCTGGAGTTGGCATTTTACAAATGTTGTGGTTCTGTTTGCTGCTCATTGCCGTACAGATTTGCAACTATAGCTACTATCATTAAAACATGGCAATATTTAGGCCCCTACCTCCCATTAATATCCCATTGATTAAATACATTTGAGGGCTTGGGCCTGTCTCTACAGTATCACATTCCCTTTTCTTTTGCATGGAGGGTGGCTTATTCAGACCATGACTTAAGTAGGATGAGTTCTTTATAAATCAGCACAAACAAGGACATTCAGAGGTCAGTGTGCAGCTCTGTCCTTAACACTTCCCTTTTATGAGTTAGACTACAGGGTAATGGTGAGCTCTAAATGCCTTATCTTTGTTTGTTTTTGGATATTTCCTCACTGTAAACTAATAGAGTCTATCTGGGTGCTGGCAGATGTTAAGGCTGGTGGAAACCATTATTTATTAGTAAGATGCAGGGTCCCTCCAACATGCTCTTGTATCAAATACAAAGAATTATGCTTGTGCTCTAATATGATTCCCATAATTCATTAGGAGTTTTACATATTAGTCAGAACACAAATAAACCAGTGTTCCTGCTCTTCTAAAACCCAATGCAATTCTCAGAGGTGAAGAAGTTAAAATCAATCTTTGAACAAAAGGAGGGGAATTTTTTGTTCCACTCACTCCAGGTATAGTCTCAACTCTAAGAAATGTAATTAAGTTCCTCCAGTGAAGCTGTGTCTGCCTTGATTATGGTAGCTCAGCAATCATGGAATTTACTGGGATCAGTTAAAATAAACTGGGTATGAAGGAAGAAAGATGGATGCTTTTTCCTCCTTTTCTTTATATGGGAGAGGAAAAATTACTCCTACCTCTGACACAAAGAGCTGAACTTGGAGTCTTCTGGGTAAGTGGAGAATATGCTGTTATTGTTTCTCTTTGTATTAGCCATCTATTTTACTATTATGGTATCAAAGACCAAGTTCAAAATATGGGATTCATTTGTCTGTGATTTCATCACTTCTGCAGAGCCGGGCTGTTTTTGACTTTTCTTGAAAGCAGGTTTGTTTATTCTCTTTTGTACAGCACTTAAATGAACCTGGCCACTAGATCCACTCTCCCTGTGTTTAACCCCTCCAATTCCATATGTAATTGAGACTGTCAGTGGTCTAATCTCTATAAACTTTATACGTATTGTACTGGAATCAAATTCACATCTCCATATAGTTTTGTTTCTCTAATTCCATCAATAGGCAGATGCATCAGAGCTAGTAGATCAGTTCTAGAGATGGATAAAAAAGATTCTTCAGTTCTCATAATGTAAAATATGATCCAAACAACATTCCCATAAGCCCTGTAGACAGGGTTGCTTCCATTTAGGATAATTTCTTTGACGACTTCTTCAGACCAAATACAACATTTAATAACACAAGTCATATAGTGATTTGTAATGATTCCAAGTGTCCTTTTGATTCAATACTAGTGAAATTATTACAATTCTTCAGTGAACAAAACATCAGCTCCAAATGTCAAAGGAAATGTACAGGGCACTTACTGATGTTTGAGTCCTGAGCACTTCATATTGTTCAATGGAACAGATACTGCTCCGGTGAAACATGTCAGTGCCCTTAGCAGCATGCTTCTGTGTACTTGTGCTCCCAGAAATTTGGGCCCCAACCCTGCAAATACTGTAGCAAGTTGTTAAGTCTACACAGTAAGAGTTCTTGCTTAGGCTTCAAAGGGGCTACTAAGAGTACAAAGTTAAGCATGAACCTTAGAATGGCCAGAATTGGGCTTCACATAGGTGTTGTTTTAGTTCACTCTTATCAAGTAAAGAGTTTCTAGGCTATGCTGGAACCTAGTCAGTACAAATCTTTAGGTGGCTTTTCATAACATTAAAATATTTTTCTAGCTAGAGCCTGTTCAAAAACTGCCTATACCAGAGGTGTCAAACTCTTCCAATGTGGGAGCCACATTGGAGGGCGGGACACCTGACATCGTCTTTCCCCTGCCATGTTCCGAGTGGCATGGGTCCCTTTTCCCCTCCTCAGCCCCGCAGGTTCTCTGACACCTTCCCTTTTCCCCACTCTTTGGGCCCGCCTCCCCCACAATGGCTCCCAGACCCCCATCCCTTTCTGTGCGGCTCCCAAACCCTCTTCCCTTTCCCTTTCCTCTTCCCCTACTGTGTGATGGGAGGCAATCAATCAGTCTCAGTCACAGCCACAGGCAGGCTGGGCTCCTGCCTCTCCCCCACCCACTCACTGTCAGTCATTCCGCATTCTGGTCTTTGGTTGGGCTCAGTCCTGGCTGGCCTTTGATTTGCTCATTCCCATATGGGCCCAGCCACTTTTTCCTTTTTTATTTATGATACATGCAATATGCTGGCAACCAAATTAGAATGCTGACTGACTGACAGTGAATTGTTGGGGTGAGAGGTGGTGTGGTGGCTCTTCAGGAGTCCAGTCTATCCTGCTGTGACTGAGACTCTGATTGGTTGGCAGACCACAGCAGAGCTGAGTCAGGATTGACTGGCGTGCTTCCTTTGTTCCCCTATAGAGTGTGACTCGGATCATGTGAGTGGGTCAGAAGCGTGTCTAGCCCTGGTGTGCCAGCAGCAGCCTGTCCTTGCTGTTCGATGCTGCTGCAGCAGGAGCCACAGGCCAAATCAGGCACCTGGACCATAAGTTTGATACCCCTGGCCTACAATGAAAATAATAAAGAACAAAAAATATTTCAAAGCATATGCATAAATGGTGTTTTATAAATAATAGATAAATAGAGCTGGTTTCAAATTTTCCAATAGAATGTTTTTCTGTTGGAAAATGCAGATTTTTTTAAAACTGAAACATTCCAATCCATTTTCCTGTGAAGCAGTAGCAAGGTCAATGGAAGAATTCTTCCATCAACCTAGCACTCTCTATACCAGAGGAGAAGTTGGCTTAATTATGTCACTCAGTGGGGTGGATTTTTCATACTCTTGAGTACTGTATCTGGGACTATCTAACTTTTTAGTGTCAATAAAAACTGAGTGCAGCTTGCAACATCTGACCTATAGATTGGGGGACTGTTGTCCCCCTGCCAGTTTAAACTTTGTTTTTCATAATTTGGTCTTTGATCTTGCAAGTGAATGTATGTGGGTGTGTGCATGTGACTTGTGGTAAAGGACCTTTAATTCACTTTGTGCTGAAATATGGTGGAGAATTTTCCAGGCTGTGAATGTTTTCTTTTTTCTAAAAAATGGCACCAATCATTCAGCTATTTTTGTTAACATACAAAGCAGTCAGAAAAGTAGGCATTTGGTTTCAACATTTTTATTTACTAGTTTTTACTGAAAAGACTGTTGCTAAGAGGAGATTTGGTGGGGATTTAACAAATTAAATAGACACTTTAAGATGTTATGAAAGTTAGTGGAAAATGCTTGTTGAACTTGACTTATTGGTTCCCTGGATAAAAGTGTCTTTAGAAACTGCCTATCAGCTATATGCATTTCTTTTGAATCAGGAATATAATTTTATTTTAAAGGCATGGGAAGAGAGGAGAAGAAGAAATGGATTCTATTCTCAGCTTTGCCTCTGACTTGGTTTGTGACTGTGAACCTGTCAGTTAACCTCTGCGTGCCTCAGTTTTCTCATCTGAAAATGTGTTTAACAACATTTAACACAGGGTGTCAAAAAGGTCTTATGAAGTATAATTTATGAAGGTTTATAAAACATTTTTAAAATATTTGTTATTTTAGCAGGCTTCTCATCCCTCTTTTTGTTTAGAGTCCAAGGTAGAGAACATATTACATATACCCACAATTTCCTTCACCTACTATATATATTGAATAACAAGAATTATGGCAAAGTATCTGGAATCTAGTCAAAATGTTTCTATTTTCAGATGCCAGAACTCTGCCAGCTACTTAAATTATGGTCATCAAACCAGATATGGCTGTTTGGTGTTCTATCAAGAAATGAAACTTCTGACTGGCTATTTAGATTTGAATTAACAGGAAATGATACAATTTCTAGTAATTATATATCTTTGAAGGCACTTTAAGGAATTACTGCATGACATTTTCAAAATTAAGTTTCCCAACATATAGGAGAAATAATGAAACCTATTACCAAATTTATCCATGAAAGCAAAGAACTTCTTTAAAAAAAAAAAAGTCAAAATGAGATTCACTGTTGTGAACATAAGTTCTGATTCAAAGCCCTTTAAAGTCAACAGGAGCCTGTCAGTGGACGTTGAGTCGATTCATCTTGAGAAACTACACAGCTTGTACTTTGAAGGACCTAATTCTACATTTTCATTGAACAATTTGGGATCAGGGCTGAAAAGTATGTCAGCTCTTGGCTGGCCCACACATGCTACCCTACATAAAAAGCCATTGAACTTTTTCTTCCTTAAGTAGTGCTGTCTCTGTGACATAGGCCAACAGGAAGAAAATTTCATGTATGGGATGAATAACAGCAGAAGCTAAAAACGTCCAGTCTAAGCCATTCTATAGCTAAGCAGGCTAAATACTTAGAGGAAAAATAATAAAAGAGATGATAAAGTAATTTTTACAAAATATATAATGAAAAGGAAAATAGAGGGAAAAGGAGTATGAAGATTTACTTCTGCTTCTTCAACTCATTATCTAGCACAGAAGTACGTACATTACAACTTGTTTTTATTTTGAATCGTAGAGTTCGGAAGTCACACATGTCCATCTTTTAAAATAAACTCCTTCTCCATGAGTCTTAACTTTGTTCACTTGCTGCTCAATTAACACCACAGCTATGACTTCAGACCACCACAATGAAGCCATCAATCCATTCTGCACTCTTCTATAAATTCTTTAGTCTGAGCTAGGTAGGCAGGTTGGACATCTGATTTAAATGGCCTTTAGAAAGATAGACTTCCTTCTCATTTTTTGTGGTGAGAGAGGATATGGCAAATCCACTGTCACTATCTTCTTCCTTCTGTGGAAACCAAAGATTTCCTATTCTCCTACTTAAAAACCGATTTTTAGAAGGAAAATATCACTAACATGCAAGATACCCAATATACCAATAAGGATTTGCACTAATTTTCCTCCAGTTAAATGCAGATTAGATTGGGTATGCAAACTATCCAGTTTAGGTGGGGAGCCCAAAGAAATTAACTTTAGGAGAAAATTGCTTTTTTTTTTCTTTTTCTTTTTTTTTTTTTTAGCTTAACACATAGGGCTATTAGCATGTCAAGCAGAAGAGAACGTGGCAAATGTAAAATCACAGGCATGATCTAATATCCCATCCATGTATTCACAACTAATGCCATATTTATTAACAGGAAATATGTAAATTCAGAAAAATAAGATTATTCTTTTATGGAGAACACAAAAATTATCAGTATGATTACTTGTCCTTTGGGCTAATATAATCAAAACTGTTGCAGAAAACAAAACCAAGCTGTACAAAGTCTAATATGCAACCCCTGCTAGTATCACCAAAAATGATTACTGATATGTGTACTGTATACTTCTCTTGACCCAAAAAGGCCAAAGAACTTTACAAAATCTGTGGAATATGGGGCAGATGCTAAGCTGGCATAAAACAGTGGGATTCCAGGTGGTTGTGGGGTTATACTCACATCAAGTGAGAGACACTGGCCTAACCCGTGTGGGTTACTTCCTCATTGCTGGAACGCAGGGATTTCTGGATGGAAGCTACCACTTAAAATAACTTAGAGCAGTGCCACCGGTTAGCTCAGAGCAGGAAGTTAAGCATCAATACCTTAGCTAATAGGCACTATAGGCAAATATAGGTAGTCATAATGTGATTACCCCACTGGAATTTAGCTGACATCAGGTTATAACTCAATACCCTACATTAGGCAAGAAGTCAGACTAGATGGTCACAATGGTTCCTTTTGGCCTTTAAATTGATGAAACCAGGATTAACATTAGGCTTGGCTGGTGAGGCAGCTAATCAGACCCAGACATACTGTTGTTCTAGACACATTTGAGTGTATTAGGAGTTTGGAAAATGTATAATAAATAATGAAGGTAAAAAGTATAAGCCATAAAGGAGAGAGGAGTGTGAGCAGCAGTGTCTTCACAAGCAGGGGCAGAGAGAGCTAGCAAAGAAACAACTTAGATTTTCTTTTTCATTTTTCTGTTACTCTGAACTATCTGTGGCTGTTTGGTAGACTTGACATAGACTGGAAAGTGCACCAATGCTGTGTTTCGTACACCTTTGAGGCCTTGGCATCCATAGATACAAGGAGCAAGACTCTAGACCTCTGCTGTGGTGCTTTCATGGCAGTTCATTGATGCTTAGAAGGTGAAACAGCCCATCTGTTGCCTCTCTGTGCAGCAGAGGGACATCTTGCAGACAGGAAAGTGAGGGTCTGGAAGGCTCTGTATGTCAGCAGTTCTGGGCTACAGATCAGCCACTCAGGGCCTAGGCAGGGCTGAAACAAAAAAGAGTTAAAGAGCTTCCTTAACTTATGCTGCAGAATGTGCCAGGCCTAACAAGGCAAAAGTCTGTGAGGCAGATAGGTCACTTAATGTTAATGTTGCTTTTCTTCCTCCATTTCTGGGCTGTGGCTTCAGTGCTGCTCAACATCTGGCCCAAGTATGAGTGAGCAAAGCTGTCATGTTGATGTCCATTATTGTGGATTTTTTTGTTCTTTTTTTAACACAGTGAAGGACCGTTGTGAGTAGCAAAGTAGTAGACCTTAAGCTGCCTGTTTCATAGCCATTTGCTCAAGATGCCTGTACACATGTCTTCTCTGCTGAGGGGGGCCACATGAAGCGTTTTCATAGTAGCTCTGGCTAGAGAACTAGGAAACTGCAGGAAGAGTGACAGGAGGCAGCAGATAACTAGCAGCAATAGCAACACGTTTATAAGGATACCTACTTCAGTGTGCTATTGTAGGCTATTCAGCTATGAGCCTCACTGTGTTTGGATGTCACTGTCATGCTGAGCTATACATGTTGTATCTCTTTTTTTGGGATTCTTTGGATGGAAACAAAGTAGGACACTAGCCCTTGTAGTTTACCAGTCGTGTATGATTTTAGAGGAATTTGAAATTAAGCTGTTATTTTTTTTCACACACCCACAGAGCAACTGCAAACTATGAGCATAAATTAATTTACTTTTAGACTGAGAGTAACAATGGAATGAGAATGGACAAAAGTAAAGTCTCATGGAGAGCACAAGTTCCCAAGGGGTAGCTGTGTTAGTCTTGTTCAGCAAAACAAACAAGGAGTCTAGTGGCACTTAAAAGACTAACAAATGTATTTATCACATGAGATTTCATGGGAGAAAATCCCACTTTGTCAGATGGGAAACATCTTCAAGCATCTGACAAAGTGGGATTCTTCATCAGGCAGTGTTCCTGACTGCTCCATGTAAGGTCTTCGTGTGGCACCACACCCCAGAACAGAGATTTTTTTACCTAGCAGTGGCTCTGTTGTCAGGGAGAGAGAGAGAGGTGATGATGATTGGCTGTGGGGCTTCCTGCCCTGCTGACATCATCACTCTGATCTCCCCACACTCCTCAGTTCCCTCATATCGCCTCCGACTCCAGACGGAGTCCACGGTGGCTCCAGCTGTATTCTCTCCACAGCTCTCCATACCTGAAATTAAAAAAAAAAAAAAAAAAAAAAGAAAGAGGAAAAAAAAGAAGAAGAAAAAGTTACCATGACTGAACAATCATTAATTCATGCTGCTAAACATACTAACTCAGCAGGATTTAAACGCTGCACTTCCTGTAAGGAAGCTATGCCAGCGTTGGATGGCCATCAAGCCTGTATTAAATGCCCAGGCAAAAGCCACCTGTCACAAAAGTGCCAACACTGCCGCAATCTGACTGCTCGAACTAAAAGCTTCTGACAAGGCATCTAAGGAGCTGCAGAAGGGTCCTCCTGCGGGTATGGCAACCCTCGCAGATTCCACTAAAACAAAAACCGCCAAGAAAAGCCACGCCAGGGCTCTGAAAGCCGCGGCTGCCTCAGCAGCGCCGGTAGAGCGCACACCCGTGGTTCCAGCTCCACAAGCAGCAGTGCCGCTTACACCAGCAACACCGCTACTCGGCACCATGTCCATGCCGTACGTGGCACCGACTCTCCTGGTCCCACAATTTCTTCCCCCGGCACCGGCTTCTTTCAGCGCTTCGGGGCAGCTAACTCTTTCACAGCCAGATGCACCAAATGACAGCACTATACAAATGCCTTCTGAGCCCCAGCCTCACAGAAAATGTGCTAGGAAAACAAAGCACATTGATCTCAGGGATGACATTAGCATTCACTCTGCATCAGGGTCTCCTCTATTCCAGTCAGACTCTTCACAGTCCAATTCACCTTCAACTCCGTGTTCCTTATACCAATTGTCCTCATCTGCATCCTCGAGCCCCAGGCCAATAGAAACAGCAGTTCCACAGGCACAGCAGCCATTACTACAAAATCCCTCAACTGCTTTCCTGTGGTCTTATCCCCCATGGTGCTTCTATCCTCCGCCACGAGGGGTGACCTATGCTAACTGGCCGTTTAATAACCTTTTACAGGGCCCTTCAAATGCTTACCTTTCGGCACAGGGTATCCAAAATCCTCAACAACAACAACAATCACAACCTGATATCTCCACGGCAGCATCATCCATCTCTGAACACGTTGATGATGCAGAGGTTCTCAGTCCTGATACCAAAACGGATGACTTAAAGCAGTTCCATGAACTCTTTAAGCAAGCAGCAGATATCATGGATATCCCTTTGGACTGTCACCCCACAAATCAACATAAACTATACAAAATACTACAGACAACAACGCCCAGCAAACTAGCGCTCCCGATGGACATTGGGACTATAGAGCCCACAACAGCTCTTTGGCAAACTCCAGCATCTAACCCCCCTTCTAATAAGAGGGCGGATAGAAAATTTTTCATTACCTCTACAGGCAATGAATTTTTGTTTACTCATCCTCAGCGTAACTCCCTAGTGGTCGAGGCAGCCAATCAGCGAACTAAACAGTCCTAATCCAACAAACAAGGATGATAAAAAACTGGATGCACTGGGTAAGAAGGTCTACACCTCTGCAGCACTGCAAATTCGAATAGCAAACTATACTGCATTACTCTCTAACTATGATCACCACCTATATAGCAAATCCATGGAATTTGCTAAAGACTTAGTGCATGATAAACGTGAACATTTTAAATCGTTAATCTCGGAAGGTTACCTTGTCGTGAGAACAGCCCTCCAGGCGTCTTCAGATGGAGCAGATGTTGCTGCCAGGACACTCGGTACGGCAATCGTCATGAGAGGCGCTTCTTGGCTTCATTCTGCCGATCTATCCAGACAGATGCAATCCACAATTGACGACCTCCCTTTTGAAAAAGATAACTTATTCGCAAAGAAGACAGATGAGGTAATGCACAGCCTAAAGGACTCTCGTGCTACCTTGCGTACACTGGGTACTTACCCCCTGGCAGCTTCAAACAGAAGGTTTCCCAAGACTCAAACCTACAATTCCAGACTATCACAGGCCCAACCTAATCGACACTTTGATAATTTCCGATCGAAGTCTCACCCGCCTCGCAGGAAACAAACTAATCAGACCCTGCACACTATGCAAACCCCTAAATCTAGACAACACTTTTGATGGCTCGGTCAAGAGAGCTGTCAATCATCTAATAAACCATCAACCACAATCACCATCACAACATCTAATATTCAAAAACAGACTACACCCCTTTGCTCATCAATGGCAAAGAGTAACATCAGACAAATGGGTGCTAGAAATCATTCAAAGGGGCTATTCCATACCTTTTATTTCACATCCCAAATCCCAATACCCCTACCCGTCCCTTTGCAGGGACCCCAGTCATGTACAGCTCCTTCAGGAGGAAATCCAACACCTCCTATATATTGGAGCAATCGAGGAAGTACTGAAACAACAGTGGGGAAAAGGCTGTTATTCCCCGTTTTTCCTCACAGAGGGAAAAAATGGGGTTGGAGACCGATTTTAGATCTCAGACATCTCAACCGTTACATTCAAATGAAAAAGTTCAAAATGGTGACGCTAAACACCATTCTTCCTTCTCTACACCAGGGAGATTGGTTGGCCTCTCTTGACCTCAGGGACGCTTACTTTCATGTTCCCATCCTTCCTGCCCACAGGAGATTCCTACGTTTCATCTTCCTCGCAAAACACTATCAGTACAACGTACTCCCTTTCGGACTATACACAGCACCCAGAGTCTTTTCCAAACTCATGTCTCTGGTAGCTGCTTTCCTCTGAAAGCATCACATCAACATATTTCCTTACCTCGACGACTTCCTCCTGATGGCTTCCACACGTGTACAGGCTCAACGAGCACTACGATTTACCCGAACTTTGTTCCTGTCCTTAGGCCTAAACATAAATTACAAAAAGCCATCACTAAGGCCCGTGCAGGAGATCCATTTTATAGGGGCACGAATGTACTCACCTCTAGCGAGGGCATTTCTCCCTCTCGACAGATTTCACAAGATAACTCAACTCGTCCTCTTAATCCAGAAATCCAACATCATTCCAGCTCGTACCTGTATGAAAATGTTGGGACACATGTCAGCAACAACATATCTGCTCAGATTCGCCCATCTTCGCATGCGTCCTTTCCAACTGTGGTTTTTTTCACGATGTCGCCCTTTCAACTGGTCCAGCAACAGACTATTAACCATTCCAGTTTATATCAAGCACACCCTGTCTTGGTGGAAAGATCCAAACAATTTGTTACAGGACGTTCCCTTCCTCTTATCACAGCCACTTCTCACCATCACCACCGACGCTTCTCTCATCAGCTGGGGAGCTTTCCTCCAACACCAAACAGCACAAGGCAGGTGGTTGCATGCAGAAACTCTCCTTCACATAAACCTTCTTGAACTCAGGGCAGTTTTAAGAGCCTGCCAATCTTTCCTTCCCACCATTGCCGGCAAACACATCAAGATCCGCACGGACAACATAACATGTATGTTTTATATCAACCGCCAAGGGGGAACCAGGTCCACAAGCCTGTGCTTAGAAGCAATGATCATTTGGAACTGGTGTATACACCACAACATCTACCTTATTGTGGAATACTTACCTGGCAAGGACAACACATTAGCAGATGCGTTAAGCCATTCCTTCCCGACTCAGCATAGGTGGGAAATCTGCGACAACATCCTACACAACATCTTCCTTCACTGGGGGTTTCCTGTCATGGATCTTTTTGCCTCCGAAAACAACAAAAAGTGCAAGCATTATTGCTCCCGTGCAGGAGTCGGCCACAGATCCAGCAGCAATGCTTTTCTCCTACATTGGGGACGGGGTCTACTGTACACGTTTCCTCCAATTCCGATGATCCTCAAAACCCTCCAGAAAATCCAGGAGGACAGAGCAATGGTGCTGCTCATAGCACCGGTATGGCCCCATCAGACGTGGTGTACCATGCTCAAGGCTATGTCCAAAGCACCACCAATCACGCTACCTCTTCTACCGAACCTATTGTCGCAAAACAATGGGACACAACTACATACCCACCTGAACAGACCTCATCTGACAGCGTGGAACCTAGATGGTTCACTGGTCTAGAGCTACAACGCTCACACGCCATTCAACACATTTTACTAAATAGCAGAAAACCTTCGACCAGGAATACTTACCTGTACAAATGGTGCCGATTCTCCTCCTGGTGCACCCAGCAGTCACTTGATCCCTCTACAGCTCCAATCCCTTGAGTCCTCGAATAGCTCACAAACCTGAAACAGAACAACATATCAATAAGCTCCATTAGGGTTCATCTTGCGGCTATCTCTACCTTTCATGATCCACTTGACAATTCTTTGTTGTTTGCTCATCGGACAGTAAAAAGGTTCATTCAGGGTTTACAAAACCTATTTCCACACGTGCGTCCCCCGACTACCCTGTGGGACCTCACAAGAGTATTAAAAGCTTTGACAAGACCCCCTTTCGAACCACTTGCTACTACATCCCTCTTACACTTATCAATGAAAGTAGCCTTTCTGGTAGCGATAACTTCTGCCCAATGCGTAGGCAAAATTGCTGCTCTCATGGCTTATCCACCATACACCATCTTTTACAAAGACAAGGTCTCCTTAAGATTACATCCTAAATTTGTTCCCAAAGTATAGTCTGCTTTTCACCTCAATCAAACTATTCACCTTCCAGTTTTTTGCCCAAAACCTCACGCCACACCACACGACATGGTCCTACATACTCTGGATGTAAGACGAGCTTTGGCGTTCTACCTTGAGCAGACCAAAATGTTTTGAAAAACCTCTAAACTCTTTGTGTCAATCGCAGAGTGGTCTAAGGGTCAGGCTATTTCCAAGCAGCGAATTTCCCGTTGGATTTCGACATGTATCCAGACCACATATACAGTCTCACAATCGGTTCCTCCACAGAACATTTGTTCTCACTCCACCAGATCCATGTCATCTTCAGTCACCTTTCTCACACAAGTACCTCTACATGAGATATGCCAAGCTGCTACATGGGCATCAAAAGAGACTTTTGCTAAGCATTATGCCTTAGATCGCATATCAGCTATGGACACTGCTCTGGGACAAGCAGTCCTGAACTCAGTCCGTGACTGATCAATTGAAGTACCCACCTCCAAGCACAGAAACTGCTATGTATTCACCTTACATGGAGCAGTCAGGAACACTGCTCGATGAAGAAATGGAGGTTACTCACCTTCGTGCAGTAGCCGAAGTTCTTCAAGATGTGTGTTCCTGACATGCTCCACTACCCTCCCTCCTCCCCTCTACTTCGGAGGTTCCTTCCGTCTATATTACATCAGGCCTCTGCAGTATGAGGGAACTGAGGAGTGCGGGGAGATCAGAGTGATGACATCAGCAGGGAAGGAAGCCCCACAGCCAATCATCATCGCCTCTCTCTCTCCCCAACAACAGAGCCACTGCTAGGTTAAAAAAATCTCTGTTCTGGGGTGTGGTGCCGCACGAAGACCTTACATGGAGCATGTCAGGAACACGCATCTTGAAGAACTTCGGCTATTGCACGATGGTGAGTAACCTCCATTTTTCTCCCACAAAACCTCACGCAATAAATTTGTTAGTGTTTAAATGCCACGAAACTCCTAGTTTCTTTTAGAGACAGTACCTCCTCTGTCATCTGCTGCTTCAATTTTGCCTTTAAAAATAGTGGTTGCTTCTCAATATGCAGTAGAGAAATTTCTTTAAATTTTAAAGTGATTTTGCAGAGAAAAAAAGCTCATAACAGCCTTACTGCACCAAGTACACACAGGATCAAATTCTGCTCCACTTACATTTATACACATGTAACTCTAATGAGATCAGAATTTGGCTCAGTCAGAGAAGCCTGAGTTTAATGGAAAAGCTAGTGAATACTGCAAACAATTTTCTGCAAATGTTTGTTCACATTTTTAGCTGTAAAACAAATGAAAGTTTTGCACCAGCTGAAGTACAACATGAGCCCCTTCATGTAAAAGTAGAGAAATTCAAAACTAAGCACTATAGCCAACAGCTGGGTGCAGATGAGTTTGAATTGATAGCTCGGGAAAGAGCAGCTGCAGCAGCACTATACTGAACAGGCTTTGAGGCATGGGCTGCTGGTGAGATGTATCTGTGTGTCTGCCTACACTTCCTAATGCTGCTCCTTTCACTACTCAGGTTTTATCCTGAGTGAGCACTCTCAGCTAATAGTCCTTCCTTTTCATGTCCACTTGTATAATGCACTGTGGGTGCCATAGAAATGATAAATAAATGACCAGCATAAGCAGAGGATACTCAGAATCTGGCAGGATTCAGACTTTACGCAGCAACCAGCAGCAGGGACAAAGATCAATCTCTTTCAGAAAAGTGCAGTACAGCTGGTATTCCCGTAAAATTGAGTTTGTTTCTGGCAGGCCAAAGTCTTCCCATGCCTGTTGGGAAGTTTAGCAGACTAGATCAGTGGTTCTCAACCTTTTGCAGGTCACGAAACATTTGATGGTTTATTGCTACCCTATGGGACACACCAGTCCATCCCTCCCTCGGCCAAATCCAGCCATCTCCTTGGCTCTCCATGACACGCTTAGAGACACAGTGGTCATGTCTACACTAGCAAATTAGTTCGAATTAAGGAGCCTTAATTTAAACTAATTTGAACCCTGTCTACACTAGGCTTTGCTTACTTCAAGCTAAAAAATTTTAGTTAGCCACACTTTTGTAGTTCAAACTAAAAAAAGCATGGCTAGTTCAAACTAAAAGCTAGATAGAACTAAAAACTAACTTTTTGAACTACTTAGTTCGGACTAAGCAAGTCTGAACTAAGATTTTTGGTGAAGACGTAACCATTAACAGTAACGTGTCCCTGCATAGTGGTTGAGAACCACTGGGCTAGAGGATTATTTGTTTGGCAAATAGCAGTAGTTCTGAGCTAGAACCTGACTAGTACGAGCAGAGGTGGGCAATAATTTTCATGGAAGGGCCATGCCACAAATTTTGGTAAGTTGTTGTGGGGCTGGGCCACTTCCGGCTTCTGATATGGCTGCAAGCTGTCTCATGCTCCAGGGTAGCTTAAGTAAAGCATCAAACATGGACTGAGTGGGCCTGCTTTCACCCCCACACGATGAGCCAGACAGAAGTTTTAGGCAGGCCAGAGTTGGTCTGTGGGCTGTATTTTGCCTACTCCTGGACCAGTGGGAGACGTCTAATGTGGTAGACTGAATATAGGACCGGGTTCTAAGCCCAGCTCTAACAATGTCTCCTTCACTAGCCTGGGGTAAATCATTAAATGCCTTGCCTCAGTGATCCTATCTATAAATGGACCCTTACATTTATGTTACAGGGATGCTGAGCTGACTGAGTAATTAATGCTTGGAAAGCATTTGAGGCACAAAGCGTGGTATAGTATTTAGTAGTCTCTGCAAAAGAGTGTCTTCCTGCCAAAATGCTGTATAATATTTTTATCTTCTTGTGCATTCATTTAATGTACTTTTTTCCTCTCTGACAAGGAGCTTCCTTGGCCCTCTTGCTGGACTGCCTCCCCACCCCCCAGCATGTTCCTAACACCTTTGCCTTCTTGCACTGACTTGCATGCTGCTCTCTTTATTAAAGGGCTCTACTTCCAACCTCCCAGGAGGTCCTAGCCTTAGAGAGCCAATACCTAGATGTACCAAGCAGTTATTACAGGCAGGCTGGTGATCTTATAAAGATAATCAAATTACTGCCTTCTGCTTTCCTGTTTTACACCTTATCCTCATCAATGTTGCTTATTTTGGAAAATAGTATAAAATAAATCCATGTGGACCTAATATTTTTGGAGCAGTAATACATTTCTCTGTCTTGTGTTCTCTGGGAAAATTCTATATACATAGATTTGGGAAACTGCTGCAAGTTGAGCATGGTACATGAAGAGTAACCCCATGCCCAGTGGAAATATAGACAGTGCTCTGCAATCATTGCCCTGCTGGGTGCTATTTGCTGTGTGAAGTATACACAGGCACACAATATTCAGCTCAATAGCAGACTGCAGAGCCCACTGAGTAGAGAAGTGTCGAGATGAAAAATGGAGCTTTTGAAAACCTTTTAGGAGTTTGTCTTTCTCTTAGAGTCCAACCCACTCCCACTCCACATTAATTAGTGGTAATTAATTATTTAACATTGTTATTGCAGTAGCACATAGAAACTAACCAGGTCCAATATGAATGTGCTAGGTGCTGCATAAATATATAGTCAATGATAGTCCAGATCCCAAATGTTTTGCTTCAATAAAAATAGTTTAAGGTGTGTGTGTGTGTGTGTGTGTGTGTGTGTGTGTGTGTGTGTGTGTGTGTGTGTGTGTGTTAAAAATTAAATATTATTGAGGAGATGGGGGGGCATAAGAATTGATATTAAACTCCTGTGACTGGTATTAGAGGATGGGGAACATCTCCCCTCCCCAGTCTGATGACACTCAAAAGATATTTGCAAAACCAATTTTAACAAAAGGGGGTGCAACTCTGCAAGTGAAATAGTCTATGAAATATAGAGAAATGTAAAGAAAGTAACTGACAGTCCATGGAAGAGTGCAAGCCTTTACCTTAGTTAAACTTTCCCTAAAAATCTTTCAGCAAAAACTGAGTATGGATACACAGAATATGTATAGTAAAATATTTAACTTTGTTATACTCCTTGGTGGGAGGCTATCTTTCTTAGCTTCCTATATGGGACTCATTACCATAGGCTTGAGTCCATCACGATCTTTAGATACGCAACACACCTGGGAGGTAGGGAAAATTATCCTCCTTTCATAGATGGGGAACTGAGGCATAAAGTATCTAAGAGTATGTCTACACAGGAGCCTTTTGGCAACTTAAACTGCCTTAAGTCAACCTAAGGAACTCAATGGCCAAATTTAGAATTTATTGAGTCAACTTAAGCACTTGCTTAAGTTGACTTAATAAAACCTACCCTGAAAGTTGACTTAAGCTTTTAAATTGACTTTACAGGGCACGAAGCCCCAGGTCCCACCCCCTGCCCTGCCCTGGGTCCTGATTGGGCTCCTGGGGCCCAATCTGGCTCCAGGGGCCCGATCCAACCCCAGTCACTGCTGGCAAGTGGCTGGGAGCCTGCTTTTGCCACTGCCAGCAGGCGGATGGGAGCCCGATCCGGCTTCCAGCCACCTGCCAGCAGCAGCAGGAGCTGGCTGCAAGCCCCCGCCACTTGTGACAAGGGCTCTGAGCCTTTTGCTAGTGGTGTCTGGGGCTGGCTACAAGCCCTTTGCCTTTTGTGGCAAATGGCTTGGGGCTGAATCTGGCTCCCAGCCGCTTGCTGCAGCGGCAGGAGTCGGATCAGATCCCTGGTGCCCAATTGCACCGTGGAGTGGGGCAGGAGGTGAGGCCTGAGCCTGGGCCCAGGGTATGTCTACTAGCGTAGACATACCCCAAGTCAACTTAAAGTCAACCTTGTTAAGTCAACTTAACTGAGCCTCCCATGTACACATAGTCAAAGCGGCTTGCCCAAGATCACATTGGAAGTCTTTGGCAAAGCCCAGAATTGAATGCAGATCTCCTGACTCTTGGGTCAGCTCTCCAGTCACTGAATCATCCTTATTCTGGATCATGTGTTCTCTTATGGGATTTTTGACACACAACAATCTTAAAGAACAGAGAAGGAGTGGGGAAAGGATACACACACCTCAGCAATATAACTCGGTTGCGGTTTGTGACACTGCTTAATGCTATGAGTTTTAACTAAATTCAGTACATTTAAAATGCATTTATTAAATACATTAAAAATCAAATTTTGTATCGTTCCTGATTTGGCAGATCATTGCCACACAGCATTTAAAAGTGTGTTTCTTGCTGCTCTTCCTCTCGTTCAGCAACTCCCCATCTGACAATAAACATTGTGTGAAAAAACAATAATGGGAGGGGGGGAAAAAACTCTGTCCCTTTCAGTTTGAGCACCCCGGGGGTAACATGCACTAGAATCTATCCCCTCTATGTTATTCCTACCATATCTTGACATTACATAGGAAAGGGTTTTGAAATTAGAGATATGTTCAGATCATACAATTTGGAAATAGATTTGACTTTCCATAGCATTTGGAGTATTTACTATCTGAGATATGAGATATAAATATTCCAAATGTTTTATCTTTGCTGTAAATTCATAAAGAAAAAATAGTCCTGCCTATATTTACAAATTTTTATTTTTCCAGAAGAATCTTTTAAAAAGCTAGACATGCTGTAAGATACTGACTAAACAAACTTGATTCTCTTGTGATTTACTAGCCTGGTAAAACTCCAGGTACACTATTGTTTCTTTCTGTAGGCCATTTAGCAAACCAAGAGAATAGCTCACCAGAGAAAAGTTGTCACATTCACTGATTCATCAACACTTTCCCCAGCAATAGCAGTACCTGTGCCATCTGTGTTTAGCACTTACAAAGAAACCTCTTTGCAACTGCCATACAAATCAGGGGCACCATCAAGGTCACACTGAAGGGAATTTCAGGACACTAAGAAGATGTTCAGCTGTATGAGAGTAAGCAATAACAGCATCTCTACACAAGTTCCCTAGCATCCCAAGCTGCTCCTCCCCAGCCTAGAGCTGCTTAGGGTCCACTGGGAAATGTGTATTATGCCTGGGTTAATTTACTGATTAATCTCTAGTCAGTGGTTTGTGCTTTCCCCAGATGGCCAATTAAAATTTACAACTGGCAGAACAGTACCCTGTTGGCAGGCTGTTGTGGGGCCAAGGCTAGAGGCAGTGACAGAAGGTATGGGCCTAGTTTTGCCTTTTTTAAGCTACTGGCTTTAATCAGAGGAAAGTGTAAGCCAGGCTTATGCAGCAAGTGTGGGCTGTGTGGTGCAGTTTACAACTCTGCTGCTATTTACTCTCCAACACTCCCAGGGCTGCTCCAGTATTCCAGGCATCAACGGTTTTACCAACAGCAAATATAACTGACAAAATCAGCCAGGGGGCACAACTGATTTAACAGCTTCTGAAATGTAATAGCCTTTTTTCCTGATTTGCAGTCCCCATGGATTGATGGTCTAATATCATTCACTTCCTCACAAATATATAAAACATTTACAGTTGTTTGCGTAAATCAAAGACAAAGTGCTGTGTGTGAAGCTGATAATAAGTAATTCTGTGATACATATAAAAGATAACATACTTTTATAGCAATAACAAAAAATTAACTGAATTTTGTTATTTAGTATTCCATACAAATTGCGTTGGTACATGCGTCTGAATAAAATAGTGTGAAGAATTTAATTAAATACACAGTTTCATGTAATTCTTTATTTTAGAATAAAATGTTTAGTGTTAGCTTCCAGTATGCATGAATCGTCTGGATTGGAAACTCTGAACTAAATTGTTAATCAAGGCCCATTTATTTCTTGACTAAGCCAAACATAGTAATGGTGATGTATATTATTAGGACAGTTTGCTATTTTCAGTAACTCTCCTGATAACAACAATCAAACACAAATATTCATGAAGAAAATAGACTGGCCCTGATTTTGCCATCATGCATGCATAAGAAACTAATGACAGTTGCTGCACACAAGATTTTTAGAGTGAAATCTGTCTCACTGCTTACTTTTTAAAGTGACTTTATGCATATTGATAGTAAATTTCATAACAACAAGACTCAGAAGTATAATTGACTCTTGCTGTACAATAGACATACCGGTTATTACTATTAATTTAATTTCCATATGCACAGGAAAATAGAATATGCCACCATGGATCTGATACAGAATGTTCAACTTGGGTAAAACTTCCATTGGAGTAGGCCCTTACTATATCCTAAATTGTGGCCTCACTGGATGATCTTAGTACCATTTTGTTGCAAATACTTGCATCTGTGAATTTGAAATTGAAACATTTGAAATACACTTTCTGAGAATGTGTTTGCCTGTAAAATGTGCTTACTTGAAAATTACTGGGAATGACACAAGCGGGTGGATGAACGTAGCTGAAGTAGATTCATTTAAACATTTGAATAAATATCCTTAGACAATGTTTTGTATTGTTCCTCCATCTCCAAGCCTCACAAAGAGGTAAAGTGAAGATGAAACTGTAAACCACAAATGTCTGAAAAAACATCTAGTAACATCTGAATAGAACTTTTCATATATTGCATTAATTATATGTGTCTAACATTAAAAGTTGCAAACTTGCTGCTGGCACTATAATATGTCTATTTTTCTTTTTCTTGAGAATGCAATGCACCTAATAAAAATAAAGCAGAATAAAATTGTATTAGATTCCCAGTTGAAAGATCAGGCCACATAGTCAAGATCTTGTATTAGTTGGAATCTTTGCACAACTTTCATAGGTCTGGGGTTAAATATTCAGTATAATTATGGTGCATCCATCTTTCTCTACTCTAATGACAACTGGAAAAAATGTTAAAACATACTTTGATATGTTGTATTTGGTTTATTTGAAAATGTTAGGGCTTGTTCCTGAATGTCAGCAGCAAACCTTACTTATGTGAATGGACTTATGGCTTTTATGGGGACTTTTCTGTGGAGAGTTACTTGTGTATAAAGGATTGCAGGATCAGTTCCCACATTCATCCAGTTTCTCTAGTAGCGCCTAGTATTTCTCTAGTAGCTCCAAATATTTTCCCTCTTGCCCCACCAGACTAGTAATAGGAGGCCAGTGTCCGCGGCAGAGGCTGGGGGTGGAACTGTAGCCATGAGCAAGTCTGCAGTGGGGAGAGGACTGGGATTGGATCTATGGATACAAATGCAGCCTGAGCTAGAAAAAAACTGAGATTAGAGTGGGGTGGGGTGGTGCTTCCTGGCTGGCTCAAACCTGCTATGCCCTGTTACTGTCCTAGAGAAATTAGTAGATGAAGAATAAGTGCTTAACATTTTATCTCCCAAACAGGATTTTACACTAATTGGTATGTGGCTAATTGCTGACCGTGGACACCAACACAAAGTTTTTGAGTCTGACAGAATTCTGTATGCTCCACCTTGAGAATCAGTTGCCAGGTAGTTGGTGTAGCTAGTTAGCAAAACACAAGAATTTTTTTCAACTCATCTGTCTCCAGTTAGTGGCCTCCTCTGTTTTACGGAAGGTAATATGCCCTCAATTAACCTTTTCATTTTAATGCAGTGGGTCAGAAACTGACCTACTACCAACGAACCTCAGAGAACTTCTCACCTCTGTCGTAATGAGAGAGAACTCCCAGAGCATGGCAGTCACCTAGCTGTAGTTGTAGGAAGACAGTTATTAAGAGTTCCTGTGATGTAGACCATTAGAAACTGTGTTGTACTAATCCTCTAAGTGTTCTGTAGAATCTCACTCAGATTTGAACACTGCTTCTTGAATCAAAAGCCTCAGGTTTTCAATTAAAAATGCACATTCTGACACTATTCTTTTTTCTCAGAAACAGTCAAAAGATTTTGCTTTCATTTCAATATGGAATAATTAACAAATTTTGAAACCTTGATAATTGCTATGAAATGGAATTGTTTAATCTCGACTGTAGGAGCAAAGCATAAGAAGAAAATAAGTTGTTTTTTTTTTTTAAATATGATGAAGGGTCTACATGAATTTCTCTTCTATACCCATACATTTAGATAGGCTTATCTTATGTCAGGCACTCCAAATTCTTGAGACTGAGCTTCAGTCTACTGCCCTCTGCCATGTCCTTCAAGGACTGTCTTTTTGTCCACCAAAATTCTTTCTCAGGCCTGGTGTATACTATAAAGTTGGGTTGAGCTAAGCTGACTTGTTTCAACCTTGTTGCCTCTATGTCCATATGTAAGTTTGTCTCTGGCCAGCATAAGGACCCTGCTACAGATGCAACAATGCCACCTTCCCAAATGACACAGAGGAACCACTGACCTACTTATGTTGATGTAATGCAAGTACAGACACTTTCATTTCCTGTGTTGACCCTGTGGCTATGTCTACATTAGCCAAACTTACTTCTTACTTTGGACTTCTTTGTCTGAACTAAGAAATTTGAGCATAGTTCAAACAAATTGCAGGTTAGTTCAAACTAACTGGGTACCTTTTAGTTTGAACTAACGGCGCATTCTAGTTCAAACTAATGCTTAGTTCAAACTAGAATGCAGGGCTAGTTCAGACTAACTTCTTAAGTTTGAACTAAGGCTTAGTTTAAGTCTTACATGTGCTTAGTTTGAACTAAAGTTCAAACTAAGCACATAAGTCTGTACTAACCCCAGTACTTACTAGTTCAAACTGGGCATTCCCTAGTTCAAACTCAGAAATTTCTTAGTTTGAACTAGGCAAAACCTTGGGTAGCCATGGGCTAAGTTACTCTGGACTAAGCCTCCTTGCTCCAGACTAATTTGCCAGTGTAGACATAGCCTAAGAGTCCTCCAGCAGCTGGAGGAACGTCAGTGCTGCAGGAAAGGAAAGAAATTTTGGCAGGCATATTGCAAGATGAAGGAGGCCAATAATAAATCTAGGGATACCCCGCACACTTGCTGTTTCTAGAGTAAAGTGCATGCTGTATATGGCATAGACTGCCGTCCGCACCCCATTTATGACTGTGGACACTTTGCTGGAGACTCCTGCAGTGCACCACAAAGGACTAAGGGGGTAGTGGAGGGAGAGGCAGACCAGGTTACAAGACAGGAGCTGTTTGGAACTTCTGCATAGTCAGGCAAATACAGATGAGCGCAGTGATGAACGGTAAGGAGCTCAGGTAAGTACATGTTTTATTCCCTATAAACATTTTTTTTTTACCTCTCTGATGCCTGAAATCTCTGCCTCTTCCCCTTTCCTTCTTTCCCTTCTTGCCGTTTCCCCCCATTTTAAAATGCTACCCACTCCATCAGTGTATGTGGAGAACAAAGGCCTTGATTTTTGCTTTTTCACTTACTTGTAAAAATGGTAGAATATACATTAAAAAACAATAGTACAGCAGTCTGAATTACACAGTCCACACATCAAATCAGTGCCCTTTGCATGGACAGAGGTACAAGAACAGGGATATGGTGTCCCTTTTCTGTTCTTTGGTTTGTTGGGCTAGGTGTGTCGGTTGGGGCTGAGACCTGGAGTTCTTTGTTAATCTGAATGGGGATATCTGTTTTATCCTATGATGCATCCTCAATTAAACTTTCATAGAGATAGTCTGCAATCATCTGAACATTTCTAGGGATGGTGGCCTTGTTTCTTCCCTGGCGATAGAAGATTTTCCAGCGCCAGTCTGTGATGACTTCTGCTGACACCATTGTGGTAAATAGGGTAGCAGGATGTGGACCTGGACAGCTTCAGGATGTCAGTAATAGTTGGGTTCTCTGTGCCACTGGCATCCTCAGGCATGAGATATCAACCAAAACCACCACTGCTTGTTAAAATTATTGGCAATATTTGTGGCACATTCCTTATACCTAAGTCCAGTGACTAAATCTGTCATGCAACAGATATTCCCTTCCCCAGTTAGGCTGTACTCGCCATGTTTTGAGTTGGAGAGTGGTGCTATAGTGAGACACTCCAAAGCTAGAGTGACAATTAGCATTTCTTATTACAGGTATAACACACAGCTGTTTTGATGTTTATTGTTCCCTTTCCACTGTGAGTGTAAATCTAATTTTGTATTTCTGTTTTAATCAGCATCCACTAGTGGTGGCCTTGAGCAGTGCTCCCACCATGACCATTGAACACCTGACCCTAAGCAGGTGGAGAAAGAAGTGGATCAAGATTTTCCAGTCCTCCACAGCTGTGATCCATGAAAACAGAGGCTGGAGGGGCCACGTGTTCAAATTCGTGGAAACAGGTTAAGAATGATGACAGCAATTGCTGTAGAAGAGGCAAAGGTGTCCAGTGGTGCCTTGAAAAGGAGAGGCAAAGGGGCTTACTATGAAGTACGTGAGGAAATCAAGGGTTTGCTTAGGCAACACATTCAGATTTTGCAGAAAGTAATGGCCTATGCTTGCCCTTTAGAAATACCGAGGTAGGCCAGAACACCCCATTCCAGAGATGTTTGAATAAACATAGGCCTTGGAAAAGGCTGTGTAAAAGGATGAAAGGAAGTGGTCCTGGGAAATTACTAGGGGATGGTTAAAACCTGGATACTATCCTTCCAAGGCCCATAATTACGCTCCATACACATGAAAGCACACTCTTCCATTGAATCATCACACAACGGTACTGTAAAATGCTCTGTTAGAGCCTCGTTCAGCCATACAGCCCCACAGCTGATTCTACCAATAGCCTTCTTTCTAAATTCAGCAGACTGCTGATCCATCTCACTCCTTCACCCTGGTGGTAGGTTTTTCTTCACCTCACAGGTATTATTCAGTACATGGCATGGAACTATAATGATTTAGATATTTACCTCTAATCAGTAAACAACAATGCAAATCTGTGCACTGCTTCCTATATGTTGCTGAGAGGTTACAGGCCTATGCAGCACTTAAAGGCTTTGCACACTTGGATGACAATGGCTCACACACAGGATTTTGGCCAGTGACCAGTCACAATCTAACATGGCAAGGTGCCAAAGCTTGACTGCCACTTGCTTTTGCACTGTCCATGCAGCTCAGATACCAGTGTCACTTTGCTGAAGGCAAACTGCTTCTCCAGCCAAAAGTTCTGCAGCCACTGCTTAGCATCCCAAAATACTGCAATGTGATCCCAACAATAAATGCTCATTTGTCAGGCCCCGAAGCAGTGCTCCACGGTATGGAGTTGCTCCATGAATACCAGCAGCAGCCTGGAATTATATTCACAGTATCCATCAGCATCCAGTCATTGTTGCTGATTGTCCCCTCTTCATCGTCATGTACTTATTTGAAGTAGTACTCACTGATGCTTCATAAATACAGGAGAATTGAATGTCCACTAGTAGAAATGGTCATTAGAACTGAACTGAGCTCTGGAGGATCCATGTTTCTGCCAGAGAGATGGTGGAGACTGAAAAGCAGCATGAAGTACTGACTGACTTCTGACTGACTGTAGGAGTTCTAAATCATAGCTCCCCAAATTATGCCATAGAACAACTCAGAATGGAAAAGGTGATCTTGTAGCAACTTGACCCCTACTTTCCCAGGCATCCCTTGGCAAATTAGTGTTATCTCACAAAGACCAGCAATAAAAATGTCCCACAAGGCATTGTGCTGGACAACAGTGTAGGGCTCAACAGTGCTGGAGCCTGTGAAGCCTGGAAAAACTCTACTGAGGAGAGAGACACAGGGTCTCCACTCAAAAGATGCAACAGCTGGTAGCTTGTTCCCGGAGGTAAACTTTCTTGTGAGTGAGTGTGTGTGTGTGTGTGTGTGTGTGTGAGTGTGAGTGTGAGAGAGAGAGAGATGGAGCATTGCACTGGCCATGGGTGTCAAGGCTTCTCCCTTTTCTTTTAGTGGCTGCAGAATTTCAGATATGGGTGACTTCATCACACCTTAGAAAAATGTATTTTTAAAACTTAAAATGTTTAATTGCAACATATTTAAATTGATTCTCATAGTGAATCTTTCACTGTAGCAGGATGACTGATATTGGGATGAGGAAGCAGATGTAGAACTCGACATTTTCATCAAAGAGGAAAAGAGTAGCTGTGCAATGTATGGCAAGGATATTAACTAATATGCAGAAGGAAGGAATGTATAATTTGCATGAAATTGCTACCTTGTTTGAAAGCCTAAATATCATAAATTATTTTAAAAGTGTTGATTTTCTTTATATGTATATATTTATAGATTTATTTACATTGTATATAAGGGAAGTTTGGAGTCCTGTGGCACTTAAAGACCAACAGATTTATTTATTGCATGAGCTTTCATGGGAGAAAATCCCACTCATCAGACACTTTGAAGGGGGGGAACTTACAGAATATGATGAAAATAAATGCAAGGGAGTGTAAGACATGGGATCAGGTCATACAGTAACAGCAAATCAGAGCATTTTTTTAAGATTCAAACCCTGGGAAACAGCACATAGAGGAGTGTGAAATCAAATTACCTGTTATAATGGGAAAAGAAGCTATAGTCACAAAGCATCTAATAAAGTGGGATTTTCTTCCATGAAAGCTCATGCGATAAATAAATCTGTTAGTCTTTAAGTGCCACAGGACTCCTTGCTTTTTTTGCTTTTCTTGACTAACACGGCTGCCCCTTTGAAATAAGGGGAGTTTGTAATTATTATTTATATGTCAGTAATTCCTGGAAAAACACAAAATCCTCATTTGAAAAAAGAAAGTATTTAGAGTCACACTTTCTCATGTTGACTAGTAGTTTACTCCACAGAAAAGTCTCATGACTTCAGTAGAACTGTAGCGTAAGGTACTACACACCACTGGAGAAGGATGAGGTGGCTCTGGCACAGGGACACTGACATCTGGTTACTTCTGGCAACAGACGGCGCTCCACCCCTCCTCCCATCCCACCCTCCATTGTGGTGAAGAACCGTTATGCAGCACTAGAGATGTACGATGAGGTGGAAGAAGAGAAGGCATACACCCCCAAGGCTGGGAGGCTCACAACCATCCCACCCAGGAGCAAACGTCGGATTGTGGTCGTTGGGGACCCTCTTCTGAGGGAGGACAGAGGCACACATCTGTCGCCCTGACAAGGCCTCTTGGGAGGCATTCAGCCTGCCAGGGGCCTGTATCAAGGACATTACCGAGGGATTGTCAAGAATCATCCCTGCCCTCTGACTATTACCCTATGCTACTCATCCATGTGGAAGCCAATGATACTGCAAGAAATGCCCCTCAGCAGATCAGAAGTGACTACATGGCTCTGGGACTGCAGGTGAAAGAATTTGATGCACAGGTGGGGTTCTCCTCAATTCTTCCAGTCAAGGGTCAGGGCCTGAGCAGAGACAGATGCATCTTGGAGGTGAATGTCTGGCTGCGAAAATGGCATCATCAGGATGACTTTGGCTTCCTCAACCATGGGGTGCTGTTCCAGGAAGAAGGACTGCTAGTCAGAGATGGACTCCACCTATCAAGGAAGGGGAAGAGCATTTTCGCACCTAGACTGGCTAACTTAGTGAGAAGGGCTTTAAACTAGGTTTGAAGGGGTAAAGTGACCAAAGCCCACAGGTGAGTCACAGTGAGGAAGACCTGGGGGAAGGGATGGAACCTGGGGGGTGCTGGGACTGTAACAGCAGGGATAAAAGAGGGTAGTTGGAGCTGCAAGAGGAAATCAAATCACTGTCTTAGGTGTCCCAATGAAACCTTAATATCTCAGGTGAGCAGGGAAGGAGGACACTGAGAGAAATTGCAAGGAGAAAAATACAACAGGAGAGATAATCAACAGAGAAGAGCAATGCAGTCAGCCTGGTTTTTTAGGTGCCTGTACACAAATGCGAGGAGCCTAGGAAACAAGCAGGAAGAATTAGTAGTACTGGCACAAACAAGGAACTATGATGTAATTGGAATAACAGAGATGTGTTGGGATAGCTTGTATGACGGGAGCACTGAAATTGAGTATAAAGTGTTCAGGAAGGACAGGGAGGGAAGAAGAGGGGGAGTAGTGCTATATATAAAATTGCTGTATGACTGCTCAGAGCTCCACTATGAAAGTGGAAACAAGCCAGTTGAAAGTCTGTGGTTTAGTTTAGAGGAGAGGGCAACAAGAGGGATGTTGTGGTGGGTGACTGCTATAGACCGCCAGATGAGAAGGAGGAGATGGATACACCATTTTATGGATGACTAGCAGAAGTTTCTAGATAACAAGCTCTGATTCTCATTGGGGACTTTAGTTACTCTGACATCTGCTGGGAGGCCAATACAGCGGTGTACAGGCAATCCAGGAAGTTTTTGGAGATCATTGAGGGCAACTTCCTGGTACAAATGCTGGAAGAACCAACAAAGGGCTTGCACCTCTCAACCTGCTGCTCACAAACAGAGAAGAACTGATTGGGGAAGTAGAAGTGAATGGCAACCTGGACAGCAGTGACCATGAGATGGTAGAGTTCAGGATCCTGATCAATGGGAAAAAGGAAAGAAGCAGAACACAGACCTTGGACTTCAGAAAAGCGGATTTTGGCTCCCTCAGGGAACTGATGGTCAGGATCCCTTGGGAGGCTGATCTGAAGGGGAAAGGTGTCCAAGAGAGCTGGCTGTATTTTAAAGAAACCCTGCTAAGGGCACAGGAAGATAGCATTCCAAAGTGCAGAAAGAACAGCAAATGTGGAAGGTGCTCAGCGTGGCTTGGCCGAGAACTCTACAGTGAGCTGAAACATAAAAGGGAGGCTTATAATAAGTGGAAACTTGGACAGGTGATAGGGAGGCATATAAAGATATTGCTTGGGACTGCAGGGATAAAATCAGAAAGGCCAAAGGACAATTGGAGTTGCAGCTAGCAAGGGATGTGAAGGATAACAGGAAGGGGTTCTACAAATATGTCAGTAACAAGAAGAGGATCAGGGATGGTGTAGGTACCTTACTGAATGGGGCAGGTATCCTCATGGTGGAAAAGAATGAAGTACTCAATGCTTTTTTACTTCAGTCTTCACAGGGAGGGCCAGCTCCCAGTCCACTACACTGGGTAATGCAGAATGGAGAGAAGAACGGCCCTCAGTGATGGAAGGTCAGGTTAGGACTACTTAAAGAAGTTGGATGTTCACAAGGTGAACTGCATCCAAGGGTGCTGAGGGAGCTGGCTCTGCAATCACATCAGCTGCTGGCCACTGTCTTTGAAAACTAGTGGTGAACAGGAGAGGTGACAGAGGACTGGGAAAAGGCAAATATAATACCTATCTTAAAGAAAGGGAAACAGGAGGATCCGGTGAATTACAGGCCTGTCAGCCTCATCTCAATCCCTGGAAAAATCATGGAGCAGGTCCTCAAAGAATCCATCCTGAAATACTTCAAGGAAAATAGAGTGATCAGTAACAGTAAGCATGGATTCACCAAGGGCAAATCGTGCCTGACCACCCTTATTGCGTTCTATGATGAGATGACTGGATTTGTGGATGTCGGAAGAGCCATTGATGTGATATACTTCGAATTTAGCAAGGCTTTTGATATGGTTTCCCACAGTATTCTCATCGGCAAGTTAAGGAAGTATGGGTTGGATGTGTGGACTGTAAGGTGGATAGAGAACTGGCTAGATCAACAGTTTCAGTGGGAAGGAATCAATGGCTCAGTGTCTAGTTGGCAACCAGTAACAAGTGGAGTGCCCCAGGGGTTGGTCCTGGGGCCGGTTCTGTTCAACCGTTTCATTATGATTTGGATGATGGGATAGATTGCATGCTCAGTAAGTTCATGGATGACACTAAGCTGGGGGGAATGATAGATACGGTGGAGGGCAGGGACAGGATCCAGGGAGACTTAGACAAATTGGAGCAGTGGGCCAAAAGAAACCTCATGAGGTTTAACAAGGACAAGTGTGAAGTCCTGCACTTAGGATAGAAGCACCCTGTGTACTGCTATAGGCTGGGGAGTGATCAGCTAAGTAGCAGCACTGTAGACATGGACCATGGTGGGTGAGAAGCTGAGTATGAGTCAACAATGTGCTCTTGTTGCCAAAAGGGCCAATGGCATATTGGGCTGCATCAGTAGCGTGCTGCCAGCAGATTGAAAGAAGTGATTATTCCTCTCGATTCAGCACTGTGAGGCCGCATCTGGAATACTGTGTCCAGTTCTGGGTCCCCCACTTCGAAAAGGATGTGGACAAATTAGAGAGAGTCCAGCGGAGGGCAACAAAAATGATTAAGGGGCTGGGGTGCATTACTTACGAAGAGAGACTGAAGGAACTAGGCTTATTTAGCCTGCAGACGAGAAGACTGAGGAGGGATTTGATAGCAGACTTCAACTACTTTCAGGGGTGTTCCAAGGAGGAGTGAGCCAGGCTGTTCTCAGTAGTAAGAGGACAGAACAAGGAGCAATGGTTTCAACTTACAGCTGGGGAGGCAGGACCATAACTACAGCAGGGCCAACAGGGCTTTGCCCCAGGCATACCACAGTGGCTCAATAGAGTCACTCCCTGAAAGGGTGTGTTTTGCGGTGCTGGCCGAAATGCCACTAATGGCAAGGGGTGTGTTGGAACGTGCCCTGGGCACCAGCTCACCATGTTATGGCTCTGTGGGGAGGTCGAGGTTGGATATTGGGAAAAACTTTCTCACTAGGAGGGTGGTGAAACTTTGGAATGGGTTACCTGGGGAGGTAGTGGAATCTCCATCTTTGGAGATATTTAAAGCCTGGCTGGACAAAAGCCTGGCTGGGATGATTTAGTGGGTGTGGCCCTGCTTTTAGCAGGGTATTGGACTAGATGACCTCATGAGGTCCCTTGCAACCCTATGATTCTATGTGTGAGCTTCCATAATCTGGCCTTTCAATTGGTTGAGCTTTCCAGAATGCTAGATTGTTTTGACTTCTAGGGGACTGCTCATATGCTTTAAATTACACACATGCTGAACTGCTTTGCTGGGTCTGAGTCAGAGGGCTCAGCACATTGCAGGATCCCCTCATGTGTACTCCCACTGAATCTGAGCACATGGAGTTTTATTTAAGTAACAACTGAGATCTGACTGTATCTGCAAGTTTTGAAAGATGTTGACAGACTGTGAGAAAGTTCAGAACAGATCCACAAAAATGATCTAGGATCTGGAGGAACTGGATTCTGAGGAAAAATTAAATGGTTCAATATGGCCTCATTCAAAGCTGATCAAAGTCAATAAAAGTCTATTATTGACTTCTACGAGCCATGGGCCAGTCCCATGAGGAATAGAAAGGAATATGATATCGTTCTGCAAGTCTTTGAAAGGTGTAAACTCCAGGGAATGAAAACAGTAGCAAAGAGAAGTTCAGGGGGATATATTACAAAAGAAAGCAGTGACATGAAATCAAACAATAAAAATTGTGCACTGTAAGTGAGGAAACCTTTGGGGATTGTAAAATAGTTCTGGTAGTCTCCTAAGAGAAATGGTGTTAACCATATCACTTGAATGAATTAAAACTCTTCTGGACAAAGCACTTGATACATTTCTACAGAGAACAGTCTTCCATTGGCAGAGGTAATGGTTTTGTTAATCTAATGTGTCTCTAAAGTCTGTGACTGTGTTTGTTTTTCAGAAATAAGAATTTTTTTCCCAAGCCTGGACGTATAAATTTTATACAATAAAAGTGGATTATTCTTGCTAAAGAATGAAAACAGTGTCGTTATCCTGATTATTTCTGCTTGTCTGAGGAAGAGATAAAGCTTTGTGTACAACTTCATTGATAGCAATTATGGTGCATAAACAGGGATTAAAGTAAGCTGGAATGCACCAGAACACTGTTCTGGGGCCCAACATTTTTAGGGGGCAGTGTTCTAGGGCCCCTAAAATTAAAAACAGGAGCTGGAACACAGCATTCCAGTGCATTCCGGCTTCCTACCTCTGGAAAGTTTTGGAAGCTCCTTGCTGGCCGGAAAAACATGCTGCGGCTGAGCATGCTCAGGGAGAGAGGAGCAGCCTGTGGGGTGGCCGCTCCATTCTGGCAGCCAGGTAAGGGGCCCTGGGGTGGGCCTGGGCTGGAGCAGGAGTGGAAACTGGGGCTGGAGGAAGAATGGGAGCTGGGAGCGCGGGGCCAAGGCTGCTCCAGCTCCTCAGTGCAGGCCCCGGGACAGCAAAGTGGGCCAGGGCTAGGGCTGGGGCTGGTGCTGGGAGTGGCAGGACAGACTCTCTCCTGCCAGGCCAGCCCTGATCGGGGTCCTCCAGCTCCCTGCGGCCACAGGGGGCGCTGGCTGGGTGAATGGCCCAGTGACTCCTTCACCTATAGCAGCAGCTCACCAACTCCCCTGCTCCAACCCATCTCCTGCCCCTGCCCCCCTCACCACTTCCACCTCCTGCCCCTGCCCCCTACCTCTTTCCACCACCCACCCCTTCTCTGTCTCATCTCTTGCCCATGCCCCCCTTCACCACCCTGACACCTCCTGCCTTCCCCCTTCCCTTCATTGCCCCCATCTCGTGCCCCTGCCCCTAGCCACCCCTTCAACACCCTCACCTCCTGTCCTTGCTCCATTCCTCCACATCATGTGCCCTCATCGTAACTGGGCTGGCGCCCACACATGCAGGAAGGGGGTCCAGACAATGGGAAGAGGGCCCTCCAAATTATACTTTAACCACTGTGCAAAGAGGTGTAGAAATGAAGGGGAAAGTTTTGCCTTCATACTTGCAGTGCTGGGGTATGTCTACACTGGAGGCTCTGTTAAGTCAACTTAACAAGGTTGACTTAAAGTGGACCTTGTTAAGTCAACTTAGAGATTCCACCTGAGGCTTCTGGTTACATCACCTACAAGCTTTACAGTAATCCATTTTGGGATGAGGCAGTGAAACTCATGTGAAAAACATGGGATTCAACAAGCATATATGGTAGCCCCAGAGATACTAACTAACCTTCCTGTCTCAGAGGCTTGCCAAGGAGAAGACTTGTGCATCCTGATGATCAAGCTTCCCAAACCTGTGGTTGTGAGAACTCTGCTCTTTTGTGTCAGTGAAGTTCTTTCCACTTACAGGAAGAAGGGTGTGTTTGTTTGCATGTTTCTTATGGTCCCAGGCAATGGACCATGCAGGAGATGTTTTTTCATCAAGAATAGTTACTGTATTCCAACAACACAATCACCTAACAAAAGGATCAGGAGACAGAGGGCTTGCTTGTAAGGTATCCTAATACACAGAGTGGGGAGACATGAAGGCTATTTGACTGAGCTCCCTTCACAGGAATAGCTCTGCAAGTCTCTAAGCACATTGCTCTTTTTTTTTTTTTTCATGCAGGCTGACTGAATTGCTGCTGAATTGGTATCCACAGACTTCCACATCTTGCAGGACTTAGAAGATTTCTCAGACTTTGTACTGCAAAGGAGTTCTTAAAAGAAGAAAGAGGTAAAAACAAAAAAAGATGTATGGCTTTGAAAAAAGAATTTTGGACTATTATTCTTTGACGTTGAATCATCTGATATTTTTCTACCAAACTTCCACTGTAGAAAGAGAGATAGTAGAGTATTGAAATGTAAGACATCCAGAATTTTTGTTTCACATACATGTAGTAGCAGACATTTCAGTTGTCTGTGGGACTAGAGAGGTTTTGAGATTTATGACTATAGTATTTAATTTATGCAGTGTCGTTCTAACCATGTCACTCCCAGGGTATTAAAGACTCAAGGGGGTGAAGTGATATCTTTATTGGACCAACTTCTGCTGGTGAGTGAGACAAGTTTTTAAGCTTACTCAGAGCTGTTCTTCTTCACTGAGCTCAAAAGCTTGTCTCTCTCACCATCAAAAGTTGATCCAATAAAAGGTATTATCTTGCTCACCTTATCTCTGTACTCACTGTAAATCAGAGCACTTTGGTCAAACAGCCCTGTAGCGTCAGAAAGTTATTTTCATGTTAAGAAAGAATTAGGCTTCTTTAAGAGGAAAATGTATGTTACTTGCCCAGGTTCACCCAAGAAAGCCAGTGGCAGAGCTGGGAACAAATCCCATTTGTCTTGAGGGCCAGCCCAGTGTCTTAGCCACAAGATCAACTGTGTGTTTCTTGTAATATTGGTTCTGGATGCAGACCCCATCTAGGTTTGTGAATCAAAGGCTTTTATTTCATTTTCTTT
This sequence comes from Podocnemis expansa, assembly GCA_007922195.1. Taxonomy (NCBI): domain Eukaryota; kingdom Metazoa; phylum Chordata; order Testudines; family Podocnemididae; genus Podocnemis; species Podocnemis expansa. The sequence goes on from ML681984.1 coordinate 31,042,250, forward strand.
AATGTTAAAAAAAATCAGTATTTTGGGAAACACAACGTGTATGTAAATACCATGGCTTCCAGAGTTACTGTCAATAAAGATAAGCTGTTGATCTTTAAAAGGAGATTTTCTCAGGGTGTATGACAAACATGACATTATAGTCATCCACCTCCCTATCTGACAAAGACATAGGAATTGTAAATGGTTAGGGGGGATTAGGACCAGGTTGTCTTTCTTCCTGGTACTTTCCCCTCAGATGGGAACCTGTCAAGGTTGTACACATCTGTGGCACTGTATGAATAATAATAAGGAGGAATAACAATTAATGGTAGAATTTCCAGTGAATTTTGGAAGCCATTGTCTGAAGATAAATAGGAATCAAGGGGCAGGGGAGGTGAGAGAGAAAAAGAAAATGAGACAGCGAATACAAAAAGAAAAGCATCTATGGGCCAGATTCTCCAAATACTTGTGCTTGTGGGTATCTTGATTAACACAGGCAGCCTCATCTACTTCATTAAACTATTTACATGGCTGAAGACACTCACAGGCATGAGCATTTACAAGATCAAACCTTAAATTAGAGGAGATAAAATGAAAGTTCAATGGGTCAAATTCTGCCTGTACTTGCACCATACTGAGTGAGGGTAAAAGTCAGTGAAGCATTGAGCTTCAAGAAGATATGAGGCCAAATTCTCTTTGTCAGTTACACCACTATAAATCCCCAGTAACTTCCATGGATTTAATCCAGATATTTCCTTGTGTAACTGAGAGCAGAGTTTAGTCCTTGGACTATAATTAATAATGAGAAGTTAATTAGTGTACTTATTGAGCTTGTATTTTTATGTAGATTAAAAATTCACATTCATTCTGTTCAAGTGAGAAAGTGTTGCCTATTGGGTCATCCTTTGCATAACTTCTGGAATTCAGTACAAATCCTAAAGTATGCTCTACAGAAACCTTTAGATGTATCTGTTTTCATGAGCAGCAAGATTCACAAATGCTGCAATGAGGTTTTTGAAGTTTGGCTCCCATTAATGTATATTTTTCCTGTACTGTAGGTGGTAATCCTTGGTTATATAAAGCTATTTTGAAGTATCAAGTACCCTTTATTTGCTATGCAGTTATATATCAATGTAATGTTTGCTCACCTTTTTTTTTATTTACTTCTTGAAAATAATTAACATGGGGAGCAAAATTTCAGGGAAAATTTGGATGTCAGCTGACCTGAAACATGCCCTAGGTCTGATATAAAGGCACAACTATCGTCATTACTCCTCTGAAGTTTGATGTGGGTCTTCATCAGCAGAGAAAGCAATCATACTCACCATACTCGTATGTGCATGGTAGAGCATGTCACATGACAGAATGTCATATGTAATGATGTTGTAGTTGTGTTGGACCCATATATTAGAGGACAGGTAAGTGAGGTAATGTCTTTTATTGTACCAGCTTCTGTTGGTGAGAGAGACAAGCTTTCACACTGTAACAAGCAGGCTAGCAAACTTCGGCCTTAATGACATTAAGGTTTTAATGCTGGAAGATGCATGGGCAAATGTTTAAGAATGTGGAATACATAAGTAGTTTCCCATGCAGATACAGGCATTTTAAATCTGTAATGAAAGCTTTTTCTTCTTACCCAGAAGAGTGGGTGACATCACTTGTTACTAAAAGAAGAAATGAGGATTGTAGTCCAGTTAAATTGCATGCGTAAGAGTCAAGAGATGCGGGTACTATTTCTGGTTCTGGCACAGACTTCCTGTCTCATCTTGGCCAGTCATTTGGCAATGTCAAATGATCAAAATGGTCTTTTACAGCCAGTTACAATGGCATCCTATGCTTCATTTTACCCAACTGGAAGGGGGTTGGCATAGGAACTGTTTTGCCAGCCTTATGCCAGGAATCCTCTCTGGGTCAATTAAGCTGGCTTTATGGTTATTTTGTACCACTGGAATGGTGCAAAATCAGCCTTAACCGACCACAGAATTTGACCACTCTTATTCACAACAGATAAACATCTTCATTCTGTGTTACTGTAGTCAAAGTACCTGGGGTCAAGTTGTACCTCCTGCATTATAACATACAAATGCAGAGAAACAGTTTCAGTTTTCTTGGCTTAGAAGTCGTTGAGAACCAAAGCTACTATTCTCGTAACAGGGAGGGGTTAGAAACAGTGAGTAAGTGGCAAAGGACGTGGTTGTCAGCTGTATGGATCTGGATCTTGAGGAGATCTGATGGGAATGCATGTGTCAGCTCTGTAGATATCTGTAATCTGCATAAAGCAGAAACCTTTCATTACTTCTCTTGGCAAGTCTTCCTCAGTCTGGAAACAAGGTTAGCTTGGTGTTTCTGCCATTAATCCTTTTGCCAAGTCTCTTCTATGCCCCTTTCAACAGGCTTCATGGACTGTTGAGCCAAAGAGTATGGCTCTGTCAGCAGAAAGTTCTCCGGATCTGGAGCATGTCACACAGAGTGACTGATTCTCAGCTCCCCTTTCAACATATTATACCTCTTGTTAATCCACAGATACTCATGTCATAGATGGGTTTCCTGTGGTCAGAGAAAGGATGGCCACATGGAGCATATACATTGCTTTGCCCAAGTCTGAGTTTAAGGGTACTCTTCATTACAAGTTTTTCTCTTTTGCTCCTCTTAATGTTGCAAAAGGAAGCCCGGAGCCCTGGAATTCTGAAGAACTGCAACACATAACATATAAAAATCAAGTCACAAGGAGTTGCCTCAGTTAACTTGCAAGGTAACATAACTATGAACATGGGCCATTTAATTTTATGGCTGCTTGTCCTGGGAATGCAGATAGGTCTTACACTAGTAAACTTACACCAACATGTTGTGGATCATTTGTTTATCAATTGCTTTTAAACAAGTTGGTTCCAAACACAGAACTCCTAAAATGGGAAGAGAAGCAAAAGGAATGCACTTTTCTATGAATGATAGAATGAGATGAATCTGGAGCTAGGAAAGACCTATTAGATCACTTAGTGAATCCCTTACCTAGCATAGATTAATTCCTTCCTGTGCTTCACTGCTTTCTGAATAAATAAATACTAATTCAGAAGTAAGAACTGTGGTATGTGGGGCCCTTTAGAAGGGATATGGTTTCCAAAAATGACATGCTTTCCTAATAATTCAACAAAATGTGTGTATTCTATCAACAACAGAAAGGTGAAAGATAGCCCTAGCTATTGGAGTAGGAAAATCTGATGTGAGATGAATATTTGAGTCAGGTTTTTTTTTAAAACTAAAATAAAGGGGGGAAAACTGCATTTTAACAGTGAAAATTGAATTAGAGTTTGGTGAGGAAATATTGAAGGTTTTCAGCACTTATCAGTGAGTCAAATGTCTTTATCTGCCATGTAAATGCAATAAAAGGATATATGCATAAGATTATAGGATTTATAGCCTAGAGAGGAGCAAAATCATGTTAAGTATCATTTCTGTCTAAAAATTTTGTCTTCGCTTCCTACATAAGTAAAAAAAAATACATATATACCTCTATATATACATATACATACCTTTTCCTAATGAATTACATGAAAGCATATTATGCTCTGCATTTTGCAAGAACCGGGCAATTTATAAATGCTATTCACATTTAATTAGTAGTCATTTCTTCTCCATAAGCATATTTACTTGAATCCCTTGTTCCTACGGCAACACAGTGAGTACTACAGCTACAAGAACAGTCTAGACTAACCTAAAAAAAGGAATGGAGATTAATGAGCAAGCTTGATATTAAGATTATGCCGCAAAGACCAAGCACTGAGATTGTTGAGAGGAGCATTACAAAGAAGCATCAGCTAAGAATCTCTTATTTCAAGAAGCCTATTTATAGCATTACAGATCTTTATTTATTCAAGAGTGCCTATATATACAGAGTGCAAGAGATGACTCATTTTATACTAAGTTCTCCTTAATTGCTTATCAGCTCAGGTAGAACGTTTTTTTTTCTTTTTAGTATAATTATAATTAATTTCAATGTAGCTTAAAAATTTATAAAGAGAATAGCCAAATGATATTTTAAGCATTTGTATTTATGAATGTTCCCCTTACAAGCATAGTTGTAGTTTAAAAGTAGATAAAACATATGAAATCACTAATGATGTTATAATTATTCAGTGCAGAAAATTTCCTTAAAAATGGACGCTTATCTTATTTTTTTCACTGACATGCTAATCAAAGGTTTCCTTTTGTATTTCAAATCTCAAGAGAGTTTTAAAAAGGATAACTTGCAACAGATATAAAGAATATAGGAAATAACGGGGACACTACCATCTCTGTTTGGTTTATAAGAGCCAAATCTTAGGTAACACAGGACTTTAAAAATTTTTTCCTAGCTTGCAAAATAAAATAAAAAGGGATGGTCCTACATTACTTATTACAGAGAATACAACTTAACTAAACATTCTTTAATCAATCTCTGGTTAATAAATTAAGTAAATTCTAAATAGGGTCATATGCTGTAGCTAATCTATGCATGATTTAATTTTATAGCAGGTTGTTCTATTATATAAAAGTATTTAATTTATTTGTAATTAACTTGTTAGTATAGCAACTAAAACTTTAATGATACATTGATTTGTATACAAATATTCAGAATGCTTTATGGAATTTTACGTGTTATAACATATATCTATATGTATTTGCAAGTGACTGTTTAAGGCATTTTTAGCTACTGATACATCCTATCAACATAATAAGTATAAGGATGTTATAAAGCTTCTAGTCTAAATTATCTAGTTTAATAAAAGTAAAAGTTTCCATCTGACCTTTTAATATCACTTTATTAAATCTAGATTGCAAGCAACAAGTTTATATGTGAGGTCTCTTTGCCATGTTCTGCTATTTTTGTTTTCACAGTTTTAATGTAAAAAAGATTTTGGTGCTAATCATCTGTTTTGGAACTGCAAACAAGCGTGTCTGACAAAACTTCTAGTGCTCTTAGAATTTAACTTTTCTCTGCCTATTTGACTGATCCCTCCTCTCTGGGACATACCAAAATATTTGAATTATACCACACCTGAAATAGATATTGGGCATTATTGGGTCTGAATTAATTATTAAGTACACATTTGAAACACCCTTTTGCTAAATGAGTGTTAAGGGTTTATGGGATATTATTTAATCTTTTGAATAAAAATAACATGGACATATGGTTTAAAAATTAAATTACTTTTATGAAAATGACATTTTAGTGAAATAAATATAGGTACCCTTTTCAAATCATGTTTCCTTAGGAAAATTTACCTCCTCTGTACTTGTAAAATGAGGGGAGATTCCAAAAACATTATTGTGATTTTTTAATACATTATGATCTTCTTTCAAATCATCAGTTTTCCTGAAGTTATTATATATCTAACAAATTAATTAAGCTCAACAACTAAAGAATGGGGCATTTGTCCTTTCCAGTATAAGCTGTGACCTGAACCCCACATTCCTGTATGTAGTTCTCTGCTTGTATGAAGTGCATTTTAATACCAGAGAACACAACAATTTAAATGCCATTCTCCTGGTTTTATGAAAAAGCAATATAGGAAAGTAAATAGGGCAAATACCAACAAGGAAGGACACACAAGTTGAGTCAAACAATAAATTCAAATAATATCACTAAATCTATGAATAGAGCCAGCATCTGAACATAAGCTCCAATGTGCATGTTAGTTCTCTAAAAACAGTCTAGCACACTTGAGAACAATCTATTGTCTGTGCGTTAGTCTGATTCATATAATCGTCCAGGTAGAGTTAAAGCTCCAAAAGTAAGAAACCAGCGCTGCATCCTCTTGCCTCTAGTAATCAGCTCACATTTGCAATGGACTTCTTAAGTAATTGCAATTAAATTACCTCCTCCTCCTCTAGCACCACCTTTTTCAGCCTTTTTATTCTAAGGTGCAGTTTAATGGTGAAGCTTCAGTAAAGAAACATGTGAGATGATCGGATGAAATACCACCCCATGCTTAAGATAGATTCATGTTCTGTTTTAACATAACCCTATAGATAATTATTAGATGATGCAATTTACAACCCCTGGTGACTGAGAACAAAAATCATTAGAACGGCACATGTTGTAAGCTGCAATACAATGTAAATAACAATGCACTGGACGCAAGTGATTTTCTTTGTCTGTGTTTAAACTTGATGCATGCACACACGCTGCCACAAACTGCAGACTGAAAGTGCTCCAGCCCAAATCTCTGCTCTTAAACAGAAGCCATGCGCGCACACACATGCATGCACGCGCGTGCGCGCGCACACACACACACACACACACACACAAGAAATTCAGATTTGCAGATCTGATAATGAGCCAGTTAATGACATAAATGATACCTCAAGAACCTCACTAAACCATCCAGGTCCTACAATTTAATCTGTAATAAATACTCCTGCATCATTGCGAGATGGCTGCTCATAATGGCAAATGAAATATGCTGGTATGATAGGTACAATAAATCTGGATTTTCCTATGGTTCCCTCAGGCTAGAACAATATGTAACCAGAGTGCGCACTGTCAGGATGAGCAGATCTCAAAGCCATCATAAAATCTAAATGGGGACTAATTAGGAGGCCCTTCCCTTCTAGAGTTACTATTTCTATTGACATTTTCCATGCATGAGCCCCTCCATAACATCATAAGTCACCAAGATAAGAACTCCCTAGATTATAGGGAAAAAGCTTTAATGGAGAAGTTGAACTCAAAGGCGATGCATAAATTTTCCTTTTGATACTAGAGGAAGTCTGTGTTCAGTACTTTCTTTACAAACTTTCATTCCATGCACTGGATACTTCTCAATTTTGAGAATCTTCTGTGTCTCTCCTTTCCCCATATCCTTGTACCATAGGTATTACATGCTGTGGGGAAATGTTTTATCAGTTAAAAGATTGCTCCTTATGGCCTAGCCCTGGTGAGGGAGGGTGAGTGCATAGACTGGGACAAAGCAACTTAATCTGGAGTCCTGTTAGAAACTGGGAGCAACAAGGGACATTTGTCCCTTGCTTATGCTTACACAGCAAGAATCTCATTGCCCTGCTCTCCAGCTTCCTGAGGAAGTAGCATTTCACCCTGTGGGCTGGGAAGGGTAGGGGCATATCTCAGTGATGGAAATCTCTGGTAATAGACAACACATTATAACTTGAGACAGATTGCTATGAATTGAGTCTTTCTGACCTGTGGCACCTGCTCTGTTATGGAAATTCAAGTTTAAATTCATGTGAATGAGAGCAATGCAAGTTTGGTCGGAGTAGAGCAAGAGGGGGTTACTGTGTAACGTCGATTACTTAATCTAAAAAGTCAGGCCAAATAATAATAGGATTACTAGGGCAATAAGCTATACAGTGAGTGATGTGTGAAATTCCTAGAGGTTATGTCATGTGTGAAGGAGGGAAGACATGGTTCTTAAGGGAAATCCTGCATTGTGTATAATGTAGTTAGCAAATGACGGTGGAAATCTACATAAAAATAGACTATCACTTCCGCTGTATAACTTTCATTAGGTACTAAGCAAAATTACCCATAAATGGTTTTCTTTATTAGAACCGTCCATTCAAAACTTTCCTTTCATTAAACCCAGAACTGACCTGAAATAAGAGCAGGGTGAATACTGGGGTAAAAATGTCCTCAATCATTTCACTGGATCCTAAATCAAAGACAATGTGACTAAGCTCTTATCCTTTTTTACCTGGAGCTTTTAGGAACACTGTCCCACTACTGAGTGGCCACACACATTGTTCCCACTCCAGGGGTTAAAGTACGCCAGAACGCGGCATAATGCCGTTCTGGGGGCCTGCCGTTTTTAGGGGCTCAGCTTTCTGGGGCCCCTAAAAATAGAAAATGGAGCTGGAACACTGTATTCCTGGGCCCACCATTTAAAAATAGCAGGTCTCAGAACGCAGCGTTCCAGTTCCATTTTATATTTTTAGGAGCCTGAATGCTGAGCCCCTAAAAATAGCAGGCCCCGGAATAACAGTCCTCTGTGTTCTGGCAGGCAGGGAAGAGTTGAGGGGTGTGCCTGGCTCCCCTGCTTGGAGAAGGGATTGTCTCCTGGCCCAGTGCCCAACTGCCAGTAAGTGCTGGGGCAGCTCAGCTCGTGTTGAGGGTGGGGATTGGGGGCTGGGGCTGGGGCAATACTGGGGGCAGGGAAACGGATATTTGGGGCTAGGGGCGGATTTTGGGGATGGGTATTGGGAGCTGGGGAATGGTGGGGGTGGGTATTGGGGGCTGGGGAATATTGGGGATGAGGGAATGGATATTGGGGGCTGGGGCTGGGTATTCAGGCGGGGATGGATTTTGGGGGTGGGTATTGGGGGCTTGGTGGATATTGGGGGCTTGGTGGATATTCCTAGGTACTTATTCAGTCCTTCCTCTTCTTATAAAAGTGAAGGATACCCAATAAAGAAATAGAAACAATATCATGTGACTTAAACAGCCAGTTGCACATCTTAACTTGAAAATGTCAAATTCTCACAGCAGTACTCTGAGCAAAATCTTTACAAGCGATCCACAGGCTGCATTATATTTACGCAGAACATTCTTTGACTTTGTACAAACAATGAACAAATCCATGTAAACCAATTCATATATAGAAAAAGGCTAAATGCAACAAATTAGTCACAAGTAGTTTGCCCAGCTGTATAGAAAAGTAATACAAACTTTGAAACAGCATCAGAAAGAGGAAAGTCTGGAAAGAGGGAAGATGGTCTTGTGGTTAAGGCACTAAACTGGAACTCAGGAGAACTGGGTTTATTCTTGGCTGTGCCACACTCTTTGTGACCTTGGACAAGTCACTTAATCATTCTAAATCTCACCGCCCTGCCTGTAGAACTAAAACCAATATTTCCTAATTACACAGGGGAGTTGTGAGGTTAGATTCATTGTTATTTACCTGAAATACCTGCAAGCTTTCTCCCACAAAATTTCATGCAATAAATAAATTTGTTAGTCTTAAAAAATGCCACCAGACTCCTTGTTTGTTTTTCTGGACTAGACTACCATGGCTACCCCTTTGGATTTTGTCCCCTTGAACACCCCCTGAACTATTGATCAAATCATTCTTAATCAAAGGTTTTTCCCTAACAATAGTTGCTGGTGCAGTAAAAGATTACCAGTTTCTTGCATTCATGGAAAAGTTGCAAACATAAACTTCCATTCTCCTGCCAGCCAGCTGCTGGACTTTCCTCTCTTCTGCTCACACTGATACTGTAATGGTCTTCACCTGAAAATTAATTGGTGGGAATTTCAAAGGTGTGTTAGGGGGTTAGGTGCCCGCTCCTAATGAGAGTCAGTGGGAGTTGAGTGCCTGATTGAGTTTAGCACTTTTAAATATCTCTCCTATTAATCTCCAGAGAGGATGCATTTTTAGGTGCAGAATGCTTTGTCAGCCTTTAAAAGCCCCCAAATGGTTTCAGACTTGCATAGGACTGTAGAACTTTGCACAGAGAGAGCAGCAGGGCTGTCATGGTACAAACTACCCAACCGAGAATTCCTGCAATCCCACGATCTGCCACCTAGCTTGACAGCTTGAAATGGTGATGGTGATATATCTATTTATTGAAGTGCCAAGAGGAACCCAAGCAAAGGATGGTTAATGAGGACTCATGTGGGTTGGGGGAAAATAAGAAAAAAATGGAAGATGGTTTGTTTTCTAGTTAAGCTGAGTATAGTTGTACTGAAAACCAAACCTGCTGCTCCTGAGAGCACATATTGGCTACAGTCCCTGCTGATGTCAAAGTAAAAACTGCCTGAGAGAAAGGGGCACTTGAGCACTACAAGACCTCCAATATTATACTAAAGAAGAAGACTTCTGAGGTTGCTCATTTGACCCTCCCGTGATCAAGGAATAAACACACATCACTAACTCAGTCTGCCCTTTAAAAACATATGATATTGCATACGTATGAGGATATAGCTCACCTGGGCCATTTTCACTTCTGTTTAACCCCGCATACGTTTGAGGCCTGCACCACATTTGGTGCTCAGTTTTATCTTTTAGGCACTGCCTTGTGTTGGGTTTCCAAGAGTAACAAATTCCAGGAAGGACTGTACCTTCTGGATTTTCTGCTAACCATGGAGTGAGGAAATACACACTTGTAATAATGGTGGCAGGACTCGAAACTTCATGTTAAAGTGCATCTTTATTAGTGTCTGTATGCAAAAAATGCAAATGACATAAGTGCTATCACATTGGTGTGATTGTGAGCATAACTTGCTCCATTAAACTTACAAAAGAATGAATAATTTGCAGCAAATACTTTACGAATGCAGACAATGAGAAAGTAGAGATTGTGAGCAGAAATAAATTTTTTTATTATTTGAATTTATGGAAGGTTTTTTTGTTTGATTTTTGTGTGAGAGAGACAGATCTGTTTGCTTTATGGATTAATCAGCAACAGTGTGTTTTGAGTATGTGATACTTATTTGAAATTCTAGGCATGTGGCTTATTTGTGAGACTAGAATACAGGAGCATAGGAATTGCTGACTGATTCAGATGAATACCTCATCTGGTCCAATGTTCTGTCCCTCACAGTGGCTAGTATCAGATGCTTTAAAGGTGCAAGAAATCTCACAATAAGTAGATACAGAGTGATTTGCCCCTTATGGAAGTCGCATCCTAATCACTAACAGTTATAGATTGGCTTAATCCATGAAACATGAAATTTTATCTGCTTTCTAATAGGTTTTTTTTGTTAACATTAATCAACTACTATAATTCTTTATGTTCTTGTTATCCATAAATATCCAGTCTCTGAATCTTGCTAAATTCTTGGCCTCAATGATTTCTTTTGTTATTGGTTTTTACAATCCAAATACATGTTGCATGAAAAAGTATTTCCTTCTGTTATTTTTGAACTTGCCACTTTTTAATTTCATTGCATGTCTCTTTGTTTTTGTGTTATGAGGCAGGGAGTACAGAAGAACCTAATCTAGTATCTCTGGACCATTTTTATATATACCTTATCAATGCTACACTTACTGTCTCCTTCCTACAGTAAATAATCCAAATTTTTTCAGTCTCTCTTCATTTGAGAGTTTTTTAATTCCTCTGATCTGTCTTATCTACTGTCTCTGAACCCTTTCTAGTTCTACAATATTTTTTTTGGAGGCGGGATGACCACTGCTGCATGTGATATTCCAGTAATGGTTGCCCCATAAATGTCTATAATGGCCCCAGCCACAGGTGGCTGAAGAAGGCCAAGATCCCACTCCTCATTTCAGTCTGCCCCAGGCCTGTCCTCTGGCCCCCTTACCTGGCCACCAGAATGGAACAGTGAGGAGCAGAGCGGCCACACCATGAGCTGGGCTGGTTTACCCCTGAGCATGCTCTGAGCATGCTCAGGGTAGGGGTTTTAAAAGCTCCCAGCCTGGGGGAAGCTCCCAATTGGTGGAAAAATGTCTTCCAGTCAGGTAGGGGCCTCAGCTGCTACACACACCTGCGACCTCTACCTAGTTGGAAGACACAGTCTACTGGCCACCAGTGAGCTTCTCCAATGCTGGGAGCTTTTAAAAATGCACAGGGGTAGTAGGTGGAATGAACCAGAATGCTGCGTTCTCTTCCATTATTTTATTTTTAGGGGCACTGGAATGCTGGCCAATAAAAATGATGGGCTCTGGAATGGTGTTCTGTTGCATTCACCCTTACATTAGCCCCTGATCATGTTGTCCATTCACCTGGCTTGGCTATGTCCCTGTGAAGTTCTTTACTTGTTTCTAGATCTGATTAACCTAAATAACTTCATGTCCTCTGCAAACTTCACTACCACCCTCCTTATCTTCCTTTTCAGATTAATTGCTGTTTTAAACAAAGCGTGTAGGATCAAAACTTGAGGCATACCACTTCTAACCTTTCGTGATGGTGTACAACAGTCATTTTCCTTTTTCTTTATTTCTTGTCTGAGCTAGTTTTTAGTTTGCGAAAGTATTTTGCTGCTCATCCCATAACTGCTTAGTGTCTTTTGTGAAGCCTAGTCAGGGGAATTTTGAACATCAGAATAAATTGTCAACCAGTTGTCCTTTATCCTCTACTTTATTGACATGTTCAAAAAATTCTAATAGTTTTGTGAAACACAATTTTCCTTTACAGAAACTGTGCAGGTTATGCTCTACCATAATGTAATTGTCCAGGTGATCATTTATTCCATTTCTAATGATAATTTCAACCAATTTACCAGGTACAATGTAAAGATTACTGGGATTTAATTCTCAGGTAATCCAAAAGCCTTTTTAAGTATATGTATAACACGTGCTGCTCTCCAGTTCTCCAGCATAGGGTTGTTTTTAATAGTAGATTGCATATTTCACTAGATGCTTAGCCACTTCATGCCAGAGCTTTTTAGGAACACTTGGATGTACCATTCTGGTGATTTATTGCTTTTTAAACTACGAGTTTATTCCAGCACTTTCTCTTACACTTCAGTCTGGGTTAGGAGAGCTGGCTGAAAATAGGGTATAATTTTTCATGATGTTTTTTGTCTTTTTATATAGAAATTTGAAATTTTATTGAAATTTTGATTTTACAAAAAAGGCGGTGGCAAAATTTTGAAATTTTTGTATCAGCTTAATAGGTAGTCAGATATAGGATTACATTTTTCCTGATATTTTTTTGGCCAATATTAGGGTTTTATTTGACAATTCAAAATTTCAATAAGTGCAATAAAAATAAACATAAGTTAAAGGCAAATCTTTTAAGTAACATTGTAAAAATTGTAAAAAGTAATTTTAAAATTAAAAATTATTAAAAAAATAAAGTTATAACACTTTTTATGGGTTTATGCCCTCTTTTGTAAGTCAGTCACTAGGGTGTGACATAAACATTTGCAAACATAATCACAAACAGATCTAAGAATTTATCCAAATGGAGGCAGTGGCAATACGTACAGCAACATGTATATTATATATTTCAATTAGGCACAACTCATCTTAGTGTGGATGAAGTACAGAACATTTCAAACCCAACAGTAGGGCTGCCAGGTTTTACTAAATCCTCTAGTTGCATGTTTTTCATAATTTCATTTAATCTTATGTTTTTAAAAAATTAGAGTAGGATTTAAAATTGAATTCTTCTTGGCAATATTTTATATAAAAACACCATACATGAAAACTGAGTTATTTTAATACCATTGCCTTCACTTTCTTAGACATACTCGATAATTTACTCACATTCTTATGAGTTATCCCTCATCTCATTTGTGGAAGAAAATGTCACTCACAATGGATGACAGACAACATGTTCTGGAATCAGACCTTAAAACTGCAGCATAGGTTCATTCTAAAAAAAAAATGAAATTAATTACTTTTTCACATTTTGTGATGATAAAAAATGTAACAGCCTCTTATTAAGCCTTTAGAAACTGTGAAATAATTAAAAAAATACTCTCAAAAATATATAGGGGAAACTTACATTGTATATAATGGATGATGGTTTAGGTCTTTGATGACATTTATCTTCACTCATGAGAGAAGACCTAATCACATGAATTATCAAGTCCCTCCTCACTCATGAAGAAAAATGTCATAAAAGAGCGATACCATCATATATTCTCTGTATGTTGTATATTAATCCTTATATAGCTAACTCTGTATGATATCTTACATTTTCATTGTTTTGAATGATTATGATTTAATATAAACATGTATTGGGTGAAAAGAAAAAGAAAAGAAAGGGGGAAAAAATCTTCAGGAGTTTGGACCTGACTGAAAAGGCTGGAGTTTTCATATGTAATTATCTTGATTTTCGCATGCACATTATATTTTTGAAAATTACTGGCTTAGGTAAACAGGCACTTTCTGAAAAGCAGCATTCCTGAAGGATGAGTCTAAATACCCTTTTCTCAACTTTATGTTTACATAGAGTTATACAGGGGAAATAAGCCTTCAGAGTATTATTAGAGGGCAAACTAGAAGCAGCTGAGTTTATGAAAAAATATCACAAAAATGACTGAGAGGATAGAGATCTATATCCTAAGTCAACTTCAGCTCCATTTCATTTTTTTAAAGGAAAATCATTGGCAGGTGCAATTTACTCTATTTTATACCATTTTTTTTATTGAAGACAGAGCTGTTCCCCTGCTTCCTAGAAAGTAATACAGTGAAACCCCTTCCTTCTAGATATCTGTTTGCCTGGAAAGAAACTCACTAGATCACAGAGAAGTTTTCTTCCTGATTTTTCAGATAAAAGCATGGGAATTGCTCGCTGTTTTGAATAAAGAAGATATCAACAGCTTTAAATCATATATTGCTCTAGTCTTGATAGTGAAATTGTGAATGGTCTTTTTTGCTCTTCTATTTAGAGGAGGGAATATATGTGAAGCCTCTGCTAAAAGTGTGGTCTGTTAAAACAACCAGTCTTCCTGGTGTAAGAGTTTGTTCAATAAATTAGTGAAACGTGGAAGAAAACAGAACTAAGGAATGCTCAGTCTATTGGAAGATTCAATATAGCACCGTTAAAGGGTTCCTTGTGTGGTATGAGTTCGTATGGCAGAGTTTGGTAGCATGAAAACGTTCTTAGAAATGTAGTTAGCTTGTGGGGGTGGCTTGATTCAATAACTATTATATTCAGTCTTTGTACTGAGGCAGTAACTATTTAGAAGGAAGCATAAAATACCAACCATCTATATTTCTTGGCTTCGATGGCCATCCATAACCTTCAACAGTGAAGAAGTTTACATAGTTTTATTATTGAATCAAACCTGGACTTTTTAAAATATCAAGCACAAAGACAAAATAATACCCATTCCTTATGATGCTGTCTTTAATTAGGATATTGTTTTTATAGTTCATCTCATTTTATGCATAGAATTATAGATAGCCAATTAGTTTAATTAATGTAAAACACTGTAGTACATAGCCTTTTCACCTTCCAATACATTAAACCAGTAGTTTTTGCTATAAGTGATATAAACATTAGGAACAATTTAGGTGCAAAGAGACAAAACTCTGTACTATACAAACAACTGATAATTTGTTTTATAAAGCTATTTTATTTTACAGCACAGTACAACTTTAGGCTGTGATATTGCAAATACCCAATTGACTTTGATGTATCTCCGTCCAGATATGGATACAATTGCAGAATCAAGGGGTTATTCGATGTAATATATTTCATAGTAACTGTTATCAAAAACATTACAAATGTTGACAATGGAACTACGGTTAGAACAATAAATAACAGGAGATGGAAAAGAAAGGATTCATATGTAACCAAAAGAGGCATGTTTTAATTTTTTATTACTGAAAAAATAATACATGACACAGTTGATGCTGTGATGGAGAATAAACACAGGAAGAGTAGTGTAGATTTTCTTGCCAGAACTCTTCTTGGAATAGGGAAACAATGGACACCTTTCAGGTAGTCAGGGAAGCTTGTATTATATCCATTACACAGTAAGCGATATTCCATTTTTAATTACATCAGTGTAAATCTGGAGTAACTAGACTGAAGTTCACAGAGTTACTACCAGTTTATACTAGCCCACTGAGAAGCTGAATTAGACTATTCTATTCTGAGAAGCACTTCACACAAGTGGAGGAGCTACAAATAGCAGTTGGTACTTTAGTATTGAGGCAATACAAACTGTAGTCATAACATTAGGCTTATTTGAAATACATGTGCTGTCAGACAAAACTCCTCCTAATTAAGATGCATGTTTTATAGAACTAGACCCTATGGGACTGATCCTGAGGTTTGACTTCAGTGAGAGTTGAGTGCCTGGTGCATTTGTAGAGAAGATTACTATTTAACTGAGAAGTGAAATTCTAACTTCACACTGTTTTTCTGGTGCTTGCGCTAAAGCTCAAACTAGTGAACAGTGAGCACCAGAAGACAAAACAATAAAAGTAAAAATCAAATTAAAAAGCCTGAATAGAATACTCTGAAACAAGTAAAACCAGGAATGGATGAAAAATAATATACTTACTCATCAGTCTTTTAAAATTTCATTTAAGCATGTTGTGTCTGTGGAAGATACAATTAATGT
This sequence comes from Podocnemis expansa, assembly GCA_007922195.1. Lineage (NCBI taxonomy): Eukaryota > Metazoa > Chordata > Testudines > Podocnemididae > Podocnemis > Podocnemis expansa. The sequence goes on from ML681984.1 coordinate 31,058,211, forward strand.
TACATTTCCATCCCAGCAGCTGCTCACATATATCTTTGGGCTGTGGCAGTGAGTATAGGTTTCTGATCCCTTCAAGCCTCCTCATACATTCATATTGATGGTTAAAAGCTGTGCAAATGTATTGTCTGCATAGTATTCAAAACTTCACACATTCGGAAATATGCTTTTCACTCTATAAATTACCTACATTGTGCAATACATACATGCACTAAATTTCTTGCAAATACTGTATGTGTTTTGTAGCCAGAAGCAGTAGTTTTCTTCTCACTTGCCTAATATATCTAATGTATATATTTTTGGTATTTATAGGCTTCTGATCACCTGAGTTTCACTTCAGATTTTAATCTTTCTATTAAGCATTTACCTGAATTTCAGTATGTTCACTGACCCAAATTTGGGCCTAGAATAAACCACTGCAACTTCTATTGAAGAGTTAATTCACTAATAGAAAATATTGTATTAGTAAACCTTTAATTTTCAAAGTCTGCATATAGGCTAGATATGTAAGGCTGCAATAATATATTTTTTACAAGTTCCAAGGGTGTAGTCATGTTAGTCTAGTTCAGGAAAACAAACAAGGAGTTAAGTGGCACTTTTAAAGACCAACAAATTTATTTATTACATGAACTTTTGTGGGAGAAAATCCCACTTCCTCAGAAGCTTGAAGATGTAGAAGTATTGATCTGTACTTTCCCATTTTCAGGCATCTGAGCAAGTAGGATTTTCCCCCCTGAAAGCTCATGCGATAAATAAATTTGTTAGTCTTAAAAAATGCCATCAGACTCCTGATATATTTTACACTTACATAATACCTTTCACCTGAGAATTTCATTGGAAACATCAGTAAAGACATGCAAACTCTTTTAGGCAAGAGTCTTATTTTACAGGTGGGTAAGATGAGTTATTAAGAGATTTGGTGATTTACACAGCTAGTCAGTGGAAGGACAAGAATAGAATCCAGGATCCCAAATCAAAGCCCTGTGCAGTCCACGCTAATCCCTACTGTTTACTAGAAATAATAAGGTCCTGATACAAATTCTTTTATAATGTAATGTCAGACAAAACTCTTCAAAACTCTTCATCAAGAACCTGGGGTGGAGGAGTAATTCTAATTTCTAAAAATATTTTAACATATTGATAAGGAATAACATTTCATTTTCATACATTCAGCATAATATCTTGCAAGAGTCCTGGGTCTTTTACTGTAAAGGTTTCAGTTGTCTAGTCATAATATACATATAAGACTGAGTAGATTTGTTCACTAGAGGCAAGTATCTACAAACCAAGCAGAATAAGTAAACAAACAAACCTTCACTCCCTAATTTTTTTTTTCATTTTTGTTTTTAGTTGCTTCTGAGGGCAGCATAAGGAATTCACTATCACATGTCTTTCAGTTGCAACCACAGCACTGTCAGGTGATGCTGATTTGGATGAAAGAAAAACCAGGATTTATGTCCCTTAGCATTATTCATTGTAGATGACATTAATGTGTGGACACTAGACCTGTAGAAAGCTCCCAGGGTATGTCTAGACTGGAGCCTTAGGTCGACTAAGGAAGGTTGAGTTGACCTACAGACCCCTGCGGGCATACTGTGCTTTTATTAAGTTGACTTAAGCACCTCCTTAGGTCGACTTAATAATACCACCCCTTAAGGTCGACTTATGCCCATGTAGATGGGAAAAGCCCTTAAGTCAACCTAATTGGTCTCCAGGCCCCCTCCCAGAGTTCCTGGCCACGAGGAAGGGTCAACCTAGCACCTGCCAGTGTGGACATAGGCATTTGACAGGAGTTTTCAGTGTGGGCTCTCTAAGTTGACTTAACAAGGTTAACCTTTAAGTCTACTTAAAGTTGACTGTGTTAAGTCAACCTAACAGAGCCTCCAATGTAGACATACCCCCAGTGCAGCCAAATAGGTTCGATTCCACTGAACAAGGGAACTTGCATGAAACTGAGATGGGTCTCTGTCTCAAGTCCTTGTAGCTCAATATCTAGGGAGAGTTTCGGGTGGACTTGGTGACTAGCTGAACTGAAATTCACTCCTTGCAAGTATCAGTGCTAATGAAGTTTGAAGCAAAAGGAGTGGTACTTAACTTGGACAAATTCAAATTCAATTTGGAACAAATACACTTGCGAAATGTTTCCAGTGTTTGTTCAGCTAAAGTAACTTTCTTAAACAGCTGAAATGAAAAAGTGTATTTTACACATGGCAGAAAGTAATGGGATAAATATCATCAAATACATTTAGGGCAGCATAAAACCTCCTGCTTTCCTCTATGCCAGCATGAGTATAGGAGGAGTAACCATGTCTCTACCCTCATGTCTGACCACACTGGCACTGAAGTTGCACCTTTCTCTCCTCTGAGCAGCCAGGAATGGCTGAAAGGTTTCCTAGGAGGGCTCAGAAAAATTAAGATGCAATAGCATGCAAGAAATATTCAGTGTCCCTGTAAGGTCATTGGCTGCTTTGGGGGATGTCTTGTTGTCTTTCTTCTCCCAACAGAGCTGATGTAAGTGACTGTGAGGTGGAAATAGCAGTGCTTCAACCTAGAATGGAAAGGGGAGGGAGAAATAAAAGGGGGAATTATTTTTTAATCAGAAAGTAGGGAAAGTGATCCAGCAGTTCCCAGTCAATTCCTTTGAATTTAGTGTGTTTAGGGAGGGCAAGTATTTCAGGATCAAATCTCAACCTTTGTGGGCAAGCCCATTCCCTCCTGTGGTTCTAGACAAATCTGTAAAATAACAACATAGAAAGCTTTGTTCCAAAGGGGCAGCCATGTTAGCCTCGTAAACCAAAAAAAAGCAAGGAGTCTTGTGGCACTTAAAGACTAACAGATTTATTTATCGCATGAGCTTTCGTGGGAGAAGATCCCACTTTGTCAGATGCTCTGAAGAGGGAGAACTTACAGAATGGGATGAAGATAAATGCAGGGGGGGGTGTAAGACTTGGGATCAGGTCATACTACAACAGCAAATCAGAGCATTTGTAAGGATTCAAACTTTAGGAAACAGCATACAGAGGGAGGGTGAAGTCAAATTACACGTTATAATGTGAATAGAATCCATAGTCATGATTCAGCCCCACTTTCACACCATTTAATTTGCATATTAATTCAATTTCAGCTGTTTCTCTTTGAAGTCTTGATGTCCCAGTTTCCATTGTGTCTTGTGGTGACTCTGAGGAGGCACAGTAAGGACTCTGCAGTCTCCGAATCTAGATGCTAGGAATCTGTGAGACCACTTTGCTTCCCTGACAGCATGTTGGCTGAGTCCCCCAGTAGCTGAATAGAAGAAGCTTCAGATAGACCAGGGGTCTCAAACTGAAATTATCACAAGGGCTGCATGAGGACTAGTAGAGGATCGCATGAGGACCACTATGTCAGCCTGAGGGCTGCACCACTGAAACCTTTTCATGCAACAATATTGCAAATATAGGTAACAAGAGTTTCATTGCAGGCTGCAGGAAATAGCTTTAGGGGCCACATGCAGTCCATGGGTTGTGTGCTTGAGACCCCTGAGATAGACCATAGGGAGTCACTGCTACTTGAAGATGGATTAGATTTTTGCTTTCAAATCCAGTTTCAACAGGAGACAATGTCACGGACGGCATCTGGTTCCCTACTGCTGCTCCTTCTGTTTCTGAATTACCTGTTATGTGACCCATGAAACTCCAGCAGTGGAGCTTCGGTTTGGTCCCATATGGAGAGGGCAGGGCTGATGGCACCACAGAGTCAACACGTACCCCTCCACACTGTCACCATCTACTAGAACCGAGACCCACTGCTCACATAGTAGCAGATCTGATCAATGGGCCTATATCTTTGCCAAAAGGGACCAGCACTGGGCTCTTCAAGGGCTCAGATTCATGTAGTGGATAGTGCTGGAATGACCTGCATTTTCTTCCTAATTCTTGTTGCCATGTCCCAGCAGCATTAGTATGCTCTAACCTTATATAATTAATTTTTATACAATTCTATATTACAATGTCTGTATTTTGCTTCTTGCTTTTGTTTTATGCTGAATAAATCATGAGAAAAAAGTACAATGTAATTAATTAATAGAGAACTGGATTAAGGTGTAGCAGTAGTGACAGGCCAGTGTGGGTTAAATTAGAGTTTATAGGTTGACGGAAGTTTTATACTTTTATATGTGATAATTATATAGACAGATGGCAAAGAAAACATAATACCAAAAACTAAAGTAATAGCAGTGAATCTAAAATAATATTATGAATGAATAGTACTGTTGATCTAAATATTGTAGTTTTTGCAAGAAGTCTTTTGGTTTGAACAGAATTTATCAAGGAAATAACTATACCATATTTCTTTCTCCTTGAATCTGCATGTCTTGTATTCTGCATCTTTTTTTTAAAGGAGACAATCCGCTCATCCTAATAGAATCTTATTTAGGCACTGCTAAAGAAGAATGATTTATCAACAGATATAAATCAAAATGACTGTTTAGCATCACTTATTAGCTTGAAATGAGTCCTTCTGGAAACACAACAGCATTTAAACATGACATATCTATCTGCACTGTCATATGGTATGGCATATCTCATTTAGTTAGTGCACTCGATTGTATGTGCCCTTTACTTACTCCACAAATTTAGAAATTGAGAATAAAGAATCTTATGCCATATTAACGGTAATCCTATTTCAACTGCAACAAATCTATAGCCCAGCACATATAATTCAGGATCATGCTATTGGTTTTTTGAAACATTTCAATGTTCAAAGGGTGGTCTGCTCCACCTGCAGTTCTCAGTGTTGCCAAATCATGTGTTTTTACCATGAGTATCACATTTGGTGTTTTTCTGGATGTTCTCATGACTGGGGTCATATGAATACTTCAAGATCACATTTTTTCTTTATTGTTTCCAGCTCACATAGTTGGAGAGTAGCATGAAAACATGAAACAAAGGCTAATAAAAAGAACTCAGTGTTTCTGTGAATCCCATGATTTTTAAACCAATTTATGGTTTTGGGATCTGATTCGTGATTTTCAAATGTTTTGGTGTTGGCAACATTACTAAGGAGATTAATAGTGTTGCAATTGTTTACTGTGTCACAGCACAATCTGAAGAGGTGGAAGAGCAAGAACTACTTTGACAAGTATCCCTGGCAGTAGAATTTCTTCCCCTGAAAAAAGGCAAAATTACATTAGAAATAACCTTCAAGGATACACTTCAGGGGCCCTGCTCTCACACTAGGATACACTTCATGGGAAATCAATGGAGTGTGTCATCCTCAGGCAGAATAGGGTCTACAACCTTTTAGTTTTCATTAGAGTTTTTGTGTGTGCTTTTCCCCCCTTTTCCCTCAGACATGGTTCCAGCCTGAAATTTACTTGGCCAACTTGCCACATTACTGTAAATTAGATTTTTAGTGAAGTTGATTGAAAAATGCCAAACTTTTCTGTGAAAAACGGAACCCTTTTTTGGTCATTTTTTGTCAGAATCATAAAAATACAAAATATCCTGCCCAGCTCTAGTTTTATTGTATTCTTTACTAAAATGCCCTGAGGATATGGCCTAGAAATTAAAAAATCAGTATATTAAGTTATTAAATTACATGTTCTTGCTGTCCTTTTTATTGAAGAAGTGCACCATTAAAGACCATAGACCATTAAAGTGAATAGACTTTTCAGCTGTCTTCCTATAGCCCTTGGTTTGACGAGTGATGCTAATATATTTGTAATAGTTAGAGCTGGCATTCAAGTAAAACACAGAAGACTGTGCAGTGTCAGTTGTACACTGGTCAATGCACTGTTTATCAGTCTGCCGTTGATTCAGTTGTATATACAGCTAGTCCTCACTTAGTGACCTACTCGTTTAGTGACCCCTCAGAGTTATGACCGGCTCTCTGATGAGTTGGTATTATGGCAATGTACGAGAACTCGCATCAACTCTCTCAGATTACCTAGTTTGCATAGTGTACTGTAAATATAAGTTCAGTACATTAGAGCTTAAAACATTTAAAATATATATGAAAAATGTTATAAATGATGCAAAGGTGACATTAAAACTATCTACCGATGGTTGAAAAACCCACTACCAGTAAAGTACATTATGCCTGAAATACCGGTAAGGGCTGCTCCTCGTTTAGTGACCAATTCGTTTATCAACCAGGTTTCAGGAACGGAACCCGGTCACTAAGTGAGGACTACCTGTAATAAAAAACAATAAAACATACTAATTATGCTACTTGGTAATAGCCCTGCTCCTGTTAACAGCAACAGCAAAAGTACCATTGACTTCATTGGGAACAGGGAAGCAGGCCCATGTTCCCAAAAGCTGTCCAGACTAGGATCATTGTTCAGGAATGCTGTACAAATTGTAAGAATGGGTATTCTGAGGGGTGCAGATCCTCTGCTGGTATAAATTGTTCTAGCTGTATTGACAAATGGAGCTCTGATGATTTATGCTAGCTGAAGGTAATACACTGTGAATTTAATTTTCCCTTGGTTACCCTGGCTTCCGACAGCACATCCCAGAGGCCAGTGTCCTTGGTTACAAAAGATCCAGGTGGAGGAGTTTGCAGCACAGTCTTTCACTCTAAGGCCCAAAAGTAAGTGCATTTGGCTGTTAAAAATGGCCAGACTGGCTAGGGAATGCAGTCACTGATCCTGTCTCATAGGTAGCATTGATCAGGAAGGTCATGGCAAATTAAGGTTGCTGACCCCCAACATTAACTCTGCAAAACAGCACTACAATCACTACCTCCAGTCCCTCAGAAATAAATACCTCCGGGATTGGCACAGTAAGGATTTCTTTGGGGGTAATCTCCAGCTCCTTCCCTATGCGAGGCAAGTGCCATGGTTCTACCTCCTCCTTGCCTTTAGAGAGGCTAGTGCTGACACAAGTGTTTAACTTTGAGTATTCCTTCTGCTTCCTAGGCTAACAGATTCTATTTGGGGTCCATTTGGGGAAATTATCATTTTCATGCAGTCTTCTCCTCATGCATCATTTAAGGACCAGGCAGAACTGGGTCTAAAAGTGGGCCTTGATTTCCCCTTTTAGGAAAAAGGAGTGAAATATTACTCATAATCACTGCCTGAATGCCCTCTTTGCCAAATACGCTAAGTAAATCATAAGGAACAACCCAAAAATGACTGACAGATTGGCATCACTGTTCATTTTTATTACATTCAGTCTAAAATACAGTAGTAAATAGTAAAGAATCATCTAATGAAATTCAGAAGTAATACAATCAGTACTGTCAAAGTGCGTCATGTTTCTTCATAACTGGAACACTAGTCCCTGAATAGTGATTTACTTGTCTTGATGCACTTATTTATGCATACGTACTGTATTGTTCTATGAGTCTGCTCAAATTATGAAAACATCCAAGTCTTCCTCTTGAGGTGAAAGAGTACCAAAAATTCTGAGCTGCAAAACACAAACCAAAAGAAGAGAGGAAAAATCAGTCTTGTTTAGTTATTCGCTGCAACATGTTATGCTGTAGAACTTGTAAAAGCCTTATGTGAGGTGACAAAATTGTCATTACTGTTGATATTACACCGTAGATGCACAGGACGCTTTACAGACCAATGGAATTGACAGGTCTTCTGCCCAGTGAGGCTAAAGAGCACAAAATCCAACAAGAGATGACACTGCATAAAGAGTCTAGGAAATGCAGTGTAAGAAGATGAGGATAACAAAGGGGAAAGGTTATGATACATACCTGCAGTTTTATATTCTTCTGCACTGGACTTCGAACTAATTGAAGTCACTGAAAATTTCAACTTTATTTCAGCTGGAACAGGCTTACGTCCCTAATAGCTGCTTTTATTACTTTTATTTGAAATCTATTACTTATATTAAAATTTGAGGACAGTGCTCAGGAAGAAGTATGAGAAGGATAAAGGCATCAGTTATTTTCATGAGAAATAACTTATCTCTTGGACATAGAATGCCGTAGTAATGATTTAAGAAGCAAACATGGTGCAACAGAACTAAACAGGTTCTGTACAAAAGCCTAGGAGATGAGAAATGAAGAGTGTAGGTAAGCCATCACTGAATGGAAGCTATTCTCTTTGCATTGCATAGTGCTTATGAGGAGGCAAAATGGTGCCGCAGACCTATATCTAATTACTGTGTTATGACTGTGGTTAGGAAGTGACTTTTTGAAGCTTTCCGTGGGTATGTCAGAATTGTGATAAACTAATTAATTGCTTTTATATTTTGGAATCTCCTATGGTATTATGATGTCCCCAAGCAGTTATTACCACAATTTGCTAAATGTGCCTGCTGCTTTTAAGATAGATAGGCTCTGTACATTCTAAAATGGGATAAACATGATGGTTATTTTCATAATATTCTAGAATCACCTACTGCAGTCATTTACTCTATAAAGATGTTCATGGAATATTAATGAGCTCTTACATGTTTAAATACAACACATTAGAAGGAAAATCGCTTATACCTGATAGGGAACAAAAGCCCCATGTCTCCACTAGGATCTGATGAAAAGGCCACTGAAGTCAATGGAAGGCCTTGCAATTGATTTAAATGAGCTTTAGATCAGACCTTAGAAAGCAGTCTTCAGTCTTTCCCAAATCATTATAAGGTACAAGTTAGGGTGAGTAAAAGCACTTCAAACACAAGTCTTATGTCGTTGAGTACATAAGGGCTTATAAACTTTTGACAAGAGGGCAGGAGGCTTGTGTTGCATGCCATCAAGAGCCAGAATCTTCCGCTTATGTAAATGAGCATAGTAAAGAAGAAAGCATGTTATTGTAGTACAGGTGAATAGATAATTTGAAAGGCTTCAGTTCAAAAGCTTCATTGTTTACATTGGTGTAAACTTGAAGTAATCCCATTTACTCCATTGAAATTTTCCCAGTTTATATTCTGAGATCATCTATTTGGACTTGCTAGGGGAAATGACAAATACATGGCAGAAAGATGTGGTACTGTGGACTGTAAGGTGTAGGCCAGCCCATGTACTGTACTGTCAGAGGTTTTTTAGGACAAAGACAAGGTTTTTGTCCTTTCTATGTCTATCATACTGCTTGCTGGAATCACTATCTTCTTATTTTTCTAAAACATCATTTTTCACAAGGATAGTTTGTTAGTCTATCACTCACAACTCCAACACTGAAGGCCGACAGGCCACCTTTTGTATGGTCCCTACTCTTTGATCCCTCTGGCTTGGGAGGACCTGCCAGGAGTTAAAACTCCTATGAGCAGCACTTGTCACTGAAACACACAAGTCCTTCCCCCCACATCAAGGTGCAGTCCCCAGGGAAGGGATCTATAATGTAAACTGCTCTGATATAAATGCCTGTTGGGGTAGTTAATATAAACCTTTAAATAAATATAGTATTTAAGACAGCATATACCCAATGTTATTGGTTTTTAAGCAGTTTACTGTGTGTAATTCTGATCATTATACATTACACAGATAATTTAAATGAGCAATACGTTCATCTGTAGGAAAAGTTGAAATTAGAGCTGCAGGTATAAGAAGTCACAAATAATTTATCTGAACTTGTTTCTTTCTTTGTGTCAAGTCTACCAGCAGAGCATGAATTTGTTATTTAAAATTAAGTGAGTTTTGTTTCATTCGTGGTATGCTATTCAGAATTTATAAACTGAAATGTGAACTGTATTGGTTAATTGTGATTACCACATTAGTCACATGGTATTGTTCCAGACGGTGAGACTTCATGATGTAAATCAGAATGCAAACAGGAATGGTATGTACCGGTATTTACCCAAAGCTAGAACGGCTTAATTGTTATTCTGTAGTAGCATAATTGCATCTTCTAAAAATACATTTAGTCTGCATATTGGCCTTTGATCCATGGACTAAGTAATTTGCACATCGAGTTTTCAGTGCAAATCAAGGGCCAGATTCTGTAAACACTGACACTTGCTACAGGATGGGACTTGTCACTTGAATAAACTTAGAGACAGGCATAAGAATCAGGGTCCAAAAATGTAATGTGGGCCTTATCTAAAACCTACTGAAGCCAATAGAATGATTCTTATTGACTTGGGTGGGTTTAGGCTTTGGCACTAGGCAGCCATTCTGCTGTTAAATGAAATTGCACACATTTTAGGTGTGGATATGTAATATCAATCTTGGGGAGGAAAAAAGCGAGGGGCTGGGTTTGCCCATCCCTGTGTTTGACCAACCTTCTCTCCATGAGTAAAGGTTTTAATTTTTTATCTTCCTCATTTTTTCCTGTATTGATTTTTTTATGGTGCAGTTTCAGTGACACATTTTGAATGCATTTGACAATGTGCAGTACATCATCTGTGGAAAAATTCCTGGTTTAATATAATTCGGTAATTATTTGTATAATGATATTGTAAACATTTGGCTAGGGAAGGGCAAATTCGTAATTTCTTTAGGGTGGCCCATGAATTTCCACTCCCTTCGAATTAGTGAATTAAGGTCCTAAAAGGAGGAGCATTTCTCTGTATGTGGTGATGTGAAGCTGACAAGTAGTTTATAAACTAGGCCTACTGTGCTGCTTGGAGAAGCTTTATAACTGATTGTTTTAATACCAAAGTGACACCAAAGGGGGTCAAGTAAATAAATATGCATGCCTCACCAGTTCAAAATAATAAAATTCCAATGTGTGCAAGCCTGCTTGTTGAACATATGTCTGAGGCACGGCTAAGCCATCTGGCTCAATGTCAAGCATTTACACCAACTGCCGTCTTACACTACCTGACAGCAGAAAAGCTTTATTCCCTTGGTGTTTGGGCACAAATGGAGAAATATTATTGAAATGATTATCTGCATCAAGACTCAGATTTGGTTTGACATTTAGCTGGCTCTGTTTAATCCAAAGGGTTGTCTGAATGAATAAAGAGAAGGGTTCCTCCAGAAGAGGCTGCAAGCAGCCAGGGAAAGCCAAATGATTAATGAGACTGAAAGGCTGGGTGGACCCTACCCACCTCCACCCAGACCTCAGTGCCAAGAACTGCATATGAAAGTAGTCTGAGGATTTTTTTGTGGCTTGTCAGGAAGATGCTGACAACCTCTGAGGGGCTCTCTTTTGGATGTTACGAAAACAAACAAAACAGTCACATTACTTCACAAAAATTGTTTTCTATAATGAGAAGTAACAATTTGCAATACTTAGCTTATTATTACAACTCACGTGAAGACATGTACATTTTAGTTCTGATTCTCTTCTTGCTTACACCACTGTCCGTCAGGAGTGACTCTATTGAAGGTACCAGAGTAACACTGGTGTGTAAGGGTGTTAGGTGTATCAACTCTTTGTAAAGCGGTGTTCCCTCACCTGATGGCCTGCGGTGCATGCATGTGATGGCTGTTGATCAGAAACAAAAAGGTTATCAAGAACACAATCTCTAGTCAGAATACTTTAATTTTGCAAAGGTGGCCTTGTTCTCTTTAAAAAATATTTTCCATGGGCTTAAAATGAATATATAAAGAGAAATTATTGTGGTACCAGACTTTGTTTGACCCCATTTCGTTTTTCAGGATTTAATACAACAAAGACAAGTTTATTTGAGAAAATAAGAAATATTGTCTGCTCAAACTAAATTGTATGGTAATGTAAAGCACAAGGCTGAGATCAGTGTTTTGATCCAGACTATATTTTTACCTGAGAGCACTAAAGTGAAACTGCTTTCATTTGTTCAATTGGAGTAGTTTACTATATTTTTAACACTGATTGTTGATTTGAATTTGAAATTAAATTGGTGATTTGGGTATAAGAATGTTAGACATGATTTCCTCCTCACTCTTACTTTTAATTAACTTTCTAATTGAGATTTAAATGAATTCTAATGAACACAATTGGTAGCCTAATTGATTTGTTGCAGCAGCAGCATAGTGAGTGATCAGTATGCTGGCAGCATTTTGCTATACTATTCTAGGATGTCAAACAGTTTACAGGTTAATTTTTTGGCAGAGGTTAGTTAATATGAGCTTGAAACAGTAATTTCTTTTTTGATTTATAAGTAAACAACAACTTTTTTGTACATTCAGTGATTTAAAAAACTTAGTGTTCCTGCCCAGTCTTGTTTTAGAACATATAACTATGAAGTGTACTGGGCATTTTGACTGTGTAAGAACTAAAGAATTTGGCCCTGTATATGTTAATAAACATGGTGTTGACTGACAACATAAGCAACAATCAGACAGACAAGAGGAAATAGATTGTATTTTAATTATATCTAGAAATGATGGAATTAATTATGAGCTATAGCTGATGCACAAACATAAAAATAATCAGTTCTTTTTACACATGATTGTCAAGTTTTTTTATTTCTCAGTGGATCTCCCTTTAAAGGGTTTACCTAAATAAATCTCTGTGAAATTGTATTCTTTTAACCTGGTAAGAACAATGAGCAGATGAAGAAATAAATTATGACAGTTAAACACAGGGCTATAATATTTAAAATGCATAAATTACATGTTTCCCCTATTATGATGAAGACAGCCAAAATGAACGTTTTTGAAAGAAAATGACCAACACATGATTAATTGCAAATGCACAGATTTTGCAGCTTCAAGAGTAAATCAACTGCTAAGAAGTGCTAACTTGCTAAAATATAAACTAATTTTAGTCTCCAGATATTAAAATATAATCCATCTTCTTCCTCCATTGGGAAAGCTAATTAGAAATTGTGACTGGCATAAGAAGAAAAAGCTGAGAACACTGGGATTAAGTTCACTTGCATAAAACCTAAGCTCAAGAGAGACTGACCAGATTCTTTTACACATTTCCTATCATACAATATCTTGAAAAACATCTTATGCTAATGACTATTCCTAAAATACGCAAGTGACAGAAAAGAGTTTGTAATTAGAACAAAAGTCTTTTTTGTTCTGTCTAATCATAACATACTGGAGCAATTGAGCATGAGCCTAAAAATCAGGCTATTGAGAAGACCACATGATTGATAAACTGACGTTATAATCCAAAATGCCTTTTTTCAGATCATGTAACTATATTCAAGTTTCAGAAGAGTGAGAAATGAAATGTACAATTATCAATTGTTCTTCATTTTTAGAAAAACTGATCAGATACGTGTGATTGTTTCTGATTTTTTAAAAAAGAAGAAAGAAGAAAAGAAATTGACCCAGAAATATATAGTAAATTATTGAAATGAGAAATCCACAAGAAAGTAAGCAAAGTAGCTATTAATGACAAAATGACCTCTCTGGGTATATATGTGCAGATATGTATATTTTAAATACATATGTCTTTAAAGTATTGAAAAATTTAATAAAATGCCTCAGCTTGCAATATCTATCTATCTATCTATCTATCTATCTAATTGGATGCGTGTGCTATAGAATACTGTTGATCAAATAACTTCTTGTAATTCTGGACATTTATCAAATTTGTCAATACTTTAAAAAACTGTATTAGCTCCAGTAATAATAGCACTGTGAATTATAAGATCTCAGAGTACTGGCCAGTGACTTGGCAGGCTGAAGTTTGTTGTGAATTTCAGCCTGTTTAATCTATCATGGTATTTGTAACACATTTATCAGGACTGAGTTTGGGAGCCAGGTCAGTGTTACATGAATACTTATAGCACAAGTTCTTTGCTGGTATAATTCACCATTTACTGCAGTGGAATTATGCCAGAAGAGAATTGGATGATAGGAATGCATCCAGTAATAGAACTTATGCATATCACAGTTTTGAATCAAGGAGATCATCAGGCCCTGGGAGACATCTTTTTTGTTTGCCAGTGGCAGTTTCTTTCTCATTGTGATCTGTATTTCTGACCCAGCATATATTTGGGTTTGGTTCAGAGGACTTAATTTTCTTCTTGAATTGAGGGATGTAAATCAGGATTAATACCTAAGAAATCAATGGATTTATATGGGCGTAATCCCAGTGTAAGAATGAAAAGAATCCTGTCAAAGAATGAAGTGGGAAGAATATGGATGCGGGAAGATGCGGAGAACAGGCAAAGATAGTGTGGAACATTTAACCTTTGAACTCTATATTTCTTCAAGAGGAGTTGCACTCTGAGCACTTTATGAAATACAAAGAAATCTAGTTAGAAAAGTATCATTTAGGAGCATTCCAAGTAATTTCCCTTAAAATGGTTTTTAACAACCTCTAGGTACTTTCAGAGCACTTTGGTCTTTAAAACCATTAGACTGTAAGGAATATTCATGGAAAATAATAGAGACATATACTTACTGGGGCTTTTTTTTAATATTAAATTGTTCTTGACACGGGTGGAAGAAGTTGTGTTTCATGGAAGCAAAGGGAAAGTGGAATAGCATTTGATGTGGAATATGGCTTTTCAGTAGTTCATCATATCATGTCATTTGACCTCATCTTCCTTTGTTTTTGATCAGTACTGTTAATATTTAAGTGATTATAATTTAATTCACGTTCTACCCAAGAAAAACATAATTCTGCTCCCACAGAAGTCATCATCAGAACTCCCATTGATTTCAAAGGGAGCAAAACTGGACCCATACTATAAAAATCCTACCTTTGCCTGCAGCTATATATATCAGATAGTTAAGTAATATACTTTTTGATGAACAGGATTTCATATGCAAAATAAGAGTTGACCAGGGTCTGAAGTCAAGAGGGAGAGAAAGAACTACATGGAAACCAATAGCTATAATGGTAAGATGTGGCTGTAGGAAGGAAACCTCTGTCTCAATTTTAAATAGAAGCTTGAAGTCAATAGACCAAATTAAATTCTTTGCACAATAATCCTGATGCTAATGAATTGACACCAAGGCTGAATTTGATCCATTGTTTCTTTATCATAGTAGAAAAATGTTTTTCAGCACGGATATTTTAAATGATTAAAAAACCCAACTCTTTCAATTATATTTTTAACATTTGAACAAAGTGTAAAATATGCCACACAGCCCTAAGTACCCCTCAGTTTAGTACTGTGCATCCAACTGAAGTAGCATTAGTGTGACTCAAACATACTTTTTCTTCTGATGCTTTTGCCACTCCTCAGAAAATGAACGGACTCTCCCCACTCGCCCCAGACAAGCCATGGGCGTAATACCCAAGAGACTAGAGTCAACATTTGTTATGGTTTTAAAGAGCTAACTTCACTGGGATTGCACAGAGAGTGTAAATTAGTGGAGAATTTGGCCCCATACATTCAAGACACAGTGTATTAAAATCATGACCCCCCCCCAGCAGCAATTTATGTTTCATATATTCATAAAAGAACCCAGTGGAAGTTAAAATGAATATTGTTGCTATCCTTTTCCATTTCTTTTCCTGAAAGAATAGCTTTTCAAACATAAAATAATGAGTTGAAGCTCATACTTCGTTTTAAACATTATCTATTTACTGTTTTTCATACATTACCTACTTGAGATTAAAGAGAGAGCCCTCACAAATCTGGTTAGTTGAATTTTTTCTTCTTCTTACAATACTGTTCATATCTTTTCTTTAATCAGTGATGTAAATGACCATAAAAGCATCCTTTCGGCTAATTTGTTCTGAAAAAGAATTATTAATGTTTTGTAATGGGACCCTCCTTTCATTCACTAGGCACTGAACAATGTATGATTTAGATAAATAAGATCACTGGAAATCTCATTAAAGGAGAAGGATGATTATACTTGAACTGAAATAAAAACTTCAAAGCTTTTATTCCTTCTTCAGTTCTGCAAGTGATGAGATCTAGTTTTAGCAGGCATGAGATATTTTTATCATCTCCGGAGAGATTCCACCTGAGTAATTTAAACCCCAAAATAAAGTTATTGTATGTGTCATGTTTGTGTTGTATCTTCAACTCTCTTAAACCGAAACTGGGTCTGAGATTTAGTACATTTTGAAAAATGGGCAGGAAGAAGTGTACACATCTGAGACACAAATGACCCCTTCTGAAACATCCTCCATCTAGCTAGTCTCTTTTTCCTGCTGTAGTCACTTGCTCTCTCCCAGTATTCCTCATTCTGGAGACCACTTAAATGTATGGTAAAATCCATCTGTATTCAGGAAGGCATATAAACTTATGCTTAAGTGTCATCCCAAACAGGGCCACTGAGTCTAGCCCCCTATTTACTATTTCCATTTTATAAGGAAAAGCGGTCATGTGCTTTCCTTTTCTACGTCACTGCCTCTTATAGAGTCATAAAAAGGGGCTGGAAGCATTCTCCATAACTACTGGGCAGCTAATCTCAAGGGTTTTCTGCTAGGCCATGAAATTCTTCCTCCTCTGCTGCATCAGCTCTACACGAAATTGCAATGAGATTGCTGGCTAACAGCTCATTGGCTGTGTCTACACTAGAGGACTCATTTAAGTCAACTTACCAAGGCTGACTTAAAGCTGACTTTATTAAGTCAACTTAGTGAGGCCCCATTTGTTTAGGTCAACTTCATAAAGTCAACTTAAGCCAACTTAATTTAAGCCCCTGGCTTAAGTTGACTTTATGAAATTGACTTAAATGGCTATCCTGCCTAAAGTCAATTTCGTTAAGTCAACTTTAATGGCCACATTTTGTTAAGTAGACTTAAAGTTGACTTTAACGGTTAAGTCAACTTTATTAAGGATGAGAGTTATTAAGTCGACTTAAGCAAGTGCTTAAGTCAACTTAATGAACTCCAAATGTGGCCATGGAGTTGCTTAAGTCAACTCAAGCATCTAATGTAGACATAGCCATAAAGCTTAGTATAGTAGATAGGGAATCCTCCGTGGTTTCCTAGCCAACATGCACCAGAAAGTCTGAAGTCCAAGCTTTGTATGGTTTCCACCTGAAACTGTAATTCACCACAGTTTTATCCAGAGACTAGTCCAGCTCACGGTCAGTTTAGCCGTTGGCCTTGATGTGCTGTGGGACTCATGAACCTCAATGAAATCTTACACAAAGAATTAAATTTAGGTTTGTGATGAAACTCAAAAGCATGTAAGTTTTGCCTACTTTGGCATTTTGTTACAAAACCTTTGCACAGCCTTAGAAAAATGGAATATTGGTTTTCATTAAACTAGTGTATCAATAGAGTCTGTAAGGGAAAAAAAAATTACAGAATATCTATACATCAACCCTAGGCATGAAATTGATAGACACCCAAAAGATAATATTCAGAACTTACTGGATGCCATCTAGGATGAGTTAGGTCTTTGGGTTATCTTGAGTCCCTTTTGTGCCTCTCCAGCAGTGTAAAAGATATGTAAATCTGCCTGATGGCAGGAGTTGAGGATTCTCAAATTTTGTGTAATCCTGAACTGGCACAGGGCTGGGAAGCCTTTGCCAGCCTATCCTGTCCCATCCTTCCCATTTAGGGGGCCAGCTGAAGGACAGGAGAGCGTGGGGCTGAAGTCCAATATACTCTGGCAATCTTGGCTGGTCAAGCAGCCTCTGGGGAATATTATCTGCAGTTCTTCAAGCTAAAGCAACTGAGAACCCCACCCCAATCATTGAAAGGAGAAAGATAGCACAGCACACCTCCTCATCTGTGCTGAGCTCACTTTGGCATAATTTAGATCTACCCAATCAGATTATCTATGGATGGAAGGCATTGAAACTTTGCTTCTATTGATGGAAGTTAAGGTTGCAATTAAGCATAACACTAAAGCATGTAATTAACTTTAAGCATGTGCTTAAGTGTCTTTGACTTCAACAGAACTTAAGTACATGCTTAAAGCTAATCATGTGCTTAAGTGCTTTACTTAAAAGGGATGGATTTAGATTGGCTTATGGCTCTGTTCTTGCATCATTAGAGTTTTATAATTAATATCAACAGCAGCAGGATCAGACCTGCAGTGAATGATGCCTGTGGCTCTTAAGTGACATATTTTGTGTTTGCCTATCAGGGGTGTTCAGTATATAAAAAATACCTGACTTAACCTTTCTCATCATTTGGACTAGCAGCCAGCTTCAGTAACACCAGAGATCAATTGTTAGTGCATAATTTACCCTCAGAGAAGCCCAAAACCTGACCCTTCTGCTGACAAGTATCGTTTTTTGAACCCATGTTTTATTTTCAATATATAATACAAGTGAAGTTCAAAATTCCATATGTTTACATTCCATATTGGTGAAAGGACAGAGACAACCCCTGATAAACTGCATGAATTATTATTCTGCATAACTGTGTGGTCTTCTCCAGTTGAATATATTGTTAGATGGGCATGAGATGATACTATGTAGTACAATCAGTTAGCAACTTTCATGGTGAAAAGAGATCATAGGCTATAGCTTGGCTATAATGATGGCTGAGATTAGAATGGTTGCTTTATATCAGGATCAACATTCATTCCATCACCACTTGATTTTTCTCCTATCTAATTATTAGGATAATGTTTTTCAATTGTTGAAATTAATCCAACTATAAACATGCATAAAATTAAAATATCAAAGCAGCTATAGTCTTCCACTATTGATAATTTTTATTCAAGTATTTATAATCAACTTCTTGACTTCCATCCACAGCATATATCATTTGCATAAAAACCTTTTTACTGAAGCCTGCAGTTTCAGTGTAAACCTTAAATATAGCCATATTTACTCTGCCACTTGCTACACTGCCTGCATTTGCATGTAAATGTGACTCTCTATCTTTGTATTTTGTAGTTTAGAAATGATGATATTCAAAAAGGAGATTGTTACTCATAATTCTGTAATGCCCTCAGAAAGGCATATTTTCTTCCCCTCAGTAGGAATATCTTTGAGCTGAACTGTCAAACATGAGGAGAAGAAGAGCAATTAAAACTGAGAAAAGTAACTTTAAGTGGAGACTAGTTACCAAATTAATTAATGAAAAATAAATATGTTATGTACCCATATTTGAAACTAACAGTCAAATATTTACATATGCCACTGGCTAATATTTCAGTTTCCTTGTAGCCCTTCAATTGCCATTTACAATGAATAATAAAATTATTGACCTACAGTTTTTCACTTCGCAAGCAGCTATAGATTCAATGCTGTAGCCTTCTTGGTACCAAGATATTAGAGAGACTAGTGGGTCAGGTAATATCTTTTACTGGATCAACTTTAACAGGTAAATGAGACAAGCTTTCAAGCTTATATAGATCTTTTCTTCATGTTTGGGAAACATAGCCAGTCTCTTAAGCATGGGGACTTAACATGTTTCAACAACCTGTGCTACCTTGTATTTAGCTGTGACATGATGGGTATCTTTCCCAGGTATGAAAAAGAGTCCTGTTTAGTTCAAAAGCTTGTCTCTTTTACCATTGGAAGCTGACCTAATAAGAAACATTGCCTTAGCTACCTCGTCACTCAAATTATACTGTGGCTTTCTGAAGACAGAAAAACAGAATATCCTGATTTTAATTTCATTTACACAATCCTTATCCTCATTTGACTCTTATTACTTTTATTTAGAAATGTTCCTGATTCACATTAGTAAGAAAGGAGAATGAGACGTAAGAATTAGTTTGTTGTTCATTCTCATGTCAAACTCTGACCAAAAAGTTTCTTCAAACTCATAAATTTTGCTGAGTGTATTAGCAGGGCTGGAGCTAGAAATTTTGGTGCCTGGGGCAAGCAGCTCTAAAGGCATCTTCTGCTGACCCAGGGCCCATTCCAGTGGCAGTATAGAGCCAGATCTGGATCAGGCCCCCACTGCCATCGGTCAGCAGTGCGGAGTTGGATCTGGCCCCTGCCACCTGTGGTGGATCAGGTGCTGCAGGGCCCTTGGGCCCCCCCACCGCTGCCCCCCCACTGGTGGGCCTCCCAGCAAGCACGGGAGGGGGCAAGGGTTGCTGTGACCTGGCTGGTCGGCCCCAGGGGGAGGCAGCACTGACTGCCATGCATCGTGCAGGTTTGGACCGCGCCGGGGCCGTACTGCTCACATGGCAGTCAGCTCTGCCAGTCCTCCCCGGCTCCCTGGAGTGGAGTGGCTGGCCTAGGGGCGGGGTAAGGCTGGGAGACCTGGTCTGTAGGCTTTCTCACCCCGCCTTGGGGGGCAGATTGCGGCAGGAGCTCAGAGGCTGGCTACAGACTGGCCAGCTCCCCCCCAGTGCCAGGGACAGGGCAGAGGGGCCCTGGCTCCAGTGACACCCTCTTAAACGGGGCACCTAGGGCTTTGCCCCAGTAGCCCTGCCCTGGTTACAGCCCTGTGTATTAGCAAGTAAAAGGAAGTTTAAAAGATTCCCACACAATTGTTCAGAAAGTATAAAAAAAAAAGCTTCAAGCACAACTACCTATGGTACTATGAGAAATGCAGGTAGAAGTAAAAGAGTCTGAAGATTTGGCTTTTATCTGCTGTTTTTACTGTACTTTTACTGATTTGACCTGCTTGATCAGAACAGACTTTGTCAGGCTCTGTTCTCATACTTCTTAGTCCCAGATGAGTACTGTGGATTAGGTTTAAGCATTTTTGACCTCATACTGCATAGTTCTTTGTCCTTTGCACTGTATCTCATGCTATAGAGCAATTTAACCTCTGTTCTCTGCGATAGGTTAGGTCTATGCTGCAAAAGAGATGAAACAGCTGACCTAGTGTTGTGGATGGAGGAAGTCCTGCTCCAACTCGTGTCTCAGCACAAAAGGGAGCAGCACCACTCATTCAGAGTAGGCCACTGAGGAAGAATGCTTAGTGGGGGCTTTAATCAGAGAGTTGCATCAGCCCCCACAGAGAAAACCAGCAGCCCTGAAGATTTGAATGGAGACCTGCCACCAACAGCTGACTGCCTGGAGTCAGACGTTCAAAGAACTACCACCATTGGGGATCCCAAAGGCCTTGATGGGAACTAGATGAGAGCATTGTGAGACATGGTAGGGAATAGCTTAGGGAGATGGAGTCATCAACACATTGTGGAGGGATTACTGCTGGCCAAGGTGGTGACCATGCCTGTCATAGATAGGGCAATGGGCTGGAGCATAGTGAAGATAAGTGGACCCACATCCTTCTACTTCATCTGCCACTCCCCTTTAAGTGACAGGGACTCTCTGCCTAAGCTTCTGACAGCAGAGAGACATGAACCCCTGCTGTAGCTTCGGATGGCTTGCTTGCCCAGCCCTGTCGCAGGGTCATGGCAATAGGCTGCCTGCTTACTATACCCTTCTTGCTTCAGGGGCAAGATTCTAAACTGTTTGCCTGCCCTACTTACTTCACAACCCCAAAACAGTGATACAGACTCTGAACATTGGGCCATCTCGTCTCTCACACCTCTGGATAATCTGACCCTAAAGGAGGATGATGCGTACTTACCCCTGTCACAAGGTCCCATAGTGTTTTGTGCTTGGAGGTATCTGGATCATTTTTGTTGTCCATCCATCTACAACTTCTGTTTCAAACTATTGTTAACAATGGCTCATTTTGTGGTTTTCATTTTCTTAAATTTTATTTCATGGGTAGAATTTGAGTCTTATCTGCCTTTGTAGCTCATTATTTCCATTAGTTATAGGCCTTTTTAAAAACATATCCACTAAAAGACAGTCCCTAGCAGACCTACACATAACAAAGACTTTTCATGATCATTTTGCAACTCAAGACAGTGCTTGTAGTATGACTTCCAAAGATTTGTGGTCTACTTCTGCCTTGACTGATTTCTGCTATGAATATTTTAATAGTCTTCCATAACCAACATTTCTTTTTCAATCTCAGTGGCAGTTCTAGTGTGTACTTTGGAAAGACTTGCCACTGAGAGATCATGTAGACTCTAGAGCCGTGATCTCCAGCCTTTCTCCAGCAGTTTTAACTGCAACTGCTGCTCAGAAGTTGATCTTGATAGAGGGGTTGGAGATCACTGCTCTAGAGGAAGGATGATCTTGTGGCATGGACCCTGGACTGAAGATCTGGGTTCAAACACCAATTCTATCACAGACTTCCTATATCACTTTAGGTTATTCATTTAGTATCTCTCTGCTTCAACATGCCATCTGTAAAATGAGGAGGTTAATACATCTTTACATAAACCTTTTGTCATACTGTTTCTTTAATTTCAAGCACCTTGGACCATCAGTGCTGTTCTGGTCTTGGTTGAAGTGTCTAACAGTATGTCTACACTAGAGCCTTAGATCAGCTTAAGGAAGGTTAAGTTGCCCTACCGACTCCTGCAGCCTCACTGGGCTTTTATTAAGTCGACTTCAGTGCTTCCTTAAGTTGACTTAATAAAACCACTTCTTAAAGTTGACTTAATGCTTAAGCCAATGTAGATGGGGAAAGCCTTTCAATCAACCTAATTGGCCTCCAGGCCCCTCCCAGAGTTCCTGGCCACTAGGAAGGGCACCTGCCAGTGTGGGTGCAGGCAGTCAACAGGAGTTTTCAATGTGGACTCTGTAATCGACTTAACAAGGTCAACTTTAAGTCAACTTAAAGTTGATCTCATTAGGTCAACTTAACAGAGCCTCCAGCATAGACATATCCTAGGTGTTTCAATAATACAGATAACAATCTGAATCAAGACAGATGCTTCTTTGGCAGTCATTGTAGAGCCATACTATATGCCCTTGAAACAACAAGCTGAGTGGAATAGTTAGATGTGGAAATGTATGGAGAAATTTGCTTAGACACATTAACATGCCCAGGAGTATCTGTAAATTCTCCTCATTTAGGAGACTTTCTGCTTGTGTAATTGCCGCCACCTTTCTTGGGTCTCATAGAACCCCTTTGTCACTAAGTGCATGTCTTGAAAACTATTACATTCAGCCCAGTCCTGCATTTTTCCCCCTTACAGCCATGTTCTCCACAGTTTCTAATTGTGTGTTGATCATTCTTGCTGTAAGTGAATCAATCAGCAGTTATTTCTGTTCCCCATTCAGAGGCTCAGAGATCCATGTGCAAAGGCAATCTCAAAAGGAAGGTCTTGCTAAGTGCTTCTCCACTTGCTGTCAGATCCCTTTCACACAGACAGAATCTACTTGCTCCTCTTCTTCCATGCAATAAAACCAGGTGTATTAGAAAGGCACCAAGGTTTATTTCCTGATCCCAGGTGCCTGACTTAGGTCAATATTACAAAAAGATCAATATTTTTGTCACATGGCAGGGATCCATATTCACACAACCCAGATCCTCAGACATTTATGCACCTAAATATGTTTGGAGGGTTTTTCCCAACTCTAGAGGCTACTATTACACTCTTGAAGTTAGTAACTTTACAAAGCTATTAAAATATTCTGTTGCAGCTTGAACTAGTAGATTAATACATAGGGTGGGAATTTACTTAAGTTGGGTATTGAAAGTAAGTAACTGAATGCTATTTATGGCTCTCTTAAATAGTTCTTAAATAGCTCATATATTTATTGGCATTCCTGCAAGTAGCATAAGCTTCCCAAGCCAGTTATAAAATGGCCCCTTTTTAAAGCCTAGGATATTCATTTAATGTTCCACACCATTCTGAATCTTAATGAAATCATGACCTCAGGATCTTATTCTGAAAGTTTTGAGGGGTTTTTTTTGCCCACTGTCTTTGCCAAGGCACAAAAGCCACAAAGTAAAATTGTAAGAGGGATGGAATGAGGATGGGAAAGAATGAGAGTCAGATGAAAGCATCTGTCCACAGTGCTGTTTTCCTCTTCATATAAATTAAAAGATGCCACTGAATTTATTTCAGCTCTTCTTAGTGTTGTAAGCTTGCTTATTGGGAGGGTTTTCCCATGGTCTCACAACTATTTAAAAAAAAAAGATGCTCAGTTACTATTTATATTATATCATTTTCCCGTGTCTTTGAAATTCTGCTTTTGTATTAAAGACAAAGAATTCCTCTCAATTAATGTGCTTTAAGGGTTTCCTGCCACAAGAACATAATTAACTCTTTGCTGGCCTAACTAATTTCTGCATTTTAAAAAGTAGCCTGATAATGACAAAAGTGGAGCACTCAATCCACAGGGTAGCCATTAACTGCACTCTTATTGTGCAGTCTCAATTCAGACCACAATTACTGTCAGAGAATTGCACTGGAAGCTACTTCTTGTACGCAAACAAGAATAATATTCATTAAAGACCACTTTCAATAAAATACAATCTATATTTTAATGAATATTTGAGAAAGAAAATACAATCTTGGGTGCTGAAACCTGCAATATGGTTATTATTCTTTTAATAACAGACTTTCTCATGTACATTTACTGACAGATGTAATAGAAGGCAGCAGAAATGAGATGGCTGGTGTAAGAGCTTTGACTCAGAAGAAATGAAAAGCAGAGCTCATTGGAAATTAAGTCAATGTTAAATAAGGTTTTCCTAGAACCACCTTCATGAGACACAGCTTTTTTTTTTCCTGTGGGTTTTATTGATATCCACTAGGTTAGTGTACTCGACTTCAACCTTTCATGCCCAGTTAAATACAGGAACATGAGAAATTATAGAGACTGGAGAAGACCAGATGACCCCAGCAAGTCTGTTCCTTCTTGGGTCTGTTCCACAATATTTCTTTGATTCAAATAGTTACATACCTTCTTTTTTAGAGCATACATAGAATTTTTTTTATTATATGAGTGAAGATACAAAAAGCTTTCATTTCCCATTTCAAGAAAGTAAAAAACAAGTGTACCCATTAAAAACAATCTATATCATTTTCTATAAACCGTGAGAGGCTGAAAGGTCAAAGTTAAAAATGGAGTCATGATATATCATTTTCTGCAAGGATGTGTAGCTGGAATACATTTGTTCAATACAACATGGGCTTCCATTTCTGGCCCTGCTTGTAATATTTGATGACATTTCATTGTCACATGTATCATTTTAGTTATTTGCTGTACAATAAGAGGCTTCAAAAGACTGTAGGGAATCTGTATAGGAACACCTGTTTGCTGGTTACTGATTGATAATGCAGCCCTCAGCTGTTGTACAAGAAGGGTTGTTGTAGTGTAACCCGGGAATGTTGTTTGCACTAGAACTGAATTGCTGAAGAATAAAGCAGAGAATCAGCTAGTGTGACAATATCAAAGTTTAAAAGCAAAGAGGAAAACTGCAAAATTGCTCTCTACTAACCAATTGGGTTTGACTAGTGGAATGTTTCATGGTAATAAAGTAATAAATATATTCTGAGTACATAGAAATAATGATGCTTCAACTGAGGAAAAGATGGCATTATTCGCTCCCATCTGCTCCCACCCTTTCTCTTTTGTACCAGTTCATACCCTGGCCAGTCTGAGTCCAGAATAATAACAATTGAAAAAGCTTTTATCATGTAACTAAACTTGTCATGAATAGTGCATACCCTTTATTGTTAATACTGCATAATTCCTTTCATTTAATACAGGATGAATACTTGGTAACAGAACTAATAGAAAATGTGTGGCCCCGAAAGAAGTGGTTTCTCCCTTAAAGTTAGGTATTGCACTGTGTCTAACATCTAACGTGTATTTTAATTCTTTTTTTTTTCAAACATGGTGTGTGCCTGGATGATTCACTAATTGAATGTTTGTAAAAGTGGATGTGTTTGAAGTATCTGCAAACGTTTTGTGAATGCAAGCGTTTCATTATCGCCTGTTGCTGGCAGAGAGAAAAATCTTCCCAGCTAAACATACCCTGCTTATGTGTGCCACTCATGCATGGAGTGAAATGTGTTAACCTCTAAACAATTTAGAAGTTGGTGCAGTTAATAGGTAGGACAGATAGTTACAAAGTCCTGATTAACTACAGAATACCTAGACATGTGAAAACTTGTACATAGTGAAAGCAAGAGACAGTGGCTATTTACCATAGTACAGCACAGGTACAGGTCTGTGATGGTTGGAATTCTGAACAGCAACAGTGCCCTCTTTTGGCAAAACAGTGTACGATGTTACCTCACTAACAGGTAAAAAGGTCTTTTCCTCTAAACATAGAAATTGTTATAAAACATGATAAAATTATTGAAAGAGGGATCAACATAAAGAAGCCAAATTGCATATAACCTTTATCAGTAAGTGACCTTGACTATAAAAAACACTCATCTGTGAAAGAGTGAGAGTGGTGAAAAGATTGAAATATTGCGCCAAGGAGTTCAATAATTGTGCATACCTGTGCTACTGCAGCACAATTTCTTAACTCTTTACCTCTCTAGATTGAATAGCATTTGTAAATTTGCTGCTCAAGACAGGATTTAATTTTTCTGAACAAAAAGACAGGAATGAGCACGACTGGAGTCTAGTTAGCTGTGACTCTAGCTTTGCATATTGTCATACAGAGAATGCATAGACACATTCACCAGAGTCTTCTGCTTTAGGTGTATATCCATGTGCAAGCAGGAAAGGGATATAGAAAAAGACTTGCATTATTTTATTTACTTTCATCCAAATGGCTGGTGTACACAGTTCTCCCTGCTATAGAAGCAGCTTTATCATTTTTTAAGGTTAATCCTTTTTTATTTGCTTCTTGCTGAAGGGTGATCGTCAGTGGACATCAAGAAGATGCCAGGAAGTCCCCAGTTCTTTTAGAGGCAGGGAGGTGGTTTAGAAGCCCTTATGGGCATTTATTCACAGGCTGCTCTGGTTGTGATGCAGAGCTATATTTCCTGTGGAGTAGCAGGATGAATTCTACTTAAGAGCACCACAAGCCTCCTGAAAGTCATTGGCTTCCTTTACTATGTGTGTGTGTGGGGGGGGTGGTAATTTGCTATGTTTCTTTAAGGTGTGCAGCATATTTTCCCCACACACCTTCCTCCTGTATGGCAGGACAGCCGGCCCCCTGCCCACTTTTCAGCAAATTGTTCTCAGTGGAAACAACTCAGCAACAGCTCTTACATTCCCGTGGGTTATGAGACAGCAATTTTAGGCATCCTGAAGTGGGATTTTCTCCCACAAAAGCTCATGCAATAAATAAATTTGTTAGTCTTTAAATGCCGCAGGACTCCTTGTTTGTTCTACTGAACTAGACTAACACGGCTGCCTCTTTGCAACTCAAAAGGTAGAGGAGGGTCCTTACTCACTCCTTCCAAATGACCTCCTTATTCCTAGCCATAACCAGCCCCTTCTTAAGATATGTATATACCTTTGCTTTCCCCATTACAGTCTGTGGTAGAAAGCAGAGTTGGTGCAGCACGTCACAAGCAGACTTCAGACAAGAGAGGGATTCCATTCTCAGAGTTCTGGTTCCAGTCCAAATTTCTCAGCCTTGGACTGTTCAGTTCTTGGGTTTGGGTTCAAATAGAATCAACCTAAAGTTTTGATGCAGATTCGTAGTCCCCAAAACTAAAGGCTCTCATATTCAGATATGCTATCTATCTCTGTCAGGAACCATATCATCTGAGTTGAGGTTTTATTACAAATTTAAACTCAGACCTCAAATGGCACTGAAATTGGGTGAAATTCAGGCTGCGGTAACCGAGATTTTTTATTTGTATAGAACAAAACTTGGCTAATTTAAAGACATGCGCTGTGAACCTGGTGCATTTTGCACAGCTCTTTCTGAACTAAGTTTCCTATATCTACATCCTCCATTATGCATTTTAAGGTTATATAACTAGATGAAAGTAGTTAGAAAGGAACCTTTCTTCATTCTTCTGCTCTTTTCACTTGATGCTAAAATGAATGAAAAGTCACACAAAATAAAACTAATGTAGAAAGAACTTATATTTGCTGTCATGTAAAGTGTGGCGTAATTCACTGAAATAGAAATGTGATCTAAGTATTTCATGTTAATAAACAATGAAATATCTGTCGCCTTCAGCTTAGTATCAGTCTTTCTTTTTTAGAGAATGGACGCGGGTTTAGAATAATGGCGCCTGTGTATTCATTTGTTGTCCAACTTGCTTTGGAGATAGGATAGCCCCATGCCTAAAAGTTCATGCACTGAAGCTACTGAAAATTTTCATCCACTGTGATCCTTCACCACAACAGTATCCCCCTTCATGCACAAGCAGTTCTGAAAAGCTGTCTGTCTCTCCAAATGCTGATGTTCGGCACTGGGCTGAGCTTTCAAAGTGAGCACCTGAGGAAGAGCTGGTAAAACCACACTGGTTTCTACTCTACTGAACCTGGAGATGGAAAGGAAAGGTTTTGTTTTTTTTTTAAATTCTTAGAGCATTTGAGACTCCCAGCCACACAGTCTTATAATAAGCAGGACAAATGACTGTAAAACATACAGTTTGTGTATTGGGGCAAGGAACCAAAATACACAAAATACTACCTTTTTATTTCAGGTTTAACATCCGTCATGTTTACCTTTCTGTTTTGTCCAGTGCTTAACACTGCAGAGACCTGATCTGGTCTCAGGAGTTCTGTGCTCTCCCTTAATCAGAATAGCACATAATAATAGCTTAAGAAAATTATGCTGCACATTTGCAGCTAAAGTTAGCTTGCAGTATGATCAAGTAATTGCTGATCACCACATCTTCCTACTTGTCTTCCTCCTTCTGCAGTGTATCTTTTATAGCCATCTATAAATCTGTGTCAACCACTGTCGGACTCTGGTTTCAAGTGAAGAAATCTAATCACTCAGTGGCCACATCTGACTTTTTAGCATGTCAATTGTGCAGTCTGTCACTGACACAAACTCAGCCATTGTATGACTTTCCAGGCAGCTTTGTTCCCTTAAACATTATTTTCATTTGATTCCCCTTTGATCCTAAGGAATTTGCTTACTATTACCTGACTGAGAATACATCCTTGTGCAAATTCCTCATTGCTCATGACAGCAGTATGCAAACCCTTATTATGCTAAAGAAGAGGTGGTTCCCTATAGCCATATACATTTTCTCTTCAAATGTGCTTAGTGACCTTCAAGACCATGCACATAGTGGTGCACAAATTATATGGGCAGCAGTTTCCTTTGGAACCAGAAGTAAAAATCTTTAAATGGAAGTCCTGCTTTGAGGGAGACAAGGAATACATTCTTCTCTGCAGTGAGCTTCTTGTTTTGTAGCGAGACTTGCTGAGAATGCTGAGCTCAGAGAACTAATGTAAACTGCAGGGACTTTTACTGAGGAAAGTCTTGTACTATGTTTTGATGTAATAATTAATTAATAGGCATGCAGTTGCTTAATGCTGGTGTTGTGCATTATTTTTCCTAACAAAAGGATGCGTTAGAATTGCTGCAAACCACTTTTTTTTATGTCGAGAATAGCAAAAACTATCATTAACAAGCTCCTGACACTGTAATGCTTCTGTGCACAGCTTAGTTTTCAAAAGAAGGTGTAGGACATTCCTTTGCTCTCTTGTTGAAGGTTAGCTGGAGATGAGTAAACCAGTTCAGCTGAAATACAAACAAACTCACACTTTCCCAAAACTTGAATAAAGGATGTGACAATTTTTTTGTAACAATTATTTTTCACTTTCCAATGACTTTGCAAGGTTGTTTTGCTGGATCTGACGCCAGCCATATAAGAGATACCACTCTTGTGGTGTGTCTAGCCTAGTTTAGCTGACTTATCTTCTTGGGATATTACTGGTCAAGTAAGGTTTAGTTCAGCTAAACATTCCAAAATCTGAATGTTTAACAGCCATTTTGATTTGAGTATTTCACTGAACTGACCCTATTGAAGCTAACCCATCCAGGCCACCACAGTGTTACAAGGTCTCTTGGTGGGGATACCCCTGGAGTCAAACCTCCATAGGCAGAAGCATCATGGGAAGGTCTCCATTAATATTGTGAACCACTTTGGGAGGGGTGGTTCATCAGCTCTTCTTGTTTGGAAGGATAGTCAAAATCCCCCATATTAAGTGGAGTTAAAACCAGAAGCAAAGTGGAAACACTGGGGTTCCAACTGGGATTAAAAACAATTCCTTTTGGACCTGCTGTGTGGGTTTTACTGATTGCCACAACACTAGGTCTGGGTCCTACACCTGCATGGCATGGCAAGTAGCTATGGAATCCCTGACTATTTGAAAGTGGGGAAGCTGAAAATTTTCTTTATCTAAGTCAGCCCAGCAACACTGATTAGAATAACCCCTCCACACAGTGACATTAAAATCCCATCCTTAATTAGACATGTAGTGGTGAATCTCCGAACCTGAGTGTGGAACCCACTGGCTGCAAGGCACACGCACGCACG
The DNA here is from genome assembly GCA_007922195.1 of Podocnemis expansa. Classification (NCBI taxonomy): domain Eukaryota; kingdom Metazoa; phylum Chordata; order Testudines; family Podocnemididae; genus Podocnemis; species Podocnemis expansa. Next base: position 31,088,042 of record ML681984.1, read on the forward strand.
CATGCACACACACACGAAGATTAGATTCTCTGGGCCTTGTGATAAAGGTAGATCACACATAAGTATTGTATCTTAACACAAAACTTCTCCAGACAAAAGGTGGGTGACACTAATCTTGCTTTGATACAACTGCCCACTATGTGTTGTACAATAGTAGTCTATTCACATACTGAATCAAATTCTAATGACCTTGTGCAGATTTTAGAAGACAACTAACAGGAAGAGGTAAACACTGGAGTAGGGAGAAACAACCCTGTTTTTCAGGTGAAAATTGGAAGATTTCATCTGGGATAGCTGGAGTACGGATGAACCTGGAAGCATTCATTAATCTACAAGGACAACACAACCCTGGGCTTGACCTTATGAAAGGGGGAATGTCAGCCAATCTGATTGAAAAGGGTGGGAAACAGACTTGGTAAGCAGTCCTGTATGAGACAGGGGAATGCTTTATGTGTTAAAGTTAAGTCTCTGGAAAAATGTTATGATTTTGTTTTATATGCACAAATACTGGAAACAAATTGATACTTTCTATACCGTGAATCTCTTTTCTTTGTTTTCTTGCAACATGCTTGATTTCATTATCTGTATCTAAGTTCAGTCAAATAGAGTGATGATCCTGAGTGGAATCGTGCAAGCTGGTGTGTGCTATTCCTGTGGGTGTAGCAAGTCTCAGAGGTCTGTCAGTGTTCAGTTGAAGAGAGGCTGGGCACTTCTGAGCAGTGTTTGGAGGACTCGGGGGTTGGTGTGTGCCTATTGTTAACCTACAGAGACAGTGAGGCCTGCAGAAGTATAGATGGCAGTGCTTGTGTTGCCAAATACTAGTGGATTTGGGGCGCCGATCCACAGGAGGCACACACAAGGCTTCATTATGCTAAGGACATGAAATAGCTAAGTGCCTCTCAACCCATGGTATCCCTGGGAAGTGTCATACAGGGAAACTGAGCAACAGGCACAGATGTAAATGACCTGCCCAAGGTCATGTGCCAGGCCTGTGGCACACCTAGGACTACAACTAGACCCCCCTGACTCCTTTAGCAACAAGGCCATACTTCAACTCAGAGATTCAAATGTAAATACGAGCACTATGAAACATTTTGGGGTTTGGGGTCATCTTTTGATTTTAGGTTGAAAAATCAATGAATATGAGGTTGCAGCATGTTACAGTGCATGGCACTCCACTCAGCGAAGTGGTACAACATTGGCTTTTCAATTCACACAGGTTTTTAACATTCACATACTCATAGTGGCTGGTCACAAATATAGTACACTAGAAGGAAAGGAAGGAGAAATTAGAATCAGACTAAGTGTACACTGAAACCATCGAGGGGGGAAAAAGATCACCCACAGAAGGAAAGGAAAGCTGGAAGGAAAGAACAGAAAAAGGCAAGGAAGAATAAAGTGAGGCAATTGCAATGGGGCTGTTCTTTCCAAAGTATAACACCATGAATCTGCGGCTTGTGCACTGAGGCCAAAGTCTGCAGGTGCACTGTCATCACTGCAATTATTAAACAAAACATAAAGGGGTTAAAGATGTGTGAAAATTGGGAGTTACACCTGCCAAAAATGCTGACTGCAGTTGCACTGGGCATATGTAAAACTAAGTCTGCAAAGGACCATAAATTGCCTGCACCTGGTGCACATTCATATTGCCAGGAAGCCCAGCCATCAGTGAGAAGGATGGACCCAACCAGAGGAGGCCAATTTATTAATACATAGCTAAAAGGAGAGGCTTATGATCATACACATTCTGGTTTAGAAACAGACCTTTTCAAAGACAAAAGGCTGGATGTGCCCTTATCCAACACCAAAATGGCATATACAGACATTGAACATAGGTGGAATAGCAGGGGGTAAAGGTGGTTGGTTTGGTAGGTCCCTAGTGTAGGTGGATGAGGCCCTTATGCACCTCACAATGTTGTAATATCCTATGCATGGTCATCATGAACTCATGGATACAGCTTCTCTTATATATTCAGGGGAGAGTATATAGCATGCGTCTGAGCAGTGGGGAATCCAGGGAAAGGAGCAGTGTGAAGGAAAGGAGAATATGTATCTAGCCTTCCATCGCCCCCAGCCATTTAAATTATCCCTTCCACTGCCCACTGCATCCCATCAGCAGGTCTAGGCACTGAAGAATGCGTCCAGTGGTGATGGGAGAAAGCATGGATGCAAGTGACATTGGAGGGCAAGGAATTAAAGATGTTGCTTCCATGTCAAAATCCATGGATCTATATGTTATAAATACACTATTTCCTCTGGTTTGTAAGAACTCTGACAGTTGTGTCTGGGATGCAGGCAGGCAGCAACATTATACAAAGAAAACCACTTCCCAAAAAAGTCATGGAAGGGCTAAAGGATTTTGACTGTGACATATTGGTTATGTCCCAGGTTCTTTGCACAGGGCTGAAACATCCTGAACCAATAAATAAGGGTATGTCTACACTTAGAGCTGAATTTGAATTGATTTCCATCAATTCAAATTCTATTAAGTGCATGGACACACTGGGTTTCCCTCAATTCAAGCTGAGGAACGCCTCAGTTTGAATTGATGAAAGCTGACTTTGAATTGGTCAAACCTCATTTGACTTCAAGGTCAGGGTCAATTCAAACTGCGTAATTCGAACTTACCCAGTGTGATCATGTCAATTCGAATCCACTGTTAGTTTGAATTAGCCACAGCTTGATTTTTCCCTATACAATAGCGCCCCCTACTGAATTCGAACTAGCAAGTCCTGTTCATGGACATGCCAATTCAAATTGGATTTTCTAGTGTGGCCATGTGAATTCAAATTGACTGGATTTGAATTAATAATTATTAGTTCAAATTGACTAATTCAAAACTCTAAGTGTAGACACAGCCTAAGATTATTGTGAATGGATTGGTAGCAGGGGAACGAGGATAAGGATTGCCTGTTGATTGGCTAAACTAACTTCAGCACTGGGACACTGAAATAGAACAAAGTCAGCAGAAGCCTTGGAAACGGTAAAGACAAAGGCTGTGCAGTTACTGAAAACATGACCTTGGTCTTATTTCTCTATAGTCATGGCATGATGTGTGTGGAAGGTAGTAAATACATGCAACAAATTTGTTTCATGTGTACAATAATCAATTGGCTGCATGCAAACTTATTGGCAGGTACATAATGCTCAGGCTCTCCTTAATGAAAAAGAGTGAGTGAAAGCAGCAAATTAGGTCTTGGACTATGTCATAATCACTGTCTTGCCTCCTAGAGATGTGATTGGTGCCCATAGCTATGCCAGCCAGGGGAGAGCTTTTGTTCTGAACAAAAACACCCTTACTGTGCTTCACCATCACTTTATCTCCAGGAGTGAAGGGAATCACAAGGTGGATCCAGTCTGTATTGCTCAAGCACTAAGTGTGCTGTTTATATTATGAAGCACACTAGAAGAAAACCTTCACACTAACCTTAGGTACTCATCTTTGCAAGTCCCAAGAGACTTAGATACTTAAGTCCCATTTTCAATATTGACCTAGACAACTTTGACCCAAATTCTCTTGTTTCTATCTGTATTTGAGGCCATAGGGAGGTTTAGTGAGAAAACATGAATTGTAGTGTGGAGAAAACACCCAACTTTACATTTCTGTCTCTTTTGAGTCAGATAGTACACTCAGGTGCCTTTGTCAGTGTCTGATTGCGGTTGGGCAAACTAGATGAGCTTCAATTCAGATAAAACAGGTGTGTGTTCACATAGCACTCTTATTTCGAAACAACAGAGGTTGTTTCGAAATAAGAAATACCCTGTTCACACGACTCACGGTTGTTTCACAACAATGGCACCCGTTGTTTCGAAACAACGGCGTTGTTTCAAAACAACTTAAACCCCATGTGGGGATGAAACAATGTTGTTTTGAAATGATTGTTTCAAAACAATGCTGTCTGAACATGTTGTTTCGAAACAGCAGTGACTTGTTTCGAAATAACTGTTGCCTGAAACTGCTATTTTGCTTTGAGCTTTTTGCTTAATTCAGATTAACAAACTGTTAATTCGAATTAAGTTATTTCGAAATAAGGCATTATTTCAACACAAGTTGTTTCAACACAACTTGTATCGAAATAATGCCTGTGTGTGAACACAGCCGTGGAGTTAATTGATCTGGAGATGCTGTAGAAAGATCTGACAAAGATTACATCTGCCCTTCAAGAGAATGATTCATTACTTCCTTTTAGTACTAATAGTATAGGAGTCTGGTTAGATTCCAGTTTCTTCACAGATGATCATGGAAGGGCAGCCAATATGTGTCCCTCCCCCTCCACCCCCAGCTGAGTCTGACTAGAAATTGATGACTTTTTCTGATACAAGATCTCACATGATGAATGCCGTTATCCCCTCAGGGTTAGATTATTGGACTATGCTCCCTTCCAAGCTACACCTTAAACCCATTTTGAAGCTCCTGGAGAATTTGGCAACCCGCTTGCTTAGAAAGACATCTTACTATAAGCATGCTACATTCATTCTACAGTAATGATGCTGGTTGCCTGTGGGGCTCCAGGTTGAATTTACAGTGCTGTAAAGACCAAAATGTCAATTTCCAAAGGGATAGCCGTGTTAGTCTAGTCCAGCAAAATAAACAAGGAATCGTGTAGCTCTTTAAGACTAACAGATTTATTTTTCACATGAGCTTTTGTGGGAGAAAACCCCACTTCCTCAGATGCTTCAAAGATGGGTGAACTTACCCATCTTCAAAGCATCTGAGGAAGTGGGATTTTCTCCCATGAAAGCTCATGCGAAAGACCAAAATGGTCTGGATGCTGCTTACAACAAAAACCTCCTCTCTCCTCATGTGACTATAGGAGCTGAGCTCAGCAGAGGCACTTGTGTTGGACCTTCATGAGTATGACAGGCAGCTCTTCATGAGTCCCCAGGTATAGAACCTCCTTCCCGCCACCTCAAAATAGCCCAGATTTGTTGACCTTCATGGCACAGTTCAGGTCTGGTTTTTTTTCATGGGGGCTTTTGAAAAACAGAGCTTCAGATGTATTGTTTTTTGGGTTGAACCAGTCATTGTTATTTCTAGAATCATAGAAATGTTGGACTACAAGGGACCTAGAGAGGTCATCTTGTCAATCCCCATGTGCTGAGACAGAAGCAAGTATACTTAGACCATCATTGATAGATGTTTATTGTAAATACCTACACAGCCTCCCTTGAAGCCTATTCCACTGCTGAAGTATCCTTAAACTTAGACAGTCCTTGACAGTGGCTCTCTGGCTGTGTATTAAGCCTTTACCCTCTTGTCTAACCATCAGTGGACATGGAGACAACAGTTGATCCTGGTCCTCATTATACAACTCTTACATATCTGAAGACTGTTATAAGTGCCCCCCTAAACCTTGTCTTTATTTCTCAACACTAATCATATCCAGTTCTTTAAAATTTTTCTTTGTAATGAGAGCTTTGTGTTTGGTTATCTGTAATTTTAAATAATTACTGAACGCTCTTAGGCACCCATTTATTAGCTGTATACTTCCAAATGAATATAATAGTTCAATACCTTCCACACAAGATAACCCATTCCTTATCTTGGCTTAGGGGAAATCAAAGTGAATCATGGAACATTCTAATATGGTCATATGGGTGCTTGTATTATTTTCTAACATGAAAATGAAATGCAAGTAAAACTGTGAAGGATGATGTGGCCTATCAGAAAAGTTCTTTAGACCAAGGTACAATAAGATCCCAAGGAAGTAAAATACTATCACAAGAAGGATACGATTTGATGAATGCAGTAGCCTTACATGATTCCCTAAATAACTTTTGTTTTCCAACACCAAAATCTATTCAGCAAAGATTCTGCAAATAAAAATCTTAATATTCTGGGAAAAGTGAAATAAAATGTATCATTGTCAGTGTTAGATGGTAATATGAATATTTAACTTAACAGTATGGCATATGCCTATGAATCGTAAGAAATCCCTCCCTCTTTCTCCCTAGCGAGATAAATATGATTTGTCACATAGAGAGAATATTCTATGCCACAGGAATAATCAGAACACATTGTTGGCTCCAATTTTCCATCATTATTTTTCAGTATCAAACAAGAGTAAAAGTTGAGGACACAATTTGGTCATGGGTAGAAAGAGAATTAGCCATATAATGTGAGCTACTCTTGGACGTAGAACTCGAAGGAAATGCTGCTGGTGTCAATTCACATAGTTCGTTGTGCTTACTAATACTATGAAAGGATTTTTATTTTCATTATTATGTACTTTGCATGTTGTTTATATTAAATCAATGGACTGCTTGTGTCCCTGCAGCTGATCCATAAGGCTTTTTTCAAAGAAAGCTGAACTCACACAGACAAAGACTGATTCTTCATTCATCTGACATGTCATGCCAACAAATGGTTTTTTTGTGCACTCTGTCAGTTTCTTAATCAGAGTGTCACACCGGTCCATAGCACCTTCCCAGCTCTAAAGCCTCTTCCAACACTTAATCCTTCAACCTGTATATGTTGCAAAGACATTCAGATGAGGCTCAATAATATATGGAATTTACATGTTTCTGCCATCACTTCGATTTGTCACACATCATAATTATTCTTCATCCTCTTCCCCTCCTTCTTCTTTCAAGGTCTAAAAAACTGCCATTAGGTTTAAAAATAGCTATGTTTTTTTCTGGATGTAGTATTTTGTCCTGGTGAATTATCTTGCATGTCATATGTTCCTATGGACTAACGTCTGAAGATGGATCACCAACAATAAGTGAAGCAGGGTGAATAAAGAATCCATGTCTGCCTCACTTTGTGAGGGAGAGAAAATAAACTGTACATAATGTTTCACAAGCTGAAACCATAAATTGTAGGTTTGAAATAGCCTGTACAGGGCTTGAACCACAGGTTCTATACTTTCATCATAGAAAAGAAAATGTTTTTGTATGGAAGCTGTTAACTACTATAGTACTATATACAGAGGCATATCTTCTATGTAGGTGTTTTGTGCTTTGCCTGATGTATTCATGGGGAAATTCAGAGTTTGATGTTCTGGGGTACTGAGTGCACAATGTCCTCGCTGACTTCAAAGGGAACTGAGTGCACTTAGCGCCTTGCAGCATAGCATGCCTACGTTGGCAACATGGACTAGGATCCCTTGTTTAAAGCACTGAGGAGTGCTGCAATCCTATACTAAACCATGAGGGATAGCTTTGCAAGAGCTATGGTGCCTCACCATATGGAATTGCCTTCTGGAACTCTAAGGTCTGCATGGCCTCTGACACTCCCCTTAAAGAGATAAAGCATTCACTCTTTTTCATGACAGACTGGTCCGGAAGGGAAACCAGGACTGGTCCATTCTGCTTCCCATCCCCTGTTGGACTGGTCACTGGCAACAGCAAGGACTAATTCTTGCACTCAGGGACACACAAGGACTGCAACAGTGGCTGGCCCTATGTGGATGTTCAAGGTGGAAGTTGTTTGCTTCTATGCCCCTTATCCACTGCTAGGCACAGTCTAGCTTGCAGGAAAGGTGCAAAGTCTTGCACAATTCCATTTTCTCATCAAATCTGTTTACTAAGCACTGCATTTCCAAATGAAGCTCCACTTTTCCTGCAGGTTGTTCCCAATAAAGAGCATCACTGCCCTCCTTAAGATGGATAACAGTTATTTGCCCTGCCTAAGCTGCTCTGAGTCCAATTAATGTAGATGCCTCTTACCTCCAAATTCAGTTAGTACAGGTTCTCTCTTCGGTATCCGCTAAAACAATTAATGTGGGCTGTCCTCACCTCCAGGGTTCTACCTCTGTGGCCTCCCTGCCATGACTTAGCTTCCTCCTCCATCGAGGCAAGCAGAGAGGCCCAACATACCAGCTACAGGACAAGCGTGGGGTAAAAGCCCAGCAGGCCAGAGTCAGTTCACTCTTCCTCACTTCCCACACTTCTGTGAAAGTGGCATCAACCTAGCCTGCTTGCACTCTCTTGCCACCTCCCCTATCCAAAACCTGTTGTTGACTCCTGTCCAGCTTCTCCCTCCCTGGCATGCCAGTCTGCTCCTTTGAAGTGATGTGCAGAGGATCCTGTCACCAAGGCAATTGGAACAGGGTTTCCTCATCCTTCCCCTGCCCTTAGCAATTTCTTCCTCTCCCATCTGAGAAGGCAGCAAAGAAAAGGATTGAGCTGCAACTTGAAAAATACTGCCTAAGGCAGCACATGCACAAGCTCTCTGTACAAAACCTACTGCAGTCCTTACATTAAAATGCTATGAAGGAATAGTTAAATAAATACAACTGAACTACAGCTACTAAATGAACAAGCATCCTTTTAGAATGCATTCTTCTTGATTTTCATCATGCTGACTCGCTAACTTGCCCGTGCACAACATGCAGTAGCATTTTTTGCTGTGGTTTTGCCTAATTATCAGTGTGCATGGTCGTACAGAGGCTCCACGGGGTATCATGGTTAAGTTCTGGTGCCACTAATTTATTTGTTGGTGACCATTTCAAGCATATTCTCAAATCCTTATTTGAAGGCTAGCATCTGAAATGATCATGCTTTATTTTCTTGGATCCTTCTTAAGATAAGGGTCAGCCAAGCAAAGCTTCATGAAATGTGCTTTAAGAATAGTTTCGCTTTAAGAACAGCACCTGCATATGATTTTAACCTCAGGCATTGCTTCCCATTCAACTTCTTTGAATCTGTAGATTAGGAGTAAAATCTGAGCTTCTGTTGATTCCTTTTTACTAGCCACAGTACCACGTAACCAATATTTCTTCTATACATAATCTCTAAGAACAAGCATTAACTAACATTGTTAAAATAGTCACATTGTTTGTGAACTTCAGCATCAGATCTTATTTACTTTAATCTCATGTCACCAGAGTCACAGCCAGTAAAACACCAGAGTGTCTTCTTATTAGACATTTCATTGGGCTGGTCATCTCTGTTCTGACATAGCATAATGACTGTGTTACAATAATGCTGCGGGATCCCTCTGTGGTAAATGTAGCTGCAGTAGAACTATGTTAAGTGGCTTTAATGTAATCCAACAACACTGACATATGAGCCAAACTAATCAAATACAACTGGGTTTTGGAACTCTTGTTTTCCACATAGAAGTAAATCCCTATTCAAAACATGAAGAGCTATACCAACAATCAGTTAGGCACGTACTCCAACCAGCAGGTAACTCAGCTATTGCTGACTTAGTTTTGCTACAGGCAAGAATGGATTTCCTCTGAGAATTTTCTTTATATAGTGAATTAATATGTAGTACATTGGGACTGTAACAATTGCAACCTGTTCTCCTATCTTTAATGTAGTCTAAGGACTGTATAAGGGCTCCAGGCCTCCAGTACAAGTTCACTGATGACTGCCCTTGCGCCTCAGAACCACATGACTGGTAGGTCAAAGATGTCAGATTCAAAGTCACTCTTCCACCTCTTTACTCATAGACCTTAAGATCAGAAGGGGCCATTACGATCATCTAGTCTGATCCCCCGCCCAACACAGGACACAGAACTTCAGCCACCCATGACTGAGTTACTGACATCCTGAAATAGTGGTTTAAAGACTTCAGCATACAGAGAACTCACCAATAAGTGACCCTCATGTCCTATGCTGCAGATGAAGGTGAAAACCCCCCAGGATCTATGCCAATCTGCTCTGGAAGAAAAATTCTTTCCCAACAAAAAGCATGGCGATCAACTAAACCCTGAGCATGTGGGCAAGACTCACCAGCCAGGCACCCAAGAAAATAATTATCTGTATAACTCAGAACCCAGCCTAACAAACATTACACCACTGGCCATTGGCCATGTTTATAGCTAGTAGCGAAAGATCATTTAATTGCCAAAGCAGGCTGTCCCTAACCCTAACCCTAAATTTATCAAGCTTTATCAAGTTTTGAAACAAGCTAAGTTTTTTGTGCCCACTGTTCTGCTTGGAAGGTTGTTCCAGAACTTCACTCCTCTGATGATTAAAAACTTTCATTTAATTTCAGATCTGATGGTTGGTTCATAGCCTTTAGTTCTTATAGCCACTCTGGTGCTAAACTTAAATAATACCTTTCCCTCCTTTGTATTTATCTCTTTGATGTATTTACAGAGAGAAAGCATATCTCTCCTCAACCTTCTTTTGGGCTGGACTAAACAAGCCAAGCTCTGAGTCTTGTGGCATATCTCTCTGATTCCCTCCCTCATAACAGACAATTCATACAACCCACTTGGTTTACAAACCTGTATGCTCTGTATTTACAGTGGTAAGTCCCTTCTCCACAGTTTGTTTGGCCCTGAGGTTCTGGGCTTCTTGCCCCTGCTGGCTCTCAGGCAGTCTGAGTTCACGGCTTCTCCTGCCTCGCTATGGCTTCCTTCTTTCCTTTCCCACTCCCCTTGTATCCCTTGGTTCCAGGGAGTCAACTAGTCCTTTTTGCCTCATTAGGCAAGTTCTCTCTGGTGTTAATCAGCCAACAGCTGTGAGGCATTACTGACTCTGTTGGCTTTCTCTACAGGTCAGACAGTTGGGGTGGGCGTAGCAAAGACCCTGAGGCTGTGTCCACACCAGGGTTTTATTTTGAAACAATAGCCATTGTTTCAAAATAAAGCCGGGCATGTCCGAACGACGTTTCGTTATTTCAAATCGATGGGACCCTGTCGTTTCAAAATAATGGCCATTGTTTTTAAACAGTAAACCCTCGCATGCAATCGAAATAGCAGTTGTTTCAAAATGGTTGTTTCAAAACAACGCCATTTGGACATGTTATTTTGAAATAACACTTTTGCCCTTCTCCTTTCCAGGGTGCCTTCCTTTTTGTATATATTGGGTGGGGGCATTGGCCCAGCGAGGGGGCCATGTTGCCACACCTCCCATGCTGCCCCTCTCCTGAAGTGAAATAGCATGTCCACATACAGGGCATGCTATTTCACTTTGAGGGTTTCACTTATTTCGAATTAACATTTTCTTATTTTGATTTAAGTTATTTCAAAATAAAGATTTTATTTCAAAATAACTTATTTTGAAATAACAGTTTCTCTGTGAACACAGCCTGAGAGCTTAAGCCCTTCCACTCTGCTACAAGTCACCTCTCATAAGACAGGTTTTCCATCCTTGGATCATCTTAGGAGTCCTTCTCTGCACCTGTTCCAGTTTGAATTAATCTTTCTTAAACATAGGAGCCAGAACCGCATGCAGTATTCCAGATGAGGTCTCACCAGCACCTTGTAAAAGGGTACTAACACCTTCCTATCTCTACTGGAGATGCCTCCCCTGATGGATCCTGGGACTTCATTAGCTTTTTTCACAGCCACATCACATCCTATTATCACAAATATGCCCAGGTCCTTCTTGTCCTTTGTCACTTCCAAATGATAGGTTTCCAATTTATAGTAAACAATTTTGTTATTAGTCCCTAAATTCATAACTTTACACTGTCCAGTATTAAATTTCATCCTATTCTATTTCTCTAGTTCACAAGGTCATCCAGATCTTCTTATATAATATCCCACTCCTCCTCTGTATTAGCAATACCTCCTGACTTTGTGTCATTGGCAAACTTTATTAGCACTTTTTGTGCCAAGGTCAGCAATAAAAAGTTTAAATAATATTAGTCCCAAGACTGATCCTTGAGGAATTCCACTAGTAGCCTTCCTCCAGCCTGACAGTTCACCTTTCAGAAGGACCCACTGTAGTCTCCTTTTTAACCAGTTCCTTTTCCACCTTTCAATTTTCATATTAATCCAGATCTTTTCCAGTTTAACTAATAATTCCTCATGTGGAACCATATCAAATATCTTACTGCAATCAACTGTTCCAACATAAAGATGCAATAATTCCACTAAAATTAATGCAATTAATTTGGATTTAAGACGGTGTAGCTGAGGTTAGAAGCCAGACGAGAATGTCCAGTGAATTCGCCTTTGAAGCACAGAATACCTATAGATTTCAACCATATTCTATGGTTTCTTCTATGGCCAATTTCCAATCTCATTTTGCATATTGTTATCTTCCTCCTCCTGCTTACATTTAGCAGCAGGTGTGTGTTAAAATTAATCAGTTACACACATTCATTCACTCACTTATGCCTACCTTTAAACACCATGCACACCGAGAAATCTACAGCTGGAAAAAGTTATGAGAATCACTTAAAGTGCAGAAATCACAAACTGTCACACTTGAACACTGAACCATGTTACAAATATTTGGAACAAAAGCATACTTCACACAGTATGATCTTTTTAGGGCCCTTGGATTTATGTGAGCCAGCCAGGAGTGTCTCTTTTGAGCAGATTTTCAGAGAGCTTTGACTGAAGCAGTGTGTTGGAAGCATTCTGGAGCCTTGTATCACTAAAGCTGCCTTAAGAAAGTGTTAAACCTTTTAATACAAAAAAGTGAGTCTAGCTGCCAGCAATATTGTGTTTCCAGCTGAGTTAGAAAATACTTTTCATCACAATGAAGGTGTTCTTTTTTTTTTTAGTTCTCTTAATGGAGTTCAGATCCTTAGGAAAAATCATAATAGCTATGCAAACCTTAAAGCAAGCAGTAATGTTATGACAAATGTTATTAAAACTTGGCCCATTTCATCTAGCATCTCATGTTTGTGTAGCTTTTACACCTCCAGGTGATAAATTACCAAATTTGATGTCCACAAACATCTACAACAAATTACATAACAAGGAGACTTAATGGAGAAAAGCATCTGATTTGTTTTACAACTCCCTTTTTCATTTGATTTAAATAAGCTGATCTTTTAGTAAGATATAATACACCTGACAGAAGAAAAAAATATGCACTTATTTAATGGAGCATTTATTCTGTTTGCAAAAATTCTATTAAAATATCGGTAGTGACCTCTCTGTGCTCTTCTTACTGGTGTAAGTAGCCCCACTAGCTTTTGAGCATTGACTATACTATTGTCTTCTGAAATGTATAAATACAGCCAGCTCTGTGCATCACACAGAATACTTAAATCGAGCCAGTCTTTGTTTGACATCCAGTTTGTCTGGCATCTGACATTAGCATTGCTAAGTACCTAATTACTAAGTGCCTCCCAATTCAGATATTGTACCACCACATCATTCATCTGGTCCAGCAGCCAAAAAACAAAACAAGACAGCCAAGAAAAGAGAGACTTTTTGTACCCAGGGAAGTATTATGAGAAATAAAATATGCTAATTTAAAGACCTTGAAAATGGGAATGTTGAGGGAAATTAAAAATGATATTTTAGAGAATTAAAGTAGGAAATTTGATTTTCTTTTCCAAAAAATGTTGATCACCCTCCCTCCCCCCAAAACATGCCAGGACTCCATGGCAGAGAATAGATTTTCTCTAGAATGTAGCTCTGCTCTACAAAATGGCACCATGGGTGTCCAACAGCCAATGTAGCGATCCTTTCATGCCTGCTTGGTTCATACCAGGACTTTGGCAACACAGACCAGGTTAACCAATCTGTAGCCTAGAGAGCCCTGGCAAACTAATAGAGTTTTCTGTGTCTCCCAAACAAAATAAAGAATTGCCTTTGTAGTTATTGCTACCAGGTTTTGCCTCTTTTTTACTACAGGATATACTATGGTGGCTAGATTCACAAAGGGACTTAGCTGTTGCAATGCTGAGCATTGCAATGCCTAACTTTTAGGATCTAGAATATCACTGGGATTCACAAAGCCTGAGTTAGACACGCAGTCTTACTCCTCTAGGATGCCACAGAAGGGAGGTTCCTATCTCTTTGAATTATCAACTGGTAACCCTATACTGGAGTCAGTTGCCTAATTCTCATTTTTCATCACAAACTGCGGGACTGTTGAAACTAAAACACTTGGAGAAATTGTTTCATGTTAGTATATAGATATTCAGGTCTGCCTAGAAGGACTTGTCATTTATTTAAGTATGTTATAAGTGTATGTCTACACTGGAGGCTCTGCTAAGTTGACCTAACAAGAGTCCGCATTGAAAACTTCTGTCAACTGCCTGCATCCACACTTGCAGATGCATTGTGGGTAGCTGTCGCTGGTGGCCAGGAACTCTGGGAGGGGGCCTGGAGGCCAGTTAGGTCGACTTAAGTGCTTAGCCGACTACATTGGCTTAAGTCGACTTAATAAGGTCAACTTAAGCGTTAAATCGACCTTAAAAGCTGGTGTTATTAAGTCCCCTCAAGGAAGTGCTTAAGTTGACTTACTAAAAGCTCAGTGTGGCCACAAGAGTCTTTGTAGGTTGACATAACCTTCCTTAAATCGACCTAAGTCCCCAGTGTAGACATACCTTTAGCTAGTTACAGGGGTATAAAAACAAAGAATCAAAATCACAGGTCACTTGTCTATGCGCCTTCTCTCATTATGACAGGCTGAGGCCTTGTACTGGCTAAGCAAAACCAAAAGCAGATGAGGCACCCATAAACTGAGAAGTGTGCTGTTGTACTCACACATTACAAACAAATTACATTAAAACACAGTAATTCTAGGTTGTTTAGAAGGCGATAAGGTCTAACACCTACAGATAAAGGAAAGCCCCTAGAATGCTTAAAGAAAGCTTTGTTTTATAGTATTTTATCTGGTTTTTAACCACTTGTCAACTGTTATAGTTGTAGAATTTGCACTTCATATTGTTTGATCATTATGGTACCCACTAGTCTGATAATTTGTATCTGATTTTTTTATTGTTTCTGTCCATATTGAATAACCAATTGTAATCAGTTAAGGTGATGTGGTATGATAGATTAGGGAATTATGTTACAATATGTGAGGCTTGTATTAAATCCTATAATATTTTGAAGAAAATTATTGATTCAGATACACTATAAAAATTAAGTTTGATAGGGAGTAAGATGGAAAGAAGAAAAATTCCTGTAATGAAAAATTGAGATTCTTGATAGATTACTCTAACGAACCAGAGTATTCCCTGGTGCTAGATTCTGGGCTTCTGCTTCTATCAGTGAACCAAGAACTGAGGGAGGGGGCCTTAGCATCTTGATTTTTCCAAAATTTTGTTTCAGGAAAAAAACAAAGATCTTACAACATCAAAGCATACTGTTTTAACACTTTTAAATGAAACAGTGTGGGGTTTTGGTTTTTTTTTTTTTTTGGTTTTGAAATGACTTTGTTTTGTTTTTATAATATAAGATTTTAAAAAGTCAAAAGAGAAACCAAATGTTTTGAACAGTCCAGTATGAATTTTCCTTTTTTACTTTAAATTTACTTTTCCGGAGAATTTTGAAATTTCTGAGTTTTACAGAATGAAACTCAGAATACCTAATTCACAAAACAGAATTTTTCTTTACTGAACTTATAAATGATTCTGTTGATATTGATCAAGAAGAAGTAGAACCAAACCTCCTTGTAGCTTTGCTGTCCTGTACTGTAACTGGAACAAATAGTATAGCTGTCATTAAAGTATGAAGACACAAACCAGAATATATGCAAAACTGTTGAATAAAAAGGTGCAGTTTTAACATACTCACTTTTCACTGCAGAATTAATTTAATGGAGAATATTAATTTTTATACATTAACAAAATTTAGAAGGCCAAATTCTTCCTTGATGTAAGTCCACTGCTTCATACTCTAGCTAGATGAATTTTAGTGTATTATGTATTTTCCGAAGGCCATACAAAATGAAGTGCTTTATTTCAGACCATTTTGTACATAGTGCCACTGACTCACCACAAGGAGAAGCTAGCATTTGCTGTGAGCAACACAAATATACAATCTCCCCATGGGGGTCACTTTGATTTAACCTGCTCCTGTAATAGACTTAAGCTGGAAAGCATCATTAGGGGCAAAAATTGCCGGATTAATACACCTAGGGGCAACACACGATTAGAAATGATATGGTGGACCCCCAGACCTTTAGACTGGTTGGGGGTATGCACCAGCTCCTTTGCCTCGGTGGGATCTAACCACTCCGTTCCGTGCTTTAAAACAAGGCGACCCAGCCACACTAGTGGTGGTTCGTTTTCCCCCTTCCCGTTTCCTTTGCCAAATCTTTCATCTCTTTTCTGGTTTGGGGCCGATACTCGGTGACCTGGGAAGTGACGCCTTGCCCGTCTACTTTGGTGTGTGTCACTGAGATGGGGAGGGCCTCCACTGCAAAGATGGGGGCTGGTGGGTTTGCAACGTTAGGGTTTATTGGGGGGGTAAATCAATGGAACTGCAGTCTTAGGGGCTCCTTCGGGCAGAGCACTCGAAGGGGCATAGGCTGGCGGTGGCTCTAGAGAGGCACAGCTGTTTTCGGGGGGCGGGGGGAGGCTTTTTTCTTCCCTTTCCATTCCCTGAGTTGCCTGTAGGGCGTGCTGGTGTAACAGTCCTTCGAGGATAGCCACTTGGTTCAGCCACCTGGCTCTCCATTCAAGTCAAACATTACAGAGGGCTTCAGGTTTCTTTGTCAGGTCCCACTCTCCAAGGGACTACTATTTCCTCAATGTTCTGGACCAAAGTGGCCAGTAAGTGGTGTGCGCTGGGGTGAGGGGGTACCATGAGGTCTGCCACTGTGGGAGTGGGGGGTTTTCCCCCAGCCAATTTTATAGCCTTCTTTACCTTTGCCCGTAGCTTTTCAGACTCTGTTAACTTTGTCTCACCCCCTTTATCACAGTGAGGTCTTGCCATGGGATCAGTGGGGGTTAACCGCATTTGGGGGTGCCCTTTTAAGAGACAGCCCACTGATGCTAGGGTGAGGGGGACTATGTAGGACCGCACCTCATAATCTTGCCCAATCACACATATCCATTCATCAGAACTTGGTTGTCCTCGGCTCATCATTAGATGAAGCTGAAGGTGATTAAACTGTTCGGTAATCAAGCTATTATTGGAGGATGGGTTGGTCCAGGGGCAGTTACATCCCACTTCTGACACCTTGTTGAACCCCCAGGTTCGCGATGTAATTGTGATGGACTGGCGACACCCACCAATGAGACGGACATCAGTTCAAGTAAACAAAAAAAAAACTTCTATAGTGATACCATAAAACACCTATGACCAACTAACAATATGGAGCAAGGAAGTCTATATAAAACACTTATAATCAACTAACAGTGTGCAGCAAGAAAGTCTATGTAAAACACTTATGGCCAAATAACAGTATGGAACAAGAAAGATTGTGTAAAACACTTATAACCAAATAACAGTATGGAGCAATAACCTACAAGAGAGTGGCCATAATAAGTCAAGGACTTTTCTGGCCTTTTACTGCCTCAACATCAGTATAGGCACTGATCAGCCCACCCGATGCGTATTTACCAATGGCTCAAAGCCATTCCTCCTTGCTAGCTAAGAAGGGTGGGCGGCAGAATGAAGGAATCAGATGAGAGAAACTAAACTCCCACAGTGTATGCTGGGGGAATTTGGGGACAGCAGTTTAGAGCAGAAGTGGAGCAATAAACAACTTTACAATAAAAATGCAAAATACAAATGGCTAATAAACATATGATGAAATAACAGTCTATACTAGGCAATGAATATCTATATCATGAAAGGATTATGCAGGATACAGGGGGAATAATAAACAGCTACATAAAACTCAAATAGGGAAGCTACAATAACAGACTATACATGAATAGTAGCAAGGAGAAGAATTAAGAGAAGTAGGAGGCTTGTATCGATTTATAATACCTCTCCTAACACCGTAGTGGAACCCAAAGCGAGGAGGCAGACCAGCTGCAACATCCCAGTACTTAATCGTTTGGCTGGCAATTTGTGTACACCCCAAAAAAAAAAGGTCTCGGGGATGGGTGCTCCCTATCTCAGTAGGGGGATCAGGCCGACTGGGTCGGGATGTGCCCTTTAGCATTCGAGGGTGGGAGAACAACAAGCTAGCTGAGACGGGGGGTTTAAATAGAATTTTGCACAGCCAGAGTAAAAATAGCCAATTGGGCGTGGGATTCTGGTCAGGACCAGTGATGGACCTGAGACCCCAGACAATGACCCCTCCTTCGTGGTGACAGGGGTGCCGGGCTCAGGGGGGATAGGAACTCACTCACCCCCTTCTTGTTGACACAAAGCTAGGGAGGAAGAAACTCACACAGGATATTGAGGGCCATCAAGGGAGATTAATACTTCATATTCTTCCCCTTGAGCTGGATGGCCTGGAGATGAGGCCCATCAGGGAGATGGATACCTAACATTCCTCCCTGAGAGCAGCATACTCCAGGGGGCTACGTGTGGGGTGGGGTGGCTATCATGGCTGCCACCTCCGTTGACAGTGGGCAACACAAATATACAGTCTCCCTATCACCCAGTCTGCTGTTTCTGACAAAACTATACAACATTTAGGCTATGTTCACACACGGGGTTAGTTCAATACAAGTTGTTTCTCAACAACTTGTATCGAAATAGGGCGTTATTTCGAAAGAAGTTAATTCAAATTAAGAAAATGTTAATTCGAATTAAGGAAAAAAGCTCAAAGCAAAATAGCATGTTCGGACAACAGTTATTTCAAAACCAGTCACCGTCATTTCGAAATAACATGTTCAGATGGGATTGTTTCGAAACAATCATTTTGAAACAACATTGTTTCGACCCCAAATGGGGTTTAAGTTGTTTCTCAACAATGGCGTTGTTGCGAAACAACTGTGTGTCGTGTGAGCGTGGCATTTCTTATTTCGAAACAAACTCTGTTGTTTCGAAATAAGACCGCTGTGTGAACACACCCTTAGTGTCAGCAGTTAGGAATCTGAAGCTTTCTCCAGATAAATTCAGTGGGAAATCAAGGCAGCAAGGACTGTATCCACTCTGTTATTTGTTGAATCATGGACATTCTAGCGTAGATACCTGAAGTAACTCGAACAGTTCCATCAGCACTCCATAAGATCTGTTTGTCACATGCAATGGCATGTCAGAATCACCAATACAGAGGTCACCGAAGGGTGCTATATTTCAAGTACACAAGGCATGGTGCTAAGAGTCTAGTTTCAGTGGACCAGCCATGTTAGGAGACTAGGAAACACCAGAATCCTTACAGCTGTGCTTTACAGACAACTGAAAAATGGACAGAGATCACAGGGAAGGCCAAATCTGAGATATACAGACACCTTAAAATAAAATCTTAAGGCCTGTAACATCGATACCAACAACTGGGAAGATTTGATCCTAGACAGGGATAACTGGAGGAAGAGCTGTCACTTGGCTATTAAAAACTTTCAAATCAAACAAACAAGTATAAAGGAGGAAAAGGAAGAAAGACCATCTCAATAACTCCATCATCTGTAGGTTGTACCTCCAGCAGCTTCAGTTTCATTTGCAGATCAAGAGTTGGCCTTATGTTGCACAAACATGCATAGAGATAAACTTAGTCACAGAGGATTGCTGATAGAGCTTATTTATTGACATTAGTGGGCAATTCCATACCAAATTTAGTGGTTTTCTCAGTCATAACATTACAACCAAAAATCTCAGGTCATCTCACAAAATGCACCACTGCAACCAAAGAAGAGCTAATGCCCATTTCATGCCACTGGCCAAACACAATGATAATGATTAGAATGGAAGACTTCCTGCTCTAATTCTGTTTGAAAATTTTGTGAAGACCTGAGCAAATTTAAAATGAATTTCAGGGCCAATTGCTACAAGTTTATGGACACGTTAGAGTGCTGGAATTAAGTAAAAACAAAACAAAACCTGCACCCTCCAGCCACAACAACAAAACCCTACTGGTGAGTTTTGTAGTTATAACAGGATTTAGTAAAATACATTGCTGAATTAATTTAGTCTTATCTCAATATGACTCTGAAATGCCAGAGTTTCTGGAATATCGATTTTATACAGTGTACTATAAAAAAAGTTATAATTCATGGCAGAATAAAGAGTAACATCTATTCTGTGCAAATGTAATGCTTACATATAATCACTTCAACACATATTTTAAAGTACATTATGCAATGCATTAAAAATAATGATTTTGAGACAAATTAAGCCATAACAGCCTCAAATCAGTTTGCCTACACTGTTAATATGTTGATTAATGTCCTGTTAGGACCGAGACACTCATTTTTATCTCATTATTCAACTCAGTGTTTTCCCACAGCTATTGAATAAAAATGTAATTATTGCTCTAAATTATGTTATTATTAACTTTCACATGGTATTTCTTGATAAACAGCAACCCACATAGAGGGCTACTAGTAGTTAGTAGACAAGAATAAAAATTACATAAATAAAACCATTTAACAGCATGTATTACCAAAATATTTGGGAGTCGCAAACAAAAAGTGGGCAGCATTTTAAAAAATATACAAAATCCAATAAGAGATTCAGCGTTTTAAATACTGATGCAATGTATCTTACATTTTTCAATTAAAGTGTAAGTGATGTGAAAAATACTGAATGTTGCTCGAAAGTGGCCATTAGTCTTGCATAGTATATGGTGAAGTCCCTCTTCCTATTCTTATATTTATGAATGTTAGACAAAATGATCTACACAAAGGTACTTCATCCAAATGTTTATTGATATTCTTTTAATCTCTGAAGTTTCAAAGGAGCAGTTCCTGGCGACCTTTACCTAAAACAAACATGCTTCCAGAAATGGAGCTATGGGATCTGGTCTGTGCCTGTGTACTTAATGGAACACTTTCTTCTTATATCTTGTCAGAGATATTATACAATGCACAATCACAAAGCATTTATAAAGTCTTTAAAGATACTGTATCTATCCTCCACTTGAGTTTTATAACTAAGCTGGACCTTTTCAGATTTATGATTTTGATATTGTTATGCAAAACTGAATTTTCATGCCTTAATTCCCACAAGAACTGTGCATGCTAGTGGTAATGCTATCAAATTCAGTAAGAAAGATTACCTCTGAGTTTGGTACTTGCAATTTCTTTGGTTTAATGATTAAGAGTGATACGTTATAAAATAGGCTTTTAAAATCCCTCTTTGTGGCCGACAACACCAGTCAGTTGCTTTCATAGTTCTATTATCTACCTGTCTATACCTGTGTTTGCATATCACTTCTATCACCTGTTAGTTTAATACTTCTCACACAGCATGGAAATTTAAGATATAAGCAACTTCATCACAATAATAAACACAAAAAAAGAATCAATACACTATTCTTCAATAAATTAAGCAAGATTCTTATGGTTAAGGTCCATGTAATTAGCTGAATTTTGGTTCTATTCTTACCTATGCATGAAATTTCTTTTGTTAACTTTGTATAAGGGTAATGACCTCTCATTTCCCTATCTATAAAATGTAGATAATATCTGCTTTTCACAACAATATGTGGCTTAACTTACTAAACTACCTTAAAGCTGCAGGCAATAATTCAGGTGGAGAAGAATTGTTGCCTGGCTACTTCTGTGCAAGACTGGACAAAGCAAACAAAATGAAAATATTCTTAAAAAGGGTATTGACTCTATCCTTGCATTTGAAATCTCTGAGAACACCTAAGGATTTTGGAAATCTAGAGGCCTTGCCAATATAATGTACAGAAAAGCGTCTTTTGAATTTTATATATATTTTGGGCTGGTCTGACAGTTCATATACCCATTACAAGCAAAATGTATCCAAATATCATCAAAATAAGAGTAATACAGTTATTACTCGAGCACATACATACTGCTTTATCTGGGAGTTCTCAGTTCCATTGCTGAGCAAAGATTCCTTCGGCACTCTCTCTGTTTCTACTCCCATGAATTGTCATGTATTTCAATACTAGCCTCACTTTTTACATCTAATACTAGTTAGTATCTCACTTTTTCATGTTCTGAAAAGCTTAGATCTTGTTTGTGTCAGCCCTGAGACCACAGATTCCATGACAGGGACATTTTCTCTTTTATTTCATGGAATTAGAAACCTTTACTCTGATCATTCTCAGGATTAGTGGAGGTGTCTGCACAGTCCTTGGTTTAAAGGCTTGTTATGTGTATTCATCAGGCAACCGTCTTTCCCCTTCTATTTAGAAGCTGAATGAGGAGAATAATGTGTGAACCTTCTAGTATCTGTTAAAGTCCAATGTCTTTCAGAGTGTGTTTCAATTTCCTTTAAGACAGGAGTAGCTAATGTGAAAACAAAACAAAATAAACCTAAAATTGGAGTATAGCTAAATAGATTACATAAAACTATTTATCTGATAGAATTAAATAGTGATTCAGTGTAGCTGCACATCTCCATAAGATGATCACAAAGTAATATAGACTTGAAATCTATCATGGAGGAAATGTGTTAATATTTGACTGCATAAGCACTTTAGCATCACTTGTACAAATCTTGCAATGGACAGTGTCAAACTAGCTTATTTTATAAATACTAGAATAGCTTTATATGATAAAATTTCAAAATCACCCTTTTGAAATCCCTGCCGGACATTTTTAAAATAAATACTTCAACACAAGTTAAGAGCTTATAAGAAGTTACTTGCAAATACAGCATATTTACTATCTATTGGATCAGAAGAATTCACTCATTGATGAAAAGTTAGAAAGCATTTGTAGGCTCTTATATATAACACCAACAAAATATACTGTACCTTAGCTGTGCATTAGTCAGGTACGGCATTTGCAGTCACTTGAATGTGTTAAATAAAATGCATAAAACCCTTTTTTTTTTTTTAACATTAAACCTATCCAATACTTTGCTGGCATTAATCCTTCCAAGGATGACTACATAGCCTAGTAGGATTTGCTCTGGCTGGGATGCCATAGACTCACTACTACACTCAGAAATGAATATAGCAAAAGCATTCAGAACATGCTACTAGATGGGCAGCAGTGGGCCTTATCGCTAAACCACAAGGCTTACTTCTATTCCAAGCTCTGCTACAGATGTTCAACATGGACTTCGGGAAGTCACCTAGGCCAGATCCCCAAAGCTATACTTTCAGGATTGGGCCTGAGTTTGCTCCTCAGAAAACCTGAGATGATGATGCATACCAACCTGGTAATAGGCCTATAAGCTTTAATCCATGCATCTTACCTTGATTATATGTTGGTTTTCTAAACAAAACAAGACAGCCAGGAACCATTTTTCTGATACTTGGTAGTTCATATTTGAACAGTTTTTAGATGAGGGCATGAAGATGAAGTTTAGCTGAATCGGTCCAGGCTTGGAGTGTCCTCAATGAATTGTGAAGTTTTTCGCGATTATCTGTAGTCTTTTCACAAGTGACTGTGAATTTCTTTGAACATTCCTTCCATTTCTAGCTCCAATCAGATGTACATTTCTGGATTGGTGGCAGAAGCATTAGAGGTGCATTGTTGAGGTTAATATAGAAAATTCCTTTTAGATAATTAACTGCATTACCCTAAACTCCTACAAACACTAATGAACTTACTTTGAAGATGCATCATGCTCACATCTAAACAAACCCTCCCCTTATATGCCACAGAGAAAATAATATAGTTTTAGGAAAACAAAGCAAAATAGTGGACGAAACATAATTATCTCTGTAAAAAAAAAAACTATAAATCACAACAGTCTTGTAACTGCTCGAATAAATTCATTGAATGTATTAAATCATTTAAAACTTGATTGCCAGCTTCCACACTTCCAGAATTCCTATATGAAGGAAGGCTGCTGGGGGGCAATGTTTAAAAACTATTATATAAAGGCAGAACAAGGGGATTTAAAGAATTTGTATGAAACAGGAACAGATCCAAACACTTCCTCTCTTTTCAATTAATCCAAAAGGAATAATTTTTCAGACCTACGCAATTACATTCTGTTATTTCATCCCGTACTCAAAATGCCAAGAAGACTCCATTAGAGTTCTCCAACTACTCTGTTTTAATTCATGCTGGTGTTTGTTGGTTTCTACCTGAGGACCAAGAGACCCATTGGTCTGTCCCAAAATGTAGTTGCCAACTAAAACCAGTAGAAAACAGATGAAAATTACCTCCTGGAATTTCCAGTAGACTTTTCTCAAACACTACTTCATTTCCTACCTCCTGTAAAAAAGGTGGGCCCTATGCTGAAATCTTTACCTACAGTATGTAAAGTTCCATCAAAAGACACCTGCTGAGGTTTGCATTTCATGGATGATGCCTGAGAAAGGCTTAGTGCCTATTTATATGGTATTGAGGGATCACCAATCCACCAAATAAATGCAGCTGTCTCTGGGGAGGACTACAGCCCCCCTGCCTGCCCTCAGTGTTTAACAACAAGATTTTTCAGGTGGAGAAGAGATTAATACATTTCCCCAAGGCTATCTATAACAACAAGGGGAAATTTTAGTTTGGTAGAACATAGCTTTTCTGAGTGAATAAAATTTTTAGCAAAAATTTCCACATCCAACACTTCTCTGATGGTAACTCTGTTTCTTTTGAAGGTCTGAGCTTTCTCTGGTCTGCCAGGAAGTCCTTCTCTGGATGGATAGTGGGCTATGTAGTGAAGTAAGGATGTCTGTGTGTGGAAGGCAACATTACTCCCCTAAAGGAAATGTGCACTCTGAACTGTGCCCACTGCACTGAAGAGTGACATAGGGACTCTGCCGTTAAATTTCTCATCAAGGCACTGTCTACACTGGAGGCTCTGTTAAGTCGACCTAACAAGGTCGACTTTAAGTCAACATTAAGTCACCTTAGAGAGTCCACACTGAAAACTCCTTTTGGCTGCCTGCATACACACTGGCAGGTGCTAGGTTGACAGATGAACGGTGTATTGTGGGTAGCTGTCCCTAGTGATTAGGAACTCTGGGAGGGGGCCTGGCGGCCAATTAGCTTGACTTAAGGGCTTTCCCCATCTACTTTGGCCTAAATTGGCCTCACGAGATTGACTTAAGTGTTAAGTCGACCTTAAGAGGTGGTGTTATTAAATCCACTTAAGGAAGCACTTAAGTTGTCTTAATAAAAGCCCAGTGTGGCCACAGGAGTCGGTAGGTCAATGTAACTCTCCTTAAGTTGACCTAAGGCTCCACTGTAGACATACCCTAAGGGTCTTTCTACTGACTTCATTGACCCTTGAATCAGGCCTTAATTCTATATATTGGAACTTGCACAAAAGATGTAGCAACAGTACAAGGTGATCAGGGCTAGAAATGTTCTTAGGAAGGCACTGTCCTAAAGGAAGCACTTCTAACCAAGATGGATGTATGCCTTTCATCTACCTAAAAGAAGAGATGTGGGTGCATAGCAGTTGAGAAGGAGGTCTGAGAGATGCTTAACTTGATTGAGAAAGGTTAATTACATATGAAATGAGACTGGGATTCAGACCATGTTTGCTCTAGATTTTGTGTAATGTTATATCAACACTGGGATTCTCTGTTATTCTATTAACAAAATAAACTCATTTTGTTTGGTTTCATTTTACTGTTGTTCTAATCCCACTGAACATTTATACTGTTATTTAATTTTACTAAACATGTGTGGATAGTAAAATACCTACAGAATTAAACTACCCAAGGATATTACAGTGATCCAGTTCTCATCGAGATTTGATCTGCTAATTAGCCGCACCAATTTTATGGATCATTGCAGCACACTTAAAACGTATTGTTATATGTTCATAATCTTTTCATAATGAGCTTTTATTGAGAGCATAGGCCAAATTCAGTGTAATGTTCAACAGAGACTTTTTTTCAAATCCTCTGTGTGTGTGCCTAGTTAATCATAACTAAGTTCCACAGAAAAAATATAATCAGTTTTTGAATTATTAAAATGATCTCTGCACTGCATATGAAAATATAAATTCTTTGGGATGTCAGAACAGAAACACTTGGAGTTTTAAATAGGAAACTTTAAAAAGAGTTACTAAGCTCGTCCATAGCACTTTTCATCTCAAAGCATTTACGAAGGAAGTATCATTATACCTATTTTACTGTTGGGGAAAATGAGCCACAGAAAGGTGAAGTGACTTGTCCAGGGTCACCCAGGAAGCCAGCGTGACATCTGGATATATAACACAGCGGGACTCAGTCCATTCAGTTAAACCGCCTCGCCAAAATGCTTGTTATGTATATTTGTGATAACCCCTCTCTTTGAACCCTGACCTTTCAGCACTGCAACACTGATTTCCATCTTTTAACCATGTGACATAGCCTACAGCACTGTGGGAAACTTACATTTAAAAACCAACTGCAAAAGAGGTCAGTTCCAGGTTCATAACTTAGGTTTGGATTTTAGGTAAGAATGAGCCAGGGTTTCAAGTGAGTCCAGGTCAGAGGTTTCACTTTGAGTCAAAAACCACATGAAAGCCATGGTTTTCCCAAGTATCAATCCTGAATCTGCCAAAAGTTGCCAGTTTTGAATTTTGCTTTGAGATTTTTGCATTATTTTGAATCCGAAATCTCCAAGTGAACTTCAACCTGTCTGAAGTAAAGCCAAAAAAAAAAAAAAAGAAAGTGCTGTATGGACCTCTGTAAATTGGAACTGGCAAGTTCTGCAGTAACAAAAGTAATTGCTGAAGTCTACATACAGTGGGAAGATTTAAAAGCTCAAATACTTACATGTAGTTAGGTGTCTAATGTCATTTGAAATATTGGGAGTTAGATGATTAAATATCTTTGAGGATTTGGGTCAACTAAGCCCTTAGGGCCTGATGCTGTGAAGTGTTAAGCATCCACAATTCCAGTCAAGGTCCCTTAATTGATGTGAAATTTATTTATTTATTTATGGCTTAATGTTTTATACAGATAGACTAGAATGGAAACATTCACACATCTGTTTACTTGACTTCTGAAGTTTTTCTGATTGAAAAATAATTCAAGTATTACTTTCATAAACAAACAAAACCCTGCCACCATCCTAGAAAAACAAATTTGTTTTTCTGTCCATAGGACAATAGATAATTAGCTATGATTATCAGAATTAAACTGACTGTGAGTTGAGGTACTCTTTACCATCTTGATTTTCTTCAACATTCACCACCAGTCAATACCCTTTTTGTACCCTGAAAGTGAACAACAGAAATTAGATTAAATTCTTGTTAGCCTCAAATAATAATTTTGCTTAAGCATACATTAATTCAAACCAAAAGAAGGTCAAGACCAGGAAAAGCGGTTGCTCTTCCATCACAGAGAGCAAAAATGAATGACTAGCTTATTTGTGTTGCAGAAAAGACCCATGGGGTTTGCATTTCAGTGTTATACTATAAGGTGGAGTAATACAGAAAGCATTTCTTTTTCCCCATAAAGGCACAGAGGCAGAAGTGATCAGATTTGGTATTGGGAAGCAAAGGATCAACAGAGACTGCTGGTTTTTGTAAATTTAGTCACTGACACTACTGGCAATGGGATTTGTCCCTTAAGGTGTGACTTGTTTCAGATTGAAACAGTCTTAATTATTCACATCCAAATACATGTGGATTTCCTTTAACTATTTTTGACAAGCTAGCATACAGTATGGGTAGTTGTATAGAAAGGTTTAACAGAACACAGTATGGTTCAGATGAATTCTCACTCCGGTGCTCTTTTTTAAGATTTAGAATACACAAAGGCTTTGTACACATAGTTCAGTTTCATTTCCTGGAGAAAGGCCATTTGCCAAACACAAAGTAGAATAGATTGATGAGTTTAAAAAGCACTCTTTAGCTCAAATATTCAGAAAGGGTTCACTGCAACAGGAACTTCAGAGAGCGTTCAACTGAACTAAATCATGTTTTTCTTTCCAGATCTTCTTAGCACCACACATACTCCGCACTCAGTTTTGTCCGCACTGGACATTTTCAAGGAGGGAGCTCTGCTAGACAAACCTCGGTGAGGTTTTTACACCAATGTCATGCCTTCCTTTGCCTTTACAGCACTGTTGTAGGAAAATGTAAGGCAGGGTCTCAAACACATGGCCCGCGGGCCGCATGCAGCCCCCCTAAAGCTATTTCCTGAGGCCTGCAATGACACTATTGTTACCAATATTTGCAATCTCATTGCATGGAAAGATTTCAGTGGTGTGGCCTTCAGGCTACCATACTAGTTCTCATATAGCCCTTGTGGTGATTTGAGTTTGAGACCCCTGAGGGATGAATTTAAACTATGAAGCAGTAATATTACATGGCTTTGATATGGTATGTGGTGTGTTTGTAAGATTAGATATTGTTTAGGTAAGGAATTTATGTCACATCAGCATTTTTTGCTTTAACATTTAGGGCCAAATTCTGCAATCTTTAATCACAGTAAATAGTTCTTAGTCATGTGGGTCCATTGACTTATTTCAGGGGTGTCCAACCTTTTTGGGTGAGGGGCCACATTGCAATTTGTTTCTCAGTCAGGGAGCTGGTGAGAAAATTTTCAATAGACAAGACATAGAAATCAATCTTATTAATAAACTATTAGTGTGATATTTGGCACTGCTTTTCCTTGCACTGTGTACAGAGGACAAGGCAGGGGTCCCTCTGTGTGGGGGCAAGGCAGAGCGTGGGGAGCAAGGCAGGACAGGGGAGCATGGCAGAGGAGTGGAGGGAAAGAAGGGTGAGGTGAGAGGAGCAGAGCAACTAGTGGCAGGACTCAGCTACGTCCTGACAGGGACCCCACCAACTTTCCTGACTCCCTGCCAAACACTGCTCAGGGAACAGAGAGCAGAAGAGAGTCAGACAGAGACAGGACAGAGATGCTGGCAGTTCGGGAGGGGTCACAGGTTTTGGCATTAGGCATCTCTGTACCAGAAACATTTATGGACAGCAATTTCTACAGAAGAATTTTTGCCACTAATGTTAGGGAAAGTACAGCGGTGCTGGGATTAGGGGTGTGGAAGGAGATCAGAGCTGGTCAAGAAGTAGCTGGGTCCCGCCAGCCGGCTGTACTGCTCCCCTGCTCCTTCACCTTCCCAGAACTGCCACAGTTTGTCCTGTGTTTGTCCCCCTGTTCTCCTTACCCCCACTCAGCACTGCTCTCCTTCCCCTGGATTTTGTTTGCCCTCTGCCTTAGTTTTCTTCTCTCTCCCCCGTCCGCCCACCCGACAGAGTACAGTGCCAGCTCAGCTCACACCCACCCACCCCCTTGCTGGCTCAGCTTTCAGGCTCTTGGGGCAGCACTCTGTGGGCTGGATGAAAGCCCTTGGAGGACCAGAGTCTGGCCCCCTGAGCTGCAGGATGGTCAAGGCTGACTTAGTTGGAATTACTCACATAGGGGCCCAGCCAGCCTTTCCACTGACATCAGTGGTAGCTGGATCAGAGAAAGGCCTGGGCTACACTAAAAAGTAAAATGACCTTGCCACATTCTCAGGGATGTGACAAATCCACTCCCCGCCCAGCAACATAGTTAAGCCAATATAACCCCCAGTGTGGACAGCGCTAGGATGACAAAAGAATTCCTCGGTGGACCTACCTACCACTTCTAGGGGGCGTTGATGGGAGAACCTCTCCTGTTGGCACAGGTGATGTCTACATCGCGGCACTCAGTGATGCAGCTACAGCACTGGAGCTGAGCCACTGTAGCCATTTCAGGAGTAAACAAACTATAAGTGCTTACAGTTTCCAGCCCTATGTGAAATGTGCATCCTTATCTTTGTGCAACAGTGCAAGAGACAAGGGAGGAATCTATAATGAGAATGCACCATGGAGCTCAGTGGCAGTTTTATTAGTTAAGGGTTGTGCCACCTGTGGGCTAGGGTGTGGCATTACCCTGAATCTTGAGAAAGGGGTAGTTGCACTGCCATAGGATAAGACCAGGACCACATTGCAAGGCAGAAGCATAATTCAATCCCTGGGTGTCATTTAATCCAGGGGGATGGATTCTGAGCTAGTGCATTCCCTGGCACCACTCACCTCCCCCTCCACACCAGCTCAGCTGGACTAGCCTGTGCATTGTATGTGTGCGAGTGGGGGGCTACAATGGCTCTGCCTGCACTCCACCCAGCTGAGCAGGATGGAAAGCTCACCCTGTGATCACATATGAAGTGAAGGCAGGTCACATCACCACTGCACTTACCTTGAGACACTGTACACCCAGAAGGACACCTCAAAGGAGCTACCACTGTAATTGTGACAGCCCTTTGCATAAGCTATGCATGCCTTCCTTGGGTGCCCACCTGAATGTCCATCCTGGTGTAGCCCTATAGCTCAGGGAAAAGCCTGTACTTGCGAGTTGATGCTGTGTTTTTCAGGATTGGTTTATGCTGCACTTACTGAAGAAGAGCGTAAACAGGAGCCCCGCAATTCAACCATTGACTTGTCTTGGTATTTTTATCTAGCAAACTCAGAGAGAGAAACTACACCCCTGCACTCCCCATCTTACAATAATGTAATAACCTGGAATAAGGTCCTTACTTTCAGACCATCAGATATATAGCTGGCAACAAACAAAAATAGTCAACCTTCAGATAAGCAGTTCATCGTATTATTCCAAGCTGCTAAGTCACCCTTATTCTGTCATAAGCCCTAATAATGAAATAGTCCTTTCACAGCTAACCCAATCATTTTCGTTGTCACCTTTGTCAGTGTTATTTCTGAGTCATTGATAGAGTACTTATCAAACCAATGACCTCATTGTAGCGCCGTGGGACCTCAAGGGTGAATAGTCACTTCTCTCTAAACAGCCAACCCTAGGGCTGTAAGTAATGATCTTATAATATCTTTTCAAATATTAACGAATCATTGTACACAACAGCCCTGTGAAATAGCTACTCTTAGAGTGGGGACACAAGGCAACAAAGCTCTTAGTCTGTGTCTACATCTCCAATTTTACTTTGGACTTGCTAGTCCGAACTAAAGCAGTTCATGGTTAGTCTGAACTAACCTCAGGCTAGTTTGGACTAACCACGGACCTTTTATTTTCAACTAACTGCACATTCTAGTTTGAATTAATGCTTAGTTTGAACTAGAACACATAGTTAGGTCGAACTAATGACTTAGTTTGAACTTAGTAAGTTCAAACTAGCCCTTAGTTCAGGTCTTGGTGTGCTTAGTTCGAACTAAAGTTTATACTAAGCATGGAAGTCTGACCTAATATTGGTATTAACTAATTTGGACTAAGCTTTGCCTCGTGTAGCCATGGGCTAAATTAGTCCAGACTAAGCTTCCTTAGTCCAGACTAATTTGCCAGTGAAGACATAGCCTTAGTAACTTGCCAAAGGCAAGGATCGGAGTCAGGAGTAGGAATTGCTGGTACCTTGTCTTGTATTCAGACCACTGAACCATTAAGAAACATATGGGTTAGCTGAATCACCGGGGGCAAGGCTACACAGTCTGAAAATCCACACAAGTATGAATGAAGTCAGGTCTCTAACACAATAGAGCCAATCTGCCAGTGCTGGTCTCAGGGAGCCCATTCTCCAGAAGCCCACATTTTTCAACTGCTATTCCTTCAGCTCTCTCTCAAACCACACCATCCTGTAACCCACTGAAGGGAGGGCTCAGGCCATTACAATAGGTTTGTATCCTTGTAATCTAGATGCTACCTTTGGATCATAGCTTAATAATAGTACAATATATCTCAGCCAATCAGAACAAGGAGCTTTAGTTCTATAGCTCCTTGACATGATATTGTACTAATAACTACACTAATTAGTGTAGGGTGAACCTCAAAAGGTTGTGTTTCCTTCAGAATAGCATTATCTGACCCTTATTAGAACAATCCAAACCTCTTAGGTCTGCAAAATTGGACTGGAAGTCTCACAAGGATTGATTTTCTTTCATGCATCCCTGTTCTTCCTGCTTCCAATCAAGCCAGAAATACCGCAAGAACAGTCTTTCTTCACTATATTTCAGCACTTCTGTTCCTGGCCAAAATCAAATAGCAAATCAGCAAAAACAAAAACAAAACAAAACAAAAAACAAAAACAAAAACAAAAAAAACCATGTCCAAGAGAATATCATCTGAATGCTATCTACATGGCTTTAGCTCAAATTTTTCCCAAAGGATGGTGTCAATTCTTATATCCTACTCAAGGTGACCAATACTAATCCCTTCTCCAGGCTCTTCAGGTCAATAGGGTTAAGAATCCATGGAGATTATCCACTGACAAACACAGATAAATGGAATTTTTTTTCTGGCACATGCAGTTCTGAGTGGATTTACAGATTTCAGGGAAAGAAAACTGAAAAAAGCAATGCCTATGCAAACAAAAGGTTCATTTGGCCTTTTGATATTTTCTCCACAGGCTTTTGTTGTGTGCATTCTCTCCAATTTATCTAAAGTACAGAAAGAAATGGGAGGAAGCGGTATCCAGGAAGGAGATGGGAGTCCACATTTGAATTCAGGTCCATGTAATGATTAAAAAAAACAACTGAACTTTACAGACATAACTTAACACAGCAGTGCCAGGTAAGCTGTAGTATATATATCTCCCATTGCATAAGAAGCTGGGATGAAATTGTGGCCACTTGAAGTCAGTGGCAAAATACCATTTGTCTTCAATAGGGCCAAGATTTCACCCTACATCTCGGTTTTTAGGTTTTTCACCTAGGGAATATGTTTAGTCCCCATTTCTGTCAATGCTACTGTAATTAATTAGAAACGAGAAGAATAAAAAGTTAAAGAGTGAATTGTAGATCACAGAGTCTGCTGTTAGGCACAGGCATAGGCTAATTTAACAATTCAAGGGTCAGTACCTGCAAAAGTAAGGACACAGCTTACAAGCATATGTATCCAGCTAGTAACAATGTGCACAGCGGGATAATGAACTTAAAACAATTGTAATTAACAGGCTAAGACAAAGGATTAAAATTAAAAATGAATGGTGTGGTGCTTGCAGCTTGCTTGTAAAACAGCATTAAGCCAACTTAATCCATTTTAATTCAGAGTGAAACCTACAGTGCAAATGAAATGGATTTGAGGGTCGAGTTCAGCTCCTGAGAAAGTGCGATACATTCACCTGTGACAATTCTTTCTGGAATGATAAAGTAAGGGAAGTCTCTTAAGAACTCTGAGTGACTCCATAAGGTCCCCAGAGATCAGGTGTCAAAGTTGTCTATCAGATGCCTGAAAAGAAAAAAGGGAAGCATTACTCAATGCTATTGTGAGACAGTTGTCATTGACTGATCAGGCCTTTTAAGCTAGCTTTCACAGTCAATGAAACCACCTGAATAGATGAAAGCCAGACAGCTTCTGACAAACAAGAGACTATGGAATATTCATTGTGCATCTGTGAGGGAAAGATTAATGTATTAGAAATTAAAATGGGACCAGACCGTATGATCTTGCTCTAACACTTGGCCAGACCTGTGTCACCCATTGCTAGCGCCTGAAGTCGACAGACAATTCTGCCAAGGTAACTGAGAATCATTAAGCATCCTGCTATTGTGCATGGTGAATAATAAAACTTTCCCCCTATTCTTTCCCTGGAGCTGACAATGAATAATTCTGGAGCTATTTGCAATGTTAACAGCACCTATCTTGCCCATCCATTCCTTTACGATAAGGATGGAAATATGCATTTCAACAGTCTGTACAGATACTGATTCACAGGCATTTCAAAGGACACCTGTCATTCAAGTGAAGGACCTGTCAGTCTCCAATGTCTGACGGTGCCAGGAAAATGACCAAAAAGATTATCTGTACTTTATTTCTTTTTTTCCCTCAGATTATAACACAGTTACATTTGCCATAGACTGACAAGTGATTTACACTCGCAATTGTAATGTGTTTAAGCTAGAAAAAAGCTATTCTCTTAGGCAGCTTTATTCTTCCAACGTTTACAACTGTATCAAATATACTATCACAAATGTGATCTAAACCATACAGAATGTCATTATGCTAGATATTAGAAGCATTTAATCTGTTTGCTAACATAAAGGTGACATTGATAAAGCCATATCTTTGACGCACGGCCTGAGTAGCTAAACCAAGTTTTAAGAAATAACAAGTCAACTGTGCTTCTTCAGGAATACACCCCTGTATTTCCAAAACTTCATAACAATTAGTAAGAATGAATAAAGTGTTTTGGACCTTCTGTAGGACAATGTATCCAAGTTCTACCCTAAGTTAGACAGGAATAAATCTGAAACAGTTCCATTATAGCCAATATACTTATGTGCATAAATAGGTAATTGAGAACAGAATTCAGCTTATAGTTTGCATTTTTATTTAAAAAATGTGTTATATTGCAGAGATTAAAAGAAAATATTTTAAGTGTCTGAAATGTACATGATTTCAAGAAGCACTGGTGAACAAACTTCCCTTATGTCTTGATGGAAGTATTCCCCTTTGTTAGGGATGTAACTATATTTCTGTCTCTGATCTGCGGCCCCCAAATGTAATTTCTACAGATAAATTTGACATTTCTACAAAAAAAAGCATGCTCAGATCCCAGACTGGAGAGCCAAGGCCTGAGTCTGCTTTCAGGTTACATCCACAGAAGCATGGAGTTCAACGTCTACAAAACCAGTATAACTGTGCTCAGAATCAGGCGTGGTCTAAAAATCCTGGTCCTGAACGTAGCAGTCGTGTCCTGCCATTGACCTGTAAATGTTATCTGTCCCATAATATCTAGTGCAAGCTGCAAAATGGAAAGAAAGAAAGAAAGAAAGAAAGAAAGAAAGAAAGAAAGAAAGAAAGAAAGAAAGAGATCTTTTTATATCAAAACTTCATTTATTTGCACCAAGAGAATATATTTCATGAGTGGTACTATATTTTACTAGAACCAATGGGAAGATCTGCTTAAACATCAGTGTGATGATGTAACCTTTGACTTGAAAAAGCAGGTGGGTATTGAGAGAATGTCTTAGACTACGTCTACATCACCGATTTTAATTTGGACTTGCTAGTCCGAACTAAAGAATTCTGAGGTTAGTCTGAACTAACCTCAGACCAGTTCAAATTAACTGTGGCTTTTTAGTTCGAGCAAGCCACACATTCTAGTTCAAACTAAAATTTTAGTTTGAACTAGAACACGCTGCTAGTTTGACCTAATGGCTTAGTTCAAACTTTTTAAGTTCAAACTAACTATTAGTTTGCATATTGCATGCGCTTAGTTTGAACTGAAGTTCGACCTAAGGCCGGACTAACCTACAGGTCTTACTAGTTTGGACTAAGCTTTGCTTAGTCTGAACTAAGAAGTCTAGTGTGGGCAAGGGCTAAATTGGTCCAAACTCAGCTTCCTTAGTCCAGACTAATTTGGCAGTGTAGACAGAGCCTTAGTATCCATTTGTCAGTCTCCTTTCCTCAGAGAGAACCTAATTTATGTTACTTAGAATGAGGAGGGAACAAACTGAAAATCACATCTAAACATTTAAGTGAAGAAATGGAGACAGTTCCTGTTCTTTTACAGAAACAATTGGTCAGTTGCATTAGCTACTTGCTGATCCATACTCAGTCTTTTGTGCTGTATTAGGATGCCTTATTCCATGCAACACTGCTAGAAATACAGTTCCCATGCTCACTTAACATTCTTTGCACCCTAAGTTGACCTCCAAAGGAAATACGAAGACAGGATGTGCCTGTTTTCTTAGTGCTTCATTGTGCTGTATAAGGAATGTCTCAGAGATTTTTTCATTGTTTGATTTTTACTTTAGAAGTTCAGGTCTTGTACTTATTTTTTCTTGGAAGACTCTACAGGCAACTAGTGCTCCTGTTTAATCGAGGGGCGGTGTTATTTTTGCTAGATAAAATCCGATGTGCAGTATTAGAAAGATTTTTGAAATATAGTGCTTGGGCAAAGTGCTAGACTGAGTTCCTCAGTTTAGCACGGCTGGCAGTAGCAATGCAGACTCTCTCACACTGCACTGCCTCATCATGTAGGCATGAGAGAATAGATCAGCCTCCATGTCCCATACAGTCCTGGTCTTCTGCTGATACTGCCAATAAGAGTACTAGCTAAAGCCACCTTTTTGTGGTATGGATACCTCTTTTCTGGAAAACTGACTGAATCTACACATTCATTTCACGTAGGCCACTAAACAGCTGCCAGATGGTAACAATGTAGACTTACCATGGCCTGGGTTTGAACTTAGTCACCTTAAAAAAATCCATTGAAATCTGGGGTATTCTTTCAATATTTCTCTCTGGCTCTCCATCCTCATTCACATACGTCTGATGGGAGATGTTGCAGTTGTCAGAGTTTTGCTTGGAGAGACAGAATATTTCATCTGAGAGAACTCAAATGTGGAACACCATACTGCAAGAAAACAGTTTGGCCCTGACCCTGACTATCTTCGGAGCATGAGGTAACCACATCCGATGACAAGGCCTGGCTTGGCAGTGACAACAAAAGAGAAATGAAGAGATTTTTTTTTATTGCTTAAGCCAAATAAGCAGCTGAACTGAGGTGTACAGGAGATTTTGATCT
Organism: Podocnemis expansa; assembly: GCA_007922195.1. Classification (NCBI taxonomy): domain Eukaryota; kingdom Metazoa; phylum Chordata; order Testudines; family Podocnemididae; genus Podocnemis; species Podocnemis expansa. Next base: position 31,124,061 of record ML681984.1, read on the forward strand.
TTTACAGCTATGTTACTGAGCCTCAATCATCATCTGTTCCTGCGGGACTTGGGCTTGCTCCTTCTTAGCCACAAACTTGCTAGGTAAGTTGTTCCTTAGGTATGAAAGTTAACAAGAGTCCAGCTCGGCAAGACACTGTTAATGCTAGTATCTAAGCAAAAGAACCCTAGATGCAATGGTAAAACAGCAAGGAGAGCTTCGATACATCTCCTAGGGTACATCTACAATGGAGTGTTAGGTTGACTTAAGGATGGTTAAGTAGACCTACAGACCCCTGAGGCCACACTGGGCTTTTACTAAGTCAACTTAATCACTTCCTTAAGTCAACCTAATAACACCGCCTCTTAAGATTAACATAATGCTTAAGTTGACCTTATTAAGTCAACTTAAGCCAGTGTTGATGGGGAAAAGCCCTTTAGTCGACCTAATTGGCCCCCAGGCCCTCTCCCAGAGTTCCTGGCCACCAGGAAGGGTTTAACTAGCACCTGCCAGTGTGGACGCAGGCACTCAACAGGAGTTTTCAATATGGACTCTCTAAGTCGACTTAAGAAGTGTTGACTTTAAGGCGACTTAAAGTCGACCTTCTTAAGTCAACTTAACGGAGCCTCCAGTGTAGACATACCCCAAGTGACTTTCCACTTTAATACAACCTGGGAAATAAGTACATAAATCTTCATATACCAAATTTCACTAAATTTGGGTTAATGAGATTAATCAGAATGTGGATACTTAGCAGTAATTTATATTCAGGTTGAGCACTTTGCTAAGGGAAAAACAAACTCTCTGGTAGTAGTACCAGTAAAATGCTAGCTCAGTTTACAAGTAAAAATGAATTTGCTGGTCTTTTCCCTTTTGTGTAGCTAACAAACCTACAGACCATGTGCAGGGTATGTTACAGTTCCACCTGATTGCATCTGCCACGTGAAATACTCAGAAACGACAGTATCTAAAGTCAGACGTATGGTACATTTGGAGTCTTCTGCCTTGCTTGTCAATACTGCTGGTCTCTTCTTTCACAGATACCAAATTAACTCAAGCGTTGAACAGCTACATTTGTAGAGTGTTTTCTATCCCCTTGAAAATCGTTTTTACTGTAATCTGTCTGTATCATGCTCTGGCTGCCCAGCCTCTCTTGCCCTTCCACCTTTAGGGCCTGACAATAGCTCTGTACTTGCAGGGCCTAGGGCAGCTGCCTGCCTAGGCTTCCACACAGAGGGGGGATCCTGAGCTGTTTCTTTAGGGAAAGCCTAAAGTCACTTGGCAGCACAAATGACTTTGTGGAAATATGTCAAGGCCCCCCAGAACTGATGTAACCTGCAAGGGTGGGCTAGAATTCATTCATTAGCCTCTCTCCAGTGCCTAACAGAGAGAAACCCCTGGAGAAAGCAGCTAGAGAGCCAGTATCCAGTCTGTAAAGGGACTCACAGTGAAGATTGCTCAGAGTTCCCATCCCACATTAAACTACTACTCAGCATAAATGTAACAATGAACTTTATTAACTAATTTGACAAACCTTATCCTAAGTAAATAAAATGAATCTAAACAGAACACTCCACATGGAAAGGCCTTATCTCAATTGCAGCCTTTGCTCAAGTCCTTGAGGCTTGAATGGAAAGTAGCAACAATCCTTTTTTCTCCGGCTGCAGCAAACTTCAAGAGAATGCCATGCAGTCCTTTTTTTCTCCTGTACAACCAGCACCACGCAGTCTGTTTACTGGTTATCAGCGCTCAGTCTCACACGAGAAAACTAACCTGCAAAATAGTCTAAAGCAGGGAGAAACATCCTACAGTTTACTCCTGGCTCAGCTCCTTTCACTCAATCACTGAGCACATGGTCTCTGCAGCTCTCTGTGGTTGCTTCTCTCCAGGCTGCTTCTCTCAGGCTTTTCCCAGGTATCTGGTCCCAGCACAACAATAGAAACTTGTGGAGCATGCACAATATGCTACTACACCCTATTAGGAGAAATTTCTGGTTTCTGGGCAGCAAAATCTGCTCAGCAATGTAACCCACCTTAAGAAATCCCTACAAGAGATTGCTCATTTTTAGCACATCGGTTACGCTGATACACATATTGCCAACAGAAGCAAGCTCCAGCTGGCAGCATCAGAAGAGGACAGGGTGCTTACGGTAACCTGATGTCCTGATTTTATAGAGACAGTCCGACTATTCAGCACTTTGTCTTATATAGATGCCTATTACCAGTGAACCCTTTTCCCACTTGCCATCTGGTCACCTTAAGTGTCTCCGCAACAAATCCTTTCATCTTTGCCATAAAGAATACTGCCTTGCAAATGCATGAGTCTGGTTGTACCAGACACCTGCCAGTGGCTGCGAACACTTTTGCTGAATCTACTGTCATCACCACAAGCAATGGTTATCTTGCTATCCACTGTTTAGCTATTTACTTAACTGTAATGATCACGGCTGGACTATCTCAGGGGCTAAAGGGGCTGAAGCCCTGGGTCCCAGCCCTAAAACTCCCACCTGATCTGCCCATTGCCCCACCCCACTTAACCCCAGCAGGACCTGGGGGAATGCAAAGAGCACTCCTGCGCTGCCAGAGCTGGGGGGGGGGCCTCCCTTGGGCCAGAGGGGGGCAGGCCAGTGCCTGTTTGTTCCACCCAGAGGATGGGGCCGGCTGGCATACAGCATGGCTTCCACTCTGGGGCAGCAGTCCAGGACCTGTGGTGCTGTGAAATTTCACTGGGAGCTGTGCCAAGCACTCAGCTGCCCTCCGTCGCCCCGGCAGACTGGCCAGAGCATGGCTAGAGCGGGAGCCCCCTCTGGCCCCAAGGCTTCTCCCCCAGAGACAGCCTGCCCACAGGCTGCTACCCTCGGGGTGGGGACCCGAGGTGGCAGAGGGCCCAAAGCAGGAAGCAGCCCAGGGCCCAGGCTGGTTAATTTGGCCCTGGTAATGACTTAGGAACTATTTTCTTTAATAGCTGAAAAGTTGCTGCAGCTCTTTTCTATGACTTGTTCCAGACGTTCACAGAAACACACACTTCATTCTCATTTACCACAAATATTTTCCAGATTATTTGGTTCAAATTCTTCTGCCACAATCTCTCTATTGTAACTTTTAACCAGCCTCTTCAAGTAGAAAGGTTTAAGCTCATGAATGTTCACTTTCTTTCTAAGTCAAGTAGGCAGACCCGAGCATGAAGAAAATACCATAAGATGACTCAGAGTTTCTGTGACTCTGTTCAAGTTCCTTCCATTTCAGAAATAATTTTAGATCAAGTGAAACAAATAATGATGTGTTATGTATCTCTTCTGTCAATACCATTCATGACCTACAAATTATAGGCCTGATTCTGCCGCCCTTGTTCAGCTGAGTAGTTTTTATTTGTGCCAGTAGCCCCACTAAGATCAATCTCTGGAGTAATCACTACTCAAATGGGTGAGATTTTCAGATGGTGTAAATCAGCACAGCTTTGATCTGGTCCAGCATAAACAAGGTGGGCAGGATAGCGCCTTTGAGCACTGTGGCCTGATTCCCCTAGCCCACACTGTGTGTAGTCTTTTATATCAGTACAAGGCATCTGCAAAGTGGGTTGAAAATGCTGCCATGTTAATTTGACAGTATTTTACAGCCATGAGAAATTGTTGTAAACCTTTGATAAATCATGAAGCTGAATTTTCAGAAGCTGCTGTAGTTACAGCCCCACTGTGAAAACATGATTCCTTAAGCCTCCAAACACTTCTTCAGTTAGGTGCACTGGCACTCATGCTCCTGATGGAGATTCTCTTTTCTTACAGATGTTTGCACAGGTTCTGGCTTACAGTCAATGGCTTTCTTTATTCTGTTACCCATAGCTCAGAATAGGAATAAGAATCTTCCTAAATTTAACCAGTTCCAAATCCAAACCTTCCTGAATCAAGTATCTCAGAATTTTTCTCAGCTAACATTTAGTATCTGCACCACATGAACTGAGCACACTGCTTTTTTAACCAAGCTGAAAAAAGCCAGTATTTTGTACAGCTAAATCAGTTGGAGAGCAGATCTAAATTAGCTAATACATAGTCATGAATGAATGAATGGTCGCTTCTTTGGTATGCATAGCAAACACCTTAAAACAAATAATGTGAGTGAAAAATTTGAAATGTGGAAGATTTACTTTTTTAAATGACTATAAAGACTCCACACATACACACAAAAAGCCAGCTGTCTTGTTGCTGATGACAAACCAAGAATGTTGTTGTCACAATTGATAGCATCACAATGCTATCGCATTTACCAACAGTAGTAGCTAAATGAAATGATCTCTTCATGTTCCTGTTTTGACTATTGGCTATCTGGTGACATGGCTTTAAGTCCCAGCTGGGGATTTAAACTCCAAATATGATTTCCATGAGTTTCCTGATATCATTTGCATTGGTGATGGGGAGGGCAGTTACCCTTGAGGCAGAACGAAGATGTTTTCAAAATGCCATTTCAAAATGCCAGAAGAAAAGTGTGTGGGGGGAGAAAAAGAGGAGGAGAAAATCTTGGAAAAGTTAAGAGAGAGCATGGCAAAATAAGGTAGAAACCTATAGAGAGAAAAAAAAATTATAATACTGAGCTGACTACTTTTCCTACTCCGCTCCTGGTTTTTAAGGATACACTTGCAATGTTATTTGTCAGTACAGTAAATGGGCTCAGTGCAATCAGTAATACGGTGCTTTCTTTGCTTATACTAGTTATCTCTAAAATAATCAAGTGGGTTTGGGGGGAAAATATTTAAAATATTAACATTTTATTTCCACCCCATATATTTATTAAAAGGTTATTGAATACAACAGAATGTAGTTCAAACAAAACAGAGCCAAATCTTACAAGCAAACTTTTCAGTGAAATCCAAGTACTTTTTTTTGTATGTGTCAGTGTTACAAGATCAGGATAGCCAAAGTAATGGTAAATGACACTAGAGTTTCATATATATTTTACCTCAATGACTCCAATATAAAATTCACTCAATGTAAAAGTCAGGTCAAGAATTTTATAACTATCAATGCTGCAAACTTGACCTAGTGTCTGAAAAATCATGCTTTGTTCTTTTTGCTTTGCATATCAGCACTATCAATAAAGATTCTGGAATCTGGACCTGGCAATTTCATTTCTTGTGCATGCAGTAGAACAGAATCCAATGTACTCTTCTGTTGCTGCCATATATTGGCTCTGCAGTTCTTTCTAGCAAAAATAAAGCCAGTTTCTGTATTGAAATTAGAGTACAAAGAATATCATAGAAATTCCTGTTACATTTAGCAAAACTTCCAAGGCACACAGTGCGTGCGCATTAATGGAGGATCTAGGCCATGATTTCACATGCCCTGGGTTGATGATTTAAAGAAAACAATAGATTCTTCCTACTTAGAAGTCACATTCCTACATATATAGTAGGTTTTCCCAGCTATTGCCTCCCATGAGAAGAAATGTTTACAGCTGGGAGGCCAAGCAATAGATGTGCACATAATTTGGGGTTGGTTGGTTGGTTTGTTTGTTAAACTCATTTTTGGGGAGATTCACCATTTGCCAAAGATGCTGTATGGACAGTCATGAGCATGAATTCCTCCATTTAGCCGAGTAAGTATAGCGCAGACCGTGACACCATATGCTTTTCTTTATTGCCTGGCCTATCAACATCGACCTATAGGTGCAAACAGTGGTGGTGGGCAGCATGGGAGATGGAGTGTGCTTATCAGCTTTATAAATATCCTCTTGCAGGATTCATTCAATCTCACATCTATTCCCTCTGGCCAGTTTCTATAATGGTTGCAGCACTGCATTGGCTTTATTCATAGTCTCATTGGCTATGTCTACACTAGCCAATTAGTCTGGACGATTTAGTCCAGGTCTACACTAGGTTTTGCCTGGTTTTAACTCAAAAATTTCTTAGTTCAGACTAAGCAAAGCTTAGTCTGAACTAATCAATTCAAATGGTTAGTCCGAATTAAGCGCTTAGTTAGAACTTTAAGTTCGAACTGGCGCAATGTAGACCTGGACTAATGGCTCAGTTCAAACTTTTTTGGTTCAAACTAAGCCATTAGTTTGAACTAGCCACACTGACTAGTTCAAACTAAAAAGTTATTTTGAACTAGTCAGCGTGGCTGGTTCAAACTAAAAAGCTGTAGCTAGTTTGAACTAACCTGTGGTTAGTTCAAACTAAGTGGCAGCTGCTTAGTTTGGGCTAAGAAAGTCCAAGCTAAACATTCTGATGTCAACATAGCCATAGACTCTAAGGTCAGAAGGGTCCAGTATGATCATCTAGTCTGACCTCCTGCACAATGCAGGCCTCAAGACCTCACCCACTCACTCCAATAATAAGCCTCTAACCTATGACCGAGTTACCTGAGTCCTCAAATCAAGAATTAAGGACCTTAAGATACAGAGAATTCACCAGTAGGTGAGCCATACCCCATGCTACAGAGGAAGGCAAAAAATCCCCCAGAGCCCTAGCTAATCTGCCCTGGGGGAAAATTCCTTCCCAACCCCAAATGTGGTGATCAGTTAAACCCTGAGCATGTGGACAAGTCTCAATGGGCAGTCACCCATGAAACGCTTCTCTGTAATAACCGAGAACACATCCCATCTACCTCCACTTCTTAGGCCACTTGCCTATCCACCACCAGTAGCCATAGATCAAAGATCAGTCAATTTCCGAACTGGGCCACCCCATCACACCATCTCCCTCCCTGATATTTATCCCTCTGATATAGAGAGCAATCATATCACCCTTCAACCTTCTTTTGGTCAGGTTAAACAAGTCAAGCTCTTTGTATCTCCTCTCAATAAGGCAGGTTTTCCATTCCACGGACCATCCTTGTAGCCGATTTTTTGCACCTGTTCCAATTTGATTTCATACTTTTTAAACATGGAGGACCAGAACAGCACATAATAGTCTAGATTGGGCCTCACCAGTGCCTTGTATAGCAACACTAACACCTCCCTGTCTCTACTTGAAATACCTCTCCTGATAAAAAGGTGAATGGGTTTCTAGGATGTAATGGCCACAACACATTGGTGGCTCATTGTCATCCTATGATCAACCAGTATTCCCAGATCCTTCTCCTCCTCCATCTGTTCCAATTGATACGCCCCCAACTTGTAGGAAAAAATCTTATTATTTGTCCCTAAATGCATGACCTTGCACTTCTCATTATTAAATTTCATCCTATCCCTGATTCTTCTGTTTACAAGGTCATCCAGACCTTTTGGTATGGTATCCTGAGCCTTTTTTGTATTGACAATACCTCCCAACTTGGTGTCATCCGCAAACTTTATTAGCACATTCCCACTTTTTTCGCTATGGTCAGTAACCAAAAGTAACCTCCCTCCAGATTGACAGTTCACTCTTCAGTATGACCCACTGTAGCTTCCCCTGTCATCAGCTCCTTATCCACCTTACTATATTCATATTAATCCCCATCTTCTGTAACTTAACTAAAAATTCCCTATCAGGGATTAAACTAAGGGGGGAATGCACCAGAACGCCACTTTGGGGCCCACAAATTTTAGGGGCCAGCATTCCAAGACCCCTAAAAATAGACCAATGGGGCAGAATGCAGCATTCCAGAGCATTCCCCCTTACTACCCCTGCGCGGACGCTCCCCCACACACACTCCTCTCTGAGGCAGTCTGGTACCCCCCCCCACCCCTCCATGTACACCTGTGGAGAGGTCGAGACAGCTGGCTGGAGACCCTGCAGTCAGCTTCGCCTGGCAGCTGGTGATGCAGCCTGAGCATGCAGGAACCTGGGTTTTATGAGCAGTTGTTGTGCAGGGAGGGGGTGGCTTTACAAGCTGGATCGCTGCTAGGAATCGAATTCGGTGTGGCTCCAACCAGCTACACGGGCGCATGCTGCCCCAGCAGGGTGCTTCAGTCACTAGCGTGGCTCCCCATGTGCTTGTGACAGGAGCCCCTGCAGGCTGTGGGAATCACTACATAGGAAGCAAAAGGGCCACCTGCATGGTGCAGGGAGCACAGCGCTCCCCTCAGCTTTGAAAGTGACCCAGTCGCTGGTGCAATTCCAGAACCATGGCAGCAGCCCACAGCCCAAGCTGCAAATGCTCCTGTGTGCCCTTATCCTGCCTGGTGCCATTCACTGACAGTGTGTGCCCAGTGCCGCCCCCTTCAGAAGGTGGGCAGGACGCTGAAGGAAGTGGAGGGGAGAAGCTGTGGCCTACTGGGGGGGTGGCTGGGTGGAGGAACACCCCAGCCTGACCACCTCCCCACGGGAGAAACCTCCAGCCCAATCCTGGCACAGGCCTCCCACCCTTACACATGGGGGTGTTGCTGGAGAAGTGGCTCCACCTCAGGGCAAGCCCTGTCTGTGGCAGAGGCCAGCCCAGGGGATGGGCTTGACTGAGGCACTGGCTCCGGGATTCAGGGAAAATGAGTGCTGTTGTTTTGCTATTGTCCAGGTGCATATGGCCTGTAGAGGCAACCAGAGATGCAGTGGTCATGGTACAGCAAACAGCCCCACAACTGAGGGTCTAGGTCTGGCCTAAGGATTTGTAAGCTCAGGCCCAAGCTTCATTCCGATGCCTTGATCATAGGTCCAACGGAGGCGCAGAAATCCTTAAAAATGACAGGCCTCTGAAGTCTGAACCTGTACATTTACCCACCTATGTACCATCCCGGCTGGGGAGGGATTGGGAGAGGTGGCAGAGGGCTTGGGGACAAGGAGACTGGGTAGGGGCTGGTGGGGGCTGGGTAGTGGTGGAGGGGACTATGAAGGACTGGAGTGGTGACTGGGCTGGGGGCTGGGGAAGGATGGAGGAGTTTGGGGGACTGGAGTGGAGGCTGGGGATGAAGGGGGCTAGGGAGGAGTGGAGGCAGTTGGGGGCTGAAGGGGATGGAGTGGGAGAATGGAGACAAAAGGACTGAAGGGGGCTGGGGAGATGTGGAGAGGGTTGGGGAGCTGGAAGATGGGGGTGGGGGCTTAGGATGGCTGGAGTGAGGCCTTGGGGGCAGGGAGCTTAAGGGTTTGAGATGAGGCTAAGGAGGACATGAGGAAAGAGGGGTCTGATCTGGTACTATTGGACAAGGTTGGGCACAGATTTTTTTTTGTTTATTCTTCCAATTAGTTTGAACTGAATGAGCTCATGGTCACTCGAACTTACGTTGTCCCCGACAATCAGTTGCTCTATGAGATCCTCACTATTCACCAATACCATATCTAAGATGGCATCCCCTTTCATTGGGTCAGTAACAGTTTGGAGAAGGAATTCATCAGCTATCACATCCAGGAAAATCTGGGTCCTCTTATTATGGCTAGCATATATCCTCCAGTCTATATCTGAGAAGTTAAAGTCTCCCATACGCACATAGTTCCCAGTAGTATTTTCTTTCTTAAAGGCCTTAAAGAGGTCCCCCTTCATGTCTAAATCAGATCCTGGTGATCTATAACACACCCTGAGCATTATCCCCAGAGAAACTCTAGTAGTTTTCTTCTCCAATGTGATTTTTACCCAGACTGAGTCTGTCTTGTTAATTCCATCACTTTGAATTTCCTTACAGCCTACCTTCTCATTGATATATGGTGCCACTTCCCCACTTTTGCCTTTATATCTGTCTTTACTAAAGAGCACATAGCTTTCAATACCAATACCCCAGTCATGACTACTATTCCACCATGTTTCAGTTATCCCTATAATGTTTGGTCTCACTTCCTCTACCAGTAGCTCCAGTTCCTCCATTTTGCTACCCAGGCTTCTCGCATTAGTATATAAACATTTTAGTTTTTGCTGCTTGGTGTCACTCACATTCTTTGCCTGATTCAGCACAGTTGTTCTATAGCCAACATCTCTAGTTAGGCTGGCATTTACACCTTGTTCTGGAAGGAATGTCCTTAGCAAAGCAAAGGTGGTTCAGTGTCCATGCCCAATCAGTCTTTGATCTCTTCTGAAAGTGATTCACACAGTTGCTACTTAATGTCAGTTGTGGTAGTGACTTCTATGTTTTGGATTCATGGCAGCAAGAAATTGCACAGACCATCTACTTCTAAGAAATTTTTAAAGTTTTAATTTCAAAATGTCACTTTTTCACATGAAAACAGTGGGTTTTTTCATTTTGTTTAAGTGGAAATAGAGCTATTTCCCACTTAAAAGCTGCCTTTTTCAAATGAAAATTTGGGCAATGTTTAAAAATTCAAAATGAAACAGAATACTCTTGATAGTCAAGGTTGTCCCACTTCGTTTCACACATATCTGCTCACTACTGAGCTAGACTGATATGAGCTTCAGGTGCTTTTTAAAGGCTTCATTTATAATCATTTTAAAATTGAATATTTACAAGGTCATTGGTCCTTGTGGTAGACTGATGTCTTCTGCTATTGGTAAGAAACATTTTGAAATGACTTTTGAAAAGTAGATACTAAGAGCTCTGCCTTGCCGTAGCTGCCTTATACTCAGTCTACACTTGCTATGAAGTTTGGTGGCAGTCAACAGGAGTTAGCCAAGCTATGCAGAGTAACTTTTGTAACTCCCATTGACTTTGTAACTCCTTTTTGATGCAGTGTCTTCACGGTGCTGCCCGGACGGCAAATGCATTCCTATTAACACAGAGCTCCAGTATTTACTTCCAGCAACTTCCCCATTCAACTGGACTCATCTTTTCTGATGCTCAGTCAACCACAGAAGATCAATTCTGCACTGTTGGTGGTGCCATGGGCAGTGTAGGCCAGCCTTTTCAGTAACATGGAACCCTTCAATGAGACAAACAGTTTTGCAGCTCACCCACTTTTTTCAGCTGAATTGATTGATCATAAACATCATGTTTACTTACGTTTACTATGGTTATGGTCTTACTAGAGAGGTTTTGCAACATAGTGCATGCATCAAGCTAAAGAAGGAACAAATGTATTAATGTTTCAAATCCACCAGGTAACAAATATTTGTCATCTCAGTTTTGCCTTTTGGCCACCTGCATTTAGAATATTCATGTTTTAGAATCGAAAGACCAAAACCTTGTTTTTAATTAGATGATTAATTTTCACAAGTTGTAATTATGGTTGGCGAGAATACTGTTTAAAACAAAACAATATTTGTTTTACATTGATTTTCATTACCTTTGCACAAAATCTCATGGCATACTTGGATAGTTCTCATGGCACACTGGTGTAGCCAATGTTCCCTCTAAGGGGAGAGGGCAACTGAGCAACGCCTGTTGCTTGCTGCGCTCCCCCCTCCCCCCACCGGGCCCGCTGCGCAGACCCCCCCCCGCTCCTGGCGGTATCCCCCCCACTCCCACTCGCCTCCCCCTGCTCCTGACAGCCCCCCGCTCCCAGCATCGCCCCCCTGCTCCCACCCCCCCGCTCCCAGCAGCAGCCCCCCCCGCCCCTGGCATCGCCCCCCGCTCCCACTCCCCCCTGCTCCCGGCAGCAGCCCCCCTCTTCCCACTCCCCCCTCGCTCCCGGCATCGCCCCCACCCCAGCCCCCACAAACTTACCTTGGGGCTGGACTGGAGCGGCAGGGCCTAGCCCTAACTCCTGGGCCAGAGAAGCTCTACGGAGCACGCCCAGATTTTCTGGGCATGCTCCGTTAGAGCTTCTCTGGGCGGGAGTTTTCAAAACTCCCTGCTCCACAGGAGCTCTATTGAGGGACTCTGGCTGCTGGCAGTGCGCTGCCGGTAGCCTTCTGTGCGCTGGCGGCTGCGGCGGGCTGCACTGCAGTGCGCCAGCGCAGCTTAGAGGGAACATTGGTGTAGACATAGTCTTAGTATTATTACTGCATGTAGTTTGTTTTAGGTACAGATTGTCAGAAGTGCTGAGCCCCTATTATGGCTGTTGAAGACAGTGAGAGCTGCAAGTTCTCATCTTCACTGAAAAATCAGGCCCTAAAGGCCAGCTCAAGTGGACATTAAATCAATGTTGCACAAGCTTGATGTTCAGGACCTGTTATAGTCCCTAAGTTGTTTGTGACAATAAAATACAGTCAGGCACTCACACTACCAGAACAAATTCAAATGTGCGACTGAAACTATGTAAATCATCTGAGCTGTTGTAAATAAAAACCAGCAAATGAAAGCTACAGGTTTGGTTTGCTCCAGAGGCAATTGCAAATCTTTCTTCCATTGGTGGGCCAGCAGAAGATGCAACCACACAAGCATGGACAGGAACCTATCACATGCAGCCAGCTAAGAGAAGAACAGAATTCATTGTTTGGCAAGGTTTCACCAAGTCTCCATTTTATTTGTAGAAAACTATATTGTATATGAAGTTAGGCCTGGATTCAAAGCACATTGAAGTAAATGAATGGCTTTCCGATGACTTCTGTGGCTTCTGGATCCCTTAATGTAGACTTATGGATCTGGAGCTCTATAGCAAAGCCAACAGAAATGAACCGCAAGATGAAGGAGCTGATACATTTACTTAACTGTCAGGCTTGAATAATTCAGCTGCTTCAAACTGAAATGTGGCATAGAAGTTGCCAAACATATACATGTTGTCCTCATAAAATAATGGGCTAGGTTCTCATATCCAGCATGACAAACTTCAAGGAGAGCCTTTTTGTAAGAAACTGTCCATGAGGATATCCTTGCAGATGCAGATTATTTTAGTCCTCTTCATCCTGACAGGAGTTTACTTCTCTCCAAGAAAAGCCCAGGATTCTGTCATGGTTCTGACTATGACCCCTTCTGCTTGCATGTGGTGTTATAGTTCCAGGCTCTTCCCCCGTGGCCCATCCCATGTTCACCCCTTTCCCCCATGCGGGTGCTAGTCCATTTGAAGAGGGCTTCACAGGTCCAGAGCTATAACCTTGCTTTCATGTGAAGAGTGGCAGCTCCACCCTTCTGGAAGGACCTTCCATAGTGCAATCAGCCCTGCACTTTAGTGTTAGAGATTTTTTTTTAAAAAAGCTTCAAAGCTGCCACAATATATATTTCATGATTCTAGATTCCCTTTTTTCCAGTTAGGTCCAGCAGACCAACAGATAGCTAGGCAGCAGAATAAGCTCTTAATAGTCATTTTAAAAAAATAAAGAATAAAAAAGAACAAAGCATTTTACACTAGCTCCAAATATATAAATTTCCACCTGACACGGATCTACAGTGAGGATATTGGGATGTCACTCGGACTGGAGAAGTGTGGCCGGATGGTAGTAAAGAGAGGAAAGGTAGTCAAGACTGATGGGGTGGAACTACCAGCAGGCCACATAGCAGACATACAGACCAGCTACAAGTACCTTGGCATCCCACAGTCACATGGGAACCACGATGAGGAGGCAAGGAAGACAGCAGCATCCAAGTACCACCAAAGGATAAGACAGGTCCTGAAGAGCCAGCTCAATGGGAAGAACAAGATCCACGCCATCAACAGGTACGCCCTGCCAGTCATCAGATACCCTGCCGGTATAGTGAGCTGGCCAAAGGAGGACATGGAGGCTGCCGATGTGAAGACCCGGAAGCTCCTCACAATATACAGAGGTTTCCACCCCAAATCCAACATCCAGAGACTGTACACCAGCCGGAAAGAAGGAGGGCGGGGTTTGGTGAGTGTCAAAGCCACTGTCCTGGATGAAACCCAGAGCATCCAGGAGCACATCAGTAAGATGGCACCCAAAGATGAGCTGCTGAGAGAATGCCTGAGGCAGCAGCAGACATGGGAGGGAGATCAAGCAGAAGAAGTGCCATGGCAAGACAAGACCCTGCATGGGATGTACCACTGACAGATAGCTGAGGTGGCTGACACTGGGAAGTCCTACCGTGGCTGGAAAGGGCTGGACTAAAAGACAGCACTGAGGCACTGATCATAGCAGCACAAGAACACGCACTGAGCACCAGATCCATTGCAGCAGGGGTCTACCACACTAGACAGGATCCAAGGTGCAGACTGTGCAGAGAGGCCTCAGAGACAGTCCAACACATAGTGGCAGGATGTAAGATGCAGGCAGGAACAGCATACACTGAACGACACAACCAAGTAGCTGGCATTGTGTACAGGAACATCTGCACAGTGTATGGGCTAGACCCTCCCAAGACCAGATGGGAGATCCCACAGAAGGTCGTGGAGAATAACAGGGCTAAGATTCTGTGGGACTTCCAGATCCAGATGGACAGGCAGGTACTGGCCAATCAACCAGACATCGTGGTAATAGACAAGGAGCAGAAGACAGCGATGGTGATAGATGTAGCAGTGCCAAGTGACAGCAACATCAGGAAGAAGGAGTATGAGAAGCTGGAGAAGTACCAGGGCCTGAAAGAGGAACTAGAACGGATGTGGAAAGTAAAGGCCAAAGTGGTCCCAGTGGTGGTAGGAGCACTCGGGGCTGTGACTCCTAAGCTGGGAGAGTGTCTCCAACAGATCCCAGGAACAACATCAGAGCTCTCTGTCCAGAAGAGTGCAGTGCTAGGAACAGCTAAGATACTGCGCAGAACCCTCAAACTCCCAGGCCTCTGGTAGAGGACACAGGGTTGAGGAAGACACATACCACCCACAGGGGTGAGAGGGGAAATTTTTATTTATATTTAATTTCACAGTATCTTTTTATACCATTACTGCATTCTCTGGTATTTCTACTGCTGAAATCCTCTGCTGAAGTGACTGGAATTCTTACCCCATTGATCTCCTGAGCATTTTACATAGCTGAAATTATATGAGGTAATATTGGCTAAACACAAATGAAATGGTAGCTGGTGTATCTTATGAGATTAGAGCATTGTTCTGTGGGCAGATTTAGCAATGGTTTCATTAAGTGCTGTTTAATTTTCATTTTGTAAAATCTTTTGAATTTAATTGGAGGCTTACATCACTTCTTTCAGAGGAATTTTTTATAGAACTATGGACTCATAGGTTTGAACCAAAAACAAACAAACAAAAAAACTTGGTTAACTTAAAGTTGCTATATTAACTGTTCTAACACTTAAATAAAAATTAAGACAAAAGTTATTTTTAAAAAAATGAGGTATCCTATTACTCTTGCAATGCACACAATCACTTAGTTACAAGATAAACACGTAAAATTTCACCTAAAACATTCTGCATTCATAACAACCTTAAATCTGACACTCAGGATATACATTTATAAACTCTTTTGGCATGTTCTTCACCACTGGCTTTGTACTCTATTAATCTAGAACATGTATTCTGCTAAATAAGGAATATCATTATAGATATATAAATTAAAAGAATGTACACATATCACTTTAAATGAAAAATGAAGCACACACTTAACTACGCAAGTGCTAATGACACTACCATAATTAATTTTGCATATAAAGAAACTGTATTGAAAATAGGATTGTTGTTCAGTTCTTTAGCATGACCCTTAATTTAGGTTACCATTGATAGAAGCAAAAGGTTGTGCTTGTGTAATGGTAGCATGATTTACTAGCCACCAAATATCTGAGTTTGGTGTTTCACTGCTGCAGGTTAGAATGGCTTAGGAATCGTTTGGAAGGAACATATCAGTCCTAGTGGGGATGATTGCCTTCTGTTGCAGGCTGGTAGTTCTGGAGGAAACCTGAATCAATTTAGAGGATTCCAGGCTAGCTGTCACTTGCAGGACCTTGAAAATCCCTGAGGATGCTAAAAGTAGGATGAAGATTCCTGCCCTCTCCAGGGAAATTAGTGGAGGAATTCACGAAAGTGACTGATTTTAGGGGTACAAATTCTTTTGACTGTTCATAGGAATTGCACCTCTAGGTTCTTAGGGCACAAAACATCAACAGTTTGTTTGGTCTCATGGCTTGGGTGCAGGACTGTAAACCAGAAACACTGGAATACAGTGTTGTTGTGTATCATAGAATACCAGGAACTACTAAATTTACAGAACTACATTGGATCTAAGAAGGTGGAATAAGATTAATTGTTAAAGGTCATGCTGATGGAAAACTACATTTGCATTTCTCCTTTTTGTAGATTTGAAGTGATCTTTATTGGAGACTTGCAAATGAGGAGAGGATTGGGGGATGGATTGTGTTCGTCTTTGCTTCTTTAATGGCTAAAGAAAGACTTGCAGTAGTTTTTAAGGGGTTTTTGTTTGTCTTTGTTTCACCTGCTTGTTTTTTGCCCTAGAAATATCATGAAGGTCAGTTGTGCTTTCCCAACTTGCTGGAAGTATTTTGAAGGACCCACAGATGTAGACATGGATCTTTTCAGACCTTAATTGAAGGGACAAAGTATTGAATCCTTAACAAAAAGATAGTTGCTTCCAACAGTTTACTCTAGGGGGCTATGGCTACACTACAGAGCTTTTTTTAAGTGGACTTAATAAGGCTGACTTAAAGTCAACTTTAGTAAGTTGACTTAAACAAATGGGAACTTTCTAAATTGATGTAAGCCAGGGGAACCATTTAAAGTCAACTCAAAGTTGACTTTAAATGGTTCCCCTAGCTTAAGTCAACTTCATAAAGTCAACTTAAACAGCTCTGATGACTTAAGTCAACTCTATCAAGCCGACTTAAAAGGCCACGCTTTATTAAATTGACTTTATAAAGGTGACTGAACCCAGGGGGTCTCAAACTCAAATCACCTTGAAGGCTGCATGAGGACTGGTACAGGGCCGCATGAGGACTAGTATGTTAGCTCGAGGGCCACACCACTGAAACCTTTTCATACAACAATATCTGTAACAATACTGTTGTTGCGGGCTGCAGAAAATAGCTTTACAGGCTGCATGAAGCCCACAGGCCTCATGGTTAAGAGCCCTGACTTAACCCTTAAAGTCTATTTTAAGAGTGAGAGTTATTAAGCCGACTTAAGCAAGTGCTTAAGTTGGAGAAATTCATGATAGTGACCTATTTGAAGAGTACAAAGCCTTAAGCCTTCAACTTAAGCCTCCAGTGTAGACATAGCCAGTTTGAGTTAAATAGATGTTAACAGAAACAAAGCAAATATGAAGTGCTTTAAACAATTGAGGTAAAAGTTAATCTCCATCAGAGCCTGATTGTGCAGCTCTGTGGAAAACTGATCACAAGTGAACTCATAGTCAGTTTTTATTTAGTATATATGAAATCACAACTCCTGGTTATATATGGCATCATAAGCCTATTAATGTTCATGTTAATCACAAGAACGTTGTAGGATGAAGTAAAATAACATACTACAAAAATAGTTCAAAACAAAACAAAACCAAAAAATCACTACCACCTTTCAGGCCTTTTTTAAGATTAGAAATCTGGGGTGAAAAAAGCCAAGCCCATTGCTTGCTTTTGCAAATCTTCTTTAACTTTATTTTGTTTTAGTTCTGTTGTAATAAATTTTACTTCATATAAGAAAAAAAGACAACAGAAAGGGAGGTGGTGACATGGAAATTCACATTCTGTTAAAAGTTCAGCAGAGTTCAGCTTTTGGAGTGTGTGGACAGCTGACTCTTCTGCAATGCATATTCAAGAGGTTTTGACCCCACCATGTTTTGGAAGCAATGATCAAAAATTAACACTTCAAGAAATCTGACAAGCTGTTCTAACAAGGTCTCATTTTCCCCTATTAGTCAGTAATATTTAATAAAACTCAAAAGGAAGAAAATATGAATCAACTTCCAAAAGACCTCTACAAATACCAGTAAAACAGATTTTGCGTAAGTAATCAATTTTTTTAAAATCATGTAGTTGCTCTTTAAATATATTTTATGCTCCCCACATTGAGCAAAATTAAAAAATAATGCAGAAAGGTATTACTAGATCATATGAAATGAAAAGAGTTTTTTGTTTTGTTTTGTTGACTATCCTTTTTTTAATCTATACTCTGAGTTTCTGCAGGTGTTACAATGGACTAATACTTTTCTCTTTCTTTTCACTTTGGGACTTCTCTGTCTTTTGGAAGCATGTGGTTGTGAACAAAAGTTTAAAACAACATGTCCCCTATAAGTGCAGAAAATACACAATGAGGTCCTTTCCCAGATGATTTATTCCCCAGGATGGGTATAGAAAATACTTCTTCTTTGTATTTGGGCATCTTAAGTTTAATAGAACACTGAATCCAGCCACAATCCAACTAAATTAACAAGTTAAGGCTGAACCCTATTTTTCTTTTGAAGAAGAAGAAAGGCAATGAGATAATTTGTGGATCTGGGTTTCTAATATTAAATAATTCTTACCATTTAAACAGTTTTTGTAGAAAATATTTTATAGTTAGAGAAATAGTTTTTGACATTTTGGGGGGGGGAAGAACAATGGACCGTTTACGGGTCTACACAGTAGATTAATGAATCTAATTGAGTCTGTAGGGAAATGCTTCAGTTTAACTACTGGAACTAATTTATACATTCACTACATCGTAATAAGTCAATTTAAGTTTCTGGAAATAAAACTGGATATCCTGGGTATAGATTTGAACTATAAATTTCTGCAAGAAAGGAGTCTGTGTGTTCATTATACATTGTAAAATTACCATATGGACCTGTCAACACTTCTTAGCACAGCTTTGTAATAATGTCATTTAGTTTAACATTGTAATGTGCCAACTGAATTAATGTCTATGACACAATGAATGCCTCCCAACCACTGGTTCTGGGGAGATTTGCAACTTTTAAAAGATTCTTCTTATGCAAAAGAGGTTCCTATATTTGCACAGTTAATATCTAGCCTTTGATCAGGTGATATAAACATTAATGAGTGTCAAATAGTAGTTCAACTTCCAGCAACCACATCTGAAGTTTCTGGAATGAAGATGTGGCAATTATAAATAAAACAAAATCCTAATTCCCATTATTTTGCCTTTACTTCTTTTTCCAAACCTCATCTGAACATTTATAATCTCTGCCTTATCTTTACTTCTTAATTTCGCTTTCATTCTACTGTTACTCTGAAAAGCATTCAGGGATACAGTTGATATGAAAGAAACTTTACAAAATAATGTTGTGTTGTTCTGAATTATTATATACTTTCTACTTTTCTGATTCCCAGTTTTCTAGAATTTTGTCATAAATTTCTTTTTCATCCAAAAACAGTAAAAAAGTATAATAAGAAACATGGATGGTATATTCTGATCTCACTCAGTCTTACCCTTTGTATTCGCAGTTTGAGCTTGCAGCCTGTGTATGTTTAGCCGCTTTTGTGTACAAAATCTAAAAATAGAAAAGTGGCAGAATATAGTGTCAGGTTTGCTAGACTCTCTCTGAACGGTCATGATACCTGTGTATTATAGGAGCTGCTGCATGTCTTTAAAAAAGCACTGAACCTAAAGAAAAAATAAACCAAACTGTAGGTATTCCCCCTTCCTTAAAAATTAATAAAACCACTAAAAATATTGGACCTCCTGCCACACTTGTGTGAATTGAACTCACACAGCCAGCCTTCAGTGGAAAGTTCTTAGATTAGGTCTTCACTGCAGTTAACTAGGATGCGCGCACCCAAGATGGGTTAGCTCAGATGTAAGCAGCTACGTAGCAAAGGTGAACTTCACTGCCTCAATATTAGTGCAGTACTCACTTGGGAGAGATGCAGGCACTTTTGAAGGCATACCCCATTGTTCTTAGTGCTTCAGTAAGCTGAGCCACTTCATCCCCTGTCTTCTGGGGACTTGCAGGAAAGCATTAAGACCTGTCACCATTCAACTGGTTTAGCCTGAGTCCTCAATGCAAAGTGGGTGGACCATCAACTTGATCTTAAGTCTATAGCTCAGGAAGGCCATCTAACTTGGTGTAAATTACTTCCACATTTGAGTGAGGTTTCTGTTTGTGGATGGGACAAGATTAGAGGCAAGTAACAACACTGCAGTGGAAGTCCATAGCATGTAAGTCAAAACAGCAACTCATCTTCCCCAAAACTGTATCATTTTCTCAAAATAATAAATAGCATTCATAGTGGGCAGACATCATTTAATTATGAAACACTTCCACACACTTCTAATTTTCATTCAGTTAGAACTAAAATTAAATAAACAAGCCAATTTTAAAAAGAAGTAATAGATGTTTTGCCATTGTGCACTCCAAAGTGCAATGCACGTTTTGTTTTTTACCTCACTTTGCTGCTGGTCCAGGCTGTGGTTTCCCCACGCTCAAACAAAGCAGAGGCCAGTCAGTCCTTAGTGCCAGCCAAATATGATCCAGTTAAATCAGTCTTCGAGGTGTTGTCTGAACTAGTATTTTCTCAAAACATTCCCATGAGTTCAGCTTAGCAGCCAGTATCAATACAGTTACTGTACAGCAGTGGCTGACAGTGTTTTAGCATTGTCTTGGACCATCATGACATGCTGTGAATGTGATTAGATGACTTGGTGTTTAAAACCAGTGCCCACTTTAAGACCAGCTCTAAACTAAAAAGCTAGGTTAACCCAGCTACATATCTCAGTGGTGTGCAAGATCCACCCTGAGTGCACTGGGAAGCACATGTACATATGCCCTAAGACTGTTGCTGCCATCAGTGAAATTACATTGGTGGGACTTTTTCAGAAAAATGCTTACTTCACCTATTGCGGTGTCCTTGGACTACATGGCTATGTTCACACACACAGAGTTATTTCGATACAAGTTGTATTGAAATAACGCCTTATTTCGAAATAAGTTAATTCGAATTAACAGTTTGTTAATTTGAATTAAGGAAAAAAAGCAGGAATCGAAATAGCATGTTCAGACAACAGTTATTTTGAAACGAGTCACTGTTGTGATGAAACAACATGTTCAGACCGCATTGTTTCATCCCCACGTGGGGTTTAAGTTGTTTCGAAACAATGGTGCATCGTGTGAACAGGGTATTTCTTATTTCGAAACAACCTCTGTTGTTTCAAAATAAGACTGCTGTGGGAACACACTATGAAACAGTAGCTAGAACGTTCACACTCAGTGCTCATCAGCAGATCTGAAATTTACTATGAGTGCTAGATTAAGGGCCAAATTCTGCTGTAAGAGGTACATATATCTGTTACTAATTTCAAAAACAGAAATACATGCAGCTCAAAAATATGTTGATGGTGGGATTTTCAAAAGTACTTGGGGATGGCCTAGCTCTGCTCCTACTGAAATCAATAGATGCAGACTTGGGCAGCACTGAGTGCTTTTGAAAAATATCACTGTGAAATTACTAAAATCTTGGCCAGAGTGTGCCACACACCAGAGTTCAGTAGTACCTTACTATAATAGCATCTCAATGATTTCAGGGAGCCTACTTGTATTGTAGGGTTCTACTCAGCGTTACTAAAGATAGTAAAATCCAGCCTTTTTTTGAACCTGATCCAAAGATAATTGAAGTTAAAGGAAAATTGACTTCAGTAGGCTTTGTATCTGTCCCTTTAAAAGGATTCTTCCTGAATGAAAGCATTATTGTAAGAGATTTGACATTTCTGTTCATTATTTGCCCTCACCATGGATGTTGAGATTCATGCCATAATTCACATTGTGGACAGCTATCTCATAATAGGATCTGCTGCAGTCTGGCCATACATTTTTATACCTTGTGAAAAAATTCAGTGTGTTTTATATCAACACAAAATTAAAATAGCATGAAATCAATGCACAAAAGCCAAAAAATTGAGTGTTAAGGAGAAAACTTCTAATACCATATTTCAGTGAGTCTAAATTACTTCTAACCATTGTGCAGGTCATATATTCCCATGAGATCTGTGATGAAGCTTGAAAAAGACCAAAGCAACATATGAAGAAAAAAGTATTATATGGGACTCTGCACAAAGATAATGGATCCTATGTGGTGGTGATACCATAATTAATTCAACTTCTTCAGACACTAATTCTGTTCCCATTGCAGTCAATAACAAAACTCCCATTGACATCACAGAGAATAGGACAGAACCCTAAATAATTATCAGGTTGTATTAGCACTTCTTCCACATAATTGCCAAAGTGGGATATAGTGTGAATAGTAGAAGAGGCGAATGAAAAGACAACTGTAACTTGGAATAACTGAAGAATGACACAATTTGCTACAACAGAAGTATCAAAAGAGAAGTGATGCGCTGGCAGTGAACATAGAATTCCATCCTACATGGTGCCAAGCAATTCAAGGAGGTGAGCACTTTCAATTGCCGGCAAACTTAGTGGGAGTTGAGCTTATTTTATGTCTCCAGAAGTGACTTTGTTCCTTACAGAAGCAAGCCCACAGCAAACAATCCCTGGTTCCACTATGCGTGGGCAGACACCGCTGCAGAGTCACGACTATAGATTCTTGTAGCACAGTGCCTTTACCTTCATGCAAATAACTGAGTAAAGAGGCTTTCTGAATGCTCCCACCACAGCAGCTAGATGCATAACTCAGTTTCAGCTTTCTCTTATTTTCACCAAATACACAGTAGCGTTATGAGAATGTCAGCCGTGTTCTCAGAACATAGGATTTTCTGTGAAGAATATTTGGATGGCATCTTTGGGCCTATGAATATATGGGACAGGACAGTGGATGATCTCCCATACTCTTTTGCCCTAATTTTTTGGGGTGATTCAATCTTTTCTGACTACACTTACTACTCTGCAGAACTACTCTTTTTTCACACAGATGTTACATTGTGACTTACTGGACTGCTGACAGTTGTCCATGAATTTTTTGCATATGTTGACTCCTTATACCACTTTTTCCACGATGGCATCATACAGCCCTAAGTGAGTAAAGTAATGCCCCTTTCTGCTCATAAAATTAGCAGCCTACATATTAGGAACTGGCCAAATGCAAAATGCAATTTAGACAAAACAAACCTACTCTGAACTGTAAGAGTGCATATCCTTCCCTGAAATTTCCTTTCTCATCAGTCTTGAATCCTTCATCTAGTCCATGTGCAGAATTCCCACTGAGGGAGTTATAATGGAAATGCACAGAGAGGCCTAATTATAGTAACTGCCCTGAAGGCTGCACTAAGGAGTACAGAAAGAAAGATTTCTTCAGTAAATCCTATAGTCTTGGGAACAAATCCTGCAGTATTTACTCCTTACTGCCATTGAAGGTAATGGGAGTTTTGCTGGAGAACGAACTAAATAAATCATGCAGAATTTTGCACTTTGTCCTTTATTCGTCTGATTTTTTTTTAATGCAATCCTCCTTACTTTCTGAAGTGACACTAAAGATTTCATAAAATAATATGGCATTTTGTTGGATGATGCTAGGGAGGTGGGTTGGTACTTAAAGGTGAAAAAAATAAACTTACTAATCTCCATGTAATTGAAGTATGGGCATCAAAGTGTGAAAGCTTTTCATTCTCTTCATTTATGATAGGCATTCTTTACAGGTTGCATGACAAAATAAGTATCCATTCCTCATACAATAAATACGATCACTTACCTGCAAAATGAAGCAAGTCTGTGTGGACTGACTGCTAATGTTTACAAGCTGATGAGATGCTGCATGATTTCCCTCAGGATACTGTCTTAAGTAAAGGACTAGCTGTATAACTAAAAATCCTACCTCAGTGAATTAGCTGAATAGGCTAATCCTCACAAATAGATAGGATTTAACATACAATTCTAAGATTTTTGTAGCCAGTTCCAGAAATCTATATAGATCCAGCTACACTGTAGAGTTAAAGATATAGAAATATTTAAAAAGGGAATAAAAATATGGTACAGAATATATCTTGAAAGCTAGCAGGTTATTTTTTCATGTGTCGATATTAAGCATATATTTTTTCTGTTTAAAATGAGCATGGTGAAAAATGAATTTTTTTGGTAACTAAATAATGGAACTAAGGCTTTGGATAACTAACTCCATATTAAAATACAGTCATTTAAATTTCTGCACTCTGATTTCTATCTAAAATGATAATGGTTAATGTCATGACTTCTGCAGTCCTACCTATATAAGGATTATTATAAGTTTAGAGCATTAGCAATAAATTCATCTCCCTACCTAATAAGCAACATGTTAATGTCTGAAAGTCAAAAATACTTTTTAGAGGAGTTGAATGTTTTATCCCAGTCAAACAAATCTAATGACATGGAAACAAATCTGAGGTGATGGTGTGTGTGTTGACAGTATCAGTGCCTTGTGCACAACAATTCTAGAAAAAGTGATAAACTGTAGATCCTCAGTCAGATCTTTGCTTTATTCCCCAAATGACTTATATTTCTGTTGATATACAATTGGCATGATAATGGTTGTTTCCCAATGCTAGGAAAATTCCCCTCCTGAAAACAACATAAATTATATAGAGTTGTAACTCTACACAGTGCTTTATAACAGGTAGAATGTAGTTGACAAAAACCCAAGTGTCTTTTACGCAAAAATAAACATCTTTGAGTGAAGACAGCACTGTTGGAGTTATTTGCCAGCTCTTCTCTTGCCTTACCGCTTTCTAATCAAGGAAGTAAATTATTCCAAGCAGAATCCCTAAAACAGAGTTGGTGTGTGCCCGATCCTGCTCTCATTGAAGAAAATGAAAAAACTCATATTGATGTCAATAGAAGCAGAAGTGTGCTTTATATTTCATGAAATGATTTTAAAGTAACATAGTGATCATCCCACAGTCAGTCTTACATTTCTTTTTCTTGCATTCAATAATAATCAAGCACAAAAAGGTGATTCTGAGCAACTTCCACACAGAAACTCACCACCTGTTAAATCAAGAGCATGGCAAAATGCCCTGCAAGATTAGGATGATGTCAGAACTTGGCCAAAAAGGACATACTGAGTTTCACAAGCAGGACAATATAACAAGAAGCTGGAAAGGAATCACATTTGAGAATGCATGAGTCCTTGAGAAAGCATATAGAACAGCAAACAGTTGGGTGGGATCAAGGTCATGGAGCACAGTATTATTTTTAATACCATCAGGGAGATAATCTTCTAAAGTAACATGATTTTTCAGTCATCCAAACCTTCCTAAGAATTACTTTCATTGTATTTCTCACATGTGCTGTTTCACTGGCTGCTATATATACATAAAACATTCATTCCAGGCCCTGGCAGGAGCATCAGACAAGGCATTCACCTGTCCATCTGCTAGATTCCAGGGGGGAGCTATTAGCTATAATGAAGTGCTGGGAGAAGGGGTTCTCTGTTTTTTCACAGGCTTAGCTTAGACATATAACTCCAGGAGAGCATTCACAGCTGAGAATCCCCAGCAGAGGGAAGAGCCCTTCTCTGACCTGTCAGTTAAGCACTTGCAGTCCGGATCAATGAAAGTTCATTGTCTATGTGCCTTTATGAATCTGGGTCCTAAACCACCCTTTCCTAGGCATTTCACTCATGACCACCTTAGGCAGCTTCTTGCTGAAACTATTGGTGTCAGAGAATCTCATGCTTAGGCACCTAACTTTCCCTACATGTTGTATGAGAAGCCTGAGCTCCTAACCTGGAGCTGAGAATTTTCTGCAGGGTAGAACACCTAAGAGTGAGACATTGTCTAAGTCCCTGTGTGAATCTAGACTTGTTCCCTACGTTCAGGGTACTGTGGGCCAAATTCTTCTTTCAGTTACACAGATGCATGTTTTACTGGATTCAGTTTGGCCCAGTATTTTTAACTTGCAATTAATGTATAGGAACTGGTCAATAGGCACTGTTTCCCTTTAATGAATCCATAATTGTACACATTCATGCCTATTAGCTATGCTTCAGACTTTTACGTTTCCTGTTTGCACCTTATCTGGGTTGAAAGAGATCACTGTTCAGTGACGATTACTTGAGAGCTTAAAAATAAAGAGCTAGACTCCTTCTTTTAAATATTTAATTAGTCATTTAAGCCCAATTCTAAAACGAGCTCCACATGCACATAGAGCATCTTGCAGGAGTAGGGCCATAAGCGAAACGACTTCAGCCTGGCTCCGGTGAACAGTAGACCCTTGTCTACAATGACAAGAAAACTGCCTGTAATTTGTTGGACTACGTGGCCATTCCTCTCCAAACTTCCATGAGACAATTGATTGAAAACAGTTATTGTGGGCTGCTCAGCACTGTGAGCATCACTGCATTCTAAAATGGACAAAACCTAATATTTAATGATAAAATTATTTGAATGAATTTCTAATGGTGGTGTTCTAGATCAATCCCACTTAGTGGGTATGTCTCGACTTGCAAGTTAGTTTGAATTAAAAAGGCTTTCATCAAACTAATTTAGTCCCAGTCTGCACTAGGCTTTCATTAGTTTGAAATAAGGAATTCCTTAATTCAAACTAATTAGAGCTTAGCTCAAATTAGTAAGACCTGCCAGTTAGTTCAAACTAAGCCCTTAGTTCAATCATTAGTTCAAACTCAGGATGATGACAAGGATTAACCCTTAGTTTGAATTTAGTAAGTTTGAACTAAGGGCAGTTAGTCCACTCTGTTAATTCGAACTAATTTAAACTAACTCTGAAAGTCAGAGTTTCTCATCCAGCATCCTGCTTTTTTAATCATATTTTCTCCACTTTGTCTTTGGGGATAACATGGTTACAATGCAAAATCTTGGTAAGTCACTGAATATCATATCTAGGAATATTTTGAGACTCATGAGCTAGGATAACTTCAGAAGCTTTAAGACAGGATAGTGCGTAGAACTGGGAGAACTTTGAGGACAGCACAGCCCGGGAATCAGAAGCATGCATATGAACCATACTACTATGTGAACTCTGCCATCCCTTCTCAGGGTGCTGTATGCACTTCCTTCTCCACCCAGCCAGGGAGTGCCAGCATGGATCAACGTCTCCATTAACTCCCTACCACACCATCATCTGCTCCCTGACTATGCCATGGCTATTCTATGTAGGGTGCAAATGGGAGAGGTGTACTGCACTTGCTCCTCCTCTGTACACCCATGCAAGGCCAGCCACAATGTGGCCCTTAGCTTTAAAGTTCCAGACCATGGACTCAATCCCGCATCACCGTAGTAAATGAGTTTTGCTGTTGTCCTCACATCAATCAATCAATCAATCAAATCATAGGGCTGGAAGGGACCTCATGACCGAACACTGTCATTTGTGCTGGGATAATTGTATTCTCTTTAATCCAAGGATAAATTATTATATCATGGGTTGGAGGTTGCTTCAATTGGTAGGTTATTTTATTTTGAATAAAAGAGCAGCTCAATGACCGGCATAGCTGCTGAAGCAGCTCTCAGCTGCCGGCAGGGTTCTGAGTGAAGCCAATGCACATACGGCAGCCACCAGGCTGCCATCAGTGTTAGCACAAAATCTACTTGCAGGGGGAAACATATAACCAGTCTGTAAAGATAAATTCTGTCTATGATTTTTTTAAAACAGAAATCCATCGATCAACATTATTTTGTTTCACATTTACCAACATCAGTAATACTGACATTCATAGAAGTATGTGTTTGTAAAATAAGTATGGGAGAGGAACGCGTTCAATTTGTAATGTTTGGCCACACCTGTGAGACTTTCTGGCTTAATATGGGGTTGGAATTAAATACATTGCTAAAACCTATTTTGCTCGTCTGAAGAGCTCACATTTTATGGTATTTCAGTACAAATACAATAGCGCCCTCTGGAGGGCTTGACCACTTTGTATGACCCACAAATCAGCATCTGCCTCTGTTAACCAAATATATTTTAGTTGAGAAAGATTATTTTGAAGTTTGTTAATTGCAACTCAGGTTAAATAGATGAATACAACTTACTATGTCATCATTGTATTTTCTGTTTACCCCGATCATATTTAATTTTAATGGTCAGTGTTCAAATGTAATAAGTAAACATTAAAACACCAGTTCTTGTCAACCATTCCTTAACTTGACTGTGTTAATAGCAATAGAAAATATCTTTAAAGCTTTGATTTATTACTCCTTTAGTGATAGTTAAGACAACAAGCATTTGTTTGCTATCTGTGTGTCAAGCAAAGAAACATTAAAAACACACATATGCAGCTAAGGGAAAAAAAGATTTCTCATACAGATAGTTCAGTCTTTCGTATGTAAGTAAGACTACAGAAGGATTTAAAACAGAATTTTAGCAAAAGTAATTTTCTGGTAGCAATGAAAAAAGCAAAAATCAGAACTAGAGGAAAACACTCAAACAAATAAAGACATAAATATAAATGATATCTAAAAACACAGATGTACAGGGACAATTTCTTTATACTCTCCACCAAAATTACAGAAGCAAATCACACATTTACATACCCACTCATTGAACCACTGTACAGAAGCAAGCATGCGATTTTTTGAAGATATTAGGTTTAGAAATTTTTGTCCCTCATATGTTCCTTTCATCCTCCCCTCTGCCCCCCAGCCTCCAGCCATATTTTAGCCATATGGGAAGAAGAGAACATGTGCTGTGCGCGTTAATAGTGCAACATTCTCAACACAGGAATTGCCAGACTGCCCTGAACCTTTGAAAAACTATTCCAGGTTTTTAGTTTAGTTTAGTGTTTTTTTTTTGGGGGGGGGGGGGGTTAAGCCGGGAAGTGAGGGAGTGCTCTCATGTTCTCACCAAGAGTATCTTTGTATGGCTATAGGGTTGTTGCCGAGTTCCAGCTCTTTTTTCTCCTATGGCATTACAGAATTTCAGCTTTTACTTTGCAGCTTTCCAATCTCTTGCTGAAGCTGGTTTAATTGTTTACCAGTGTATTCCCCCAAGTAGTATTTGCAGGCACCAACCCAAAAATGTCAGGCTGTTGATTTTTTTCTTTGAAAATTATGAAAAATCATGAAATCCATCACAACTGTGGAAAAGTTAAAACCTAGCCATTAACCATACAGCGTATGTTGGTTTGTTAAAAGATATATTTGATAACATGTACCTCTCATTATGGGGTAAATTTTCAAAAGAGTTAGGCTCATTCCTCCTGCAGGTGTAAAGAGGATCCGTTTACCTCAAGCTACTTGATTTTCACCTGCAGTCGGGTATTTAAATATTCAAGGATGCATTTTTCAGGAGCAAAATTTGCAGATGCAAGTTGCGTCTTTTGAGTACTTGACTCTAATCTATAGCTGTACAGCACATGATTCTTTATGTTCCTCATCTTACACAATGCACCTGGAATAACCCAGCATTGTAATTTGTTGGTGACAAAAACCGTACTGTGTGGCTACGATATAATGAAAAGCACTGAAGTCAACAAAAGATAAGGGGCCTCCATACCCCTGCAGGACAAGGCCCTTAGCCTCTGATAATCCCCAGGCATGATTTTACTTATGAGAAGGCGGCAGTAGAGGCTGAGGAATTTATTTCAGTGTTTTCCACTTAAAACCACTCTCTCATAACTTAAACATGGAAAGAGGAGAAAGCAGCACTATGTTGCAAAAATATCAACGCTAAGTGTATTTCATTAGACATACTTACAGCTTCTTCCTGAAAAAATAAGTTGGATCAAATTTTACCTTGCTTTACAGCCCTTGTGACTTCAGGAGTTTTGCAGCAGGTACAAACCATAGCAAAATATCGGCCACTAAGCCTACTTGTACTGATAACCCAGCTCAGTGCTGGACTTGTGAGGAAGATTGTGACTCAGGAGTTCTGGCATCATTTCTTGACTCAACCACAGAGTTCCAGTGTGACCTGGGGCAAGACATTTAATCACTCTGCATCTCAGTTCTTCCTCTGAAAAATGGGGGTGATGATGTTTCTTTTCTCTCACCTTTTGTCTGTCTTGGCTATTGGAATGAGGACTGGCATTGCCTCTTTTTATGTATTTGTAGTTTTCCTTCCCCTTCTCCACCACATCAAATACAAATTTCTGATAATCCTCCTTCATACCTTTCACAACTGAGTCCCTCACAATCTATCCAGTAGCTTAGTAAGTTGCCCCCACCTTCTCCACTCCACCAGACTGATTTGACAACATCGCCCTTCATTGTTTTCTTCCATGTTGGCCCTTATGTATGGAACCTCCTCTCCATCTATCCACAAAGTCATTACCCTGTTCTCTTTCTATGAATCCCTTTTCAAGATCCACTTCTCTCATGATGCCTAAGGTAAACTGCCAACTGCTAAGGTGGCTAACTATTTTATTTTGCTATTTATCTAATTTGTTTATATATAAGTTATACTTGTGTTTAAGTAACCAAATCAGAGCCATATAGATGTGCAAATATCAGTCATTGCTGCTTCTTCCTGTTCCTCTTGGTAGAATTATTTATTATTTGTGTTTTGGTAGTATGCAGCGACCCTATGGAGCTTGGCATTGCACAGACACATAATAAATAGACAACCTCTGTCCCAGTGAACTCACAGCACACATACGCTCTCCTGAAAATTTGTGCAATCCATTTGTTGCACTTTGTCTAAATTAGACACTTGCAGCAAAGGCTATGTGTTTTATTTTCTATTAATTGTGCCATAACTCTGGAACATGGGGCCATGATTCTGACGAGGGTCTCTAATCATTACTGCAGTACCAATAGTACATAATCAAATAATAATAACAATGTTATATTTGAAATGCAAAAACAATAGGAATGATCATTGCTCCCTTGCCACATCCCCGGGAAAAATTGGCCATGAGTCTAAAACCTTTTGTTTCATCAGAATTAAATGGTATAAACGATAACTAAATAGGAGCCAGTGAAACTGTTGACCTGACCCAAAGCAAAACATCATGTTTCAGAATCAATTCCTGTGCTCGGGGTCAGGTCAATAGTTCCAGTGGCTCCTTTTTCATTACACTAGTGTTTCCCAACTTTTTTGGCTCAGGGACCACAGATATCATTTTTACAATCCTGAAAGGCTGCCAGTCTCCACTAGCACCTCCCTTCACAATCACCACTGCAGCCAGATGGAAGGAGTTCAATAAGAAGGCTACTTGCTGACCTCCCACTCCCTTGGCTGAACATCCTATAGCCCTATACAATCAACCTGAGTTACTAAGCAGTGGCTCCCTTCTGTGGCTGAGGAGGGGAGAAGCAGAAAGCCACTTTAAAACACCCCATGGGCTACTTTTGCTCTACTGGCCATGGGTTGGGAACCACTAGTTTATATCCTTTAATTTTGGTAAAACAAAAGCCTTCAGATACTTCGCTGTAGTTTTATGTCTGCAACCGTCCTGCCCCCTGTGGCCTCCTGGCCAGACTCCATCTTTCATGATGTATTGCGATCTCTCCTCATGCTTGAGCCACCACTGGGCCATACTGGATTTGTAGATTGTGAAATGAATCAAGATGGGTCAGGAAATAAAGTTACAGCAGCCTTCCTCAGCAGTCCTACAGGCCATTGTACATCTGCTACAGCTCTAAAGCCATAGTCCTCTCCCTTATACTTGACTCAGCACCCCCTGTGTGAGGGGATTCAGGGAAAACAAGCTGAGGATCTTTGGGGCACCTCCCTGGCTGGGTTCAGGCCCCTTGCCACACCCAGTTACCATCACAGGATTAGTCTAGTACACACTACAGCTTATTCATCTTTGCAATGGACTCCACCCTTGTGGGCCTGATTACTTTGTTTTGGGTGGGGTGAAAAGCAAAAATTCCAACTCATGACAAGCCAAGCCCCTCTTGTGGACAACCAAAAGCAAAAAGTTCAGTGGCATCCTGTGTCCTCCCAGCTAGGTAGCCAAGTCAGGGTGCCCCTGGTGTTAGCTGAACTCCACACAGTGCTATTGGGTTCACCTGATGTTCAGGAGCTGCCTCCCATTTGCTTTCAGGGCTTCCCTCTTGTGGGCTGATGCTTCCTCCTGCTAAAGATTTGCTCCCAAATATTCATCATTGGCTGGACTGGAAGGGTAGGGCTACCTTAGCACACGGAGCCTCTCTAGTTGCTCCCCTGTAAATGCAGGGTTTATACACCTTGTACCACAAGCTTACAGTTGTCTTCTATAGTGGCTACATTGGAAATCCTCCCATTAGCAGATCTGGGCCTTTTAGGGCCTACACTGTACTCACCTGTTAGTTGGGGGGCCAGAGCAGAGGTATGTATCTTACCCCTAGGGTTTGGTGGGCATGTTGAGTTTTTGTTTCTCTTAGTACTCATAAATGGAACAAGTTCCAAAGGGGCAGCTGTGTTAGTTCAGTAAAGCAAAAAAAGCAAGGAGTCCTGTGGCACTTAAAGACTAAGATTTATTTATTGCATGAGCTTTTGTGAGAGAAAATCCCACTTCATCAGATGCGTTGAAGAGGGGGAACTTCCCATTCTGTAAGTTTTCCCTCTTCAAAGCATCTGACGAAGTAGGATTTTCTGCCATGAAAGCTCATGCAATAAATAAATCTGTTAGTCTTTAAGTGCCACAGGACTCTTTGTTTTTTGGGTTTTTTTTTGTTGGTTTTTTTTTGTTTGTTTGTTTTTTTGTTTTTTTTTTTGCTTTATAAATGAAACAGCAGCACACACAGAAAGTTGCTTAAAAAAGTACAAAGATATACATGTACAGATTCAGGCATCAAAGTAGCTATAGCATTGCATAAGTGCTTTGTATCTGACCATTCAATTCTTATGAGACAAGAACAGGTGTCAGAAAGGCTATGTTCACACATAAACTGTTATAAGTTATTTCAAAATGAGTTATTTTGAAATAATGTAATTCTAGTTAAGGGAAAAGCTCAAAGCAAAATAGCATGTCCAAAGACAGGACTTGCTATTTCACTTTAGGAGAGGGGCACCATGGGAGGTGTGGCAACATGGCCCCCTCCCTGGACCATGCCCCCACCAAATAAAGGCTAAAAGCAAGGCACCCTGGGAAGGAGAAGGGCAAAAGTGTTATTTCGAAATAATGGTTATTTCAAAATAACACGTCCGAACACTGTTGTTTTGAAACAACGACTATTTTGATTTCATACAAGGTTTTACTGTTTCAAAATAATGGAACATCATCTGGACATAAGAAATTTTATTTCAAAACAACGGCTGTTGTTTCAAAATAAAACTTTCATCTGAACACAGCCAACAGTTACTGGTTCATTAAAGATTATTAGTGAGACTGAAAGCAGAAAAGAAAAAAATACTGGGGATTCTTGATTATATTATTCTAGACATAGGATGTGAAGAAGTAAATACTGAAGGGGATTTTAGATAGGAAAATAATGCTCAGGGAAGACCAAACTAGGACATCCCATCTTTTTGTCTGCAATGGACGTTATTTGGTTTTAAGGCACATCTTCACTCTTGTCTTACTAAGACTTGTGTGATTGTAAAATGAGTTGAACTTATGACTGCTCATTGCTGGGTCTTCCATTGTAGATGAAGCATCTAACATTACATTGTCTGTTTGGCACAGAAATATATTGGAAAAAGATTGTGTAATGACTGCTTGTCCCTCTAACATCCTTGCAAAATGAACTGGATATCTCCTGAGTCCATGCAAGCTAAACAAATTTTAAATAAATAATGAACTCCAATCTAAAGCAAGCCCAGAGGAATCCCTGTGATGGGAGATTTCATCTTTATCATCCCATTTTGTCTCTGTGGATATCTATGCAAAATGGGATTAAAAATATAGATTAAGAGAAAACACCACAAGTGAAGTGTGTACAGAAACACATCCCACTCCATGCATTGTAAAATTGCTCCCATTTGACATAAGAGCATACCTGCCATTAGCTATTAACTAGACAGGTACTAGTAATAGCCCTTGTCAACTCTTTTAAAGGAAATCAATACACAACATAAATGTAAAATCAAAAGGTTCTTCCCTGGATAGTACCATCTAACTTGTGCTGAACACATAAATGCCACATAGCCTGGTACTATTTCTTGGGACCCCCTTAGTTTCACTTCGGTTGCACAAATGTGGCTAGATTGTTTTTCTTTAGAAATTAGCAGGAAAGTGCCTGTGATGGTATTCATTCCAGTTGATATTAAGCGTGTCTGGGTTGGCCAGTGCATGGGGAAAACAGTGGTACAGGGATTGAAGCCTCACTGTTGAAACACTGCAATTGCCTGGAATTAGAAGCTGAAGTTCTGGCAGGGGCAACTCAACCTTTTGTGTTTCTGAGACTAAAACAATCATTTCCATGCAATTTAGTGGAATTTTCTTTGGATGCAGAGGACACGGTGTTCTCCACTTGCCAGAAAAAAGAATTTTCTTCTAATCTTTATCATTACCAAGATACACTGGAGCTTCTTATTGCATTAGATTTCTTTTTCTTTTTTTGTTGCAGTGAGGTATCAAAAAGAAATGCCAGAGTGAATGCAATATGCCTAAAAATAGCATCCAAATGCTCAAGAACCTTCCTGACAGCTAAGGAGACAATCTACCCAGAGTCAGCAGAAGGATCCCATGCATTTCAAAGACTGTATTATAATCTTATATTACTTAAAGACCACCTAATAGTGATTATATTTTGCTAATGCAAATACTATTGATTTTACTGACAGTTCTTTGATATTTAACTTTAGTTAATACTTCATAGTGCACTTGTTATCTTTGTTATTAATTACTATTATTGTTAACATAATAACACTGATGCATAGAATGATTAGTCAATTTCATCTTAGACTGTAAGCTCTGTGGGGACAGAAATCTAGGTGCTATGTTTGTACTACACCAAGCACAATGGGGCCCTGGCCTATAACTCCTAGGCACTAATGCAATATAATACAAATATAACACATTGCAATAGGACTAATAGTTTAAAACTAAGAATAAAGATATATTTTTAGCATGTGATCATTTGTAGGGAAAAGAGTTGAGTAACATAATGTATCAAGAACTGTTGCCTTACTGGATGAATTATGTTTGTAACTAAGAGACCACAGGCCAAACCCTACAAAATGCTGAACTCCCATTGTCTTCTTGTGCACTTCATCCAGCCCTGATGTCCTGAAGTTTTAACCCTCACTTTTTATATACACAAAAACACACATTCCCTGGGTGTTGTTCTATACCACCACATACGGGAACAGATATAGAAAATATTCCTTTAAGATGCATACTTTAAAAAAGTGCCTTAACCAGGAAATCAGTTCCTATCCATTACAAAGCTAAGCAGAATGTCTGAATAAGAGTGGCCATTGCCAAGCACTAAAATGTTTCATTCACTCTCCCCTTGTTCTTTCCTTATTAAATGCTGACAGTTTGAGTAGTTGGGTCTAGTGCTGTTATTCCTGCAGTTCTCTTGGTAAGACTATAGCTTTGAAATCTGATGGCTTTCAACTGTTCAATGTGCCTTTACTACCAACCCTGTATCCACCACCCCCCCCATCTCCCTTATGCACCACTGCTACACAAAGAATGGAAGAAGAGTCTGATAATGGGCTTGATTGTGTTTTCTGTCCTGCCTTTCAGTGGCTTGTACAATGTTCTATTGCCATCTTCCAGCACTATAATTCAATGTCAAAGGGGCTTATGTAATATTTAGGGTTGTATTACACTGAATTAATCTTAACATGAAAAATCTTTTGATTACATAGTATATTTTTGTCAGTGATTGATTGACTAATTCATTTATTCATATAGTAATGTTATGTCCAACTTCTATTTATATTCACTTGTAACAGAAAGTTCCTTTTCATGTCACAGGAGATGAATTAAAATAGTTATTACCAGTACTTTCCAACCTAATTTTTTTATAAGGCTGTCTTCCATAATACATTCTTCTTTCACCTTCCTTCTTGTGTCAGGCTAGATCATCATAGTTCCTTCTTTTCATCCTTCACCTTAAGGCAATCAAAATGCTTGATTCTGACTGACAATGTTGATCCCTCCCATAACACAGGAGGTACATTGAGACTTCTTCTTGCAATGTTACTGTCAGAGCACTTGCCATGGGAGGAGCTGACTTTCACAGTCACACATTTAAAGAGGATGATACCTCGGCTGGAGAAACTTCTCTTTTATCATTTTTTTTACTAGTTATCTGAGCTGCATTTCAAGGTGCTTGCTTTATACACAGAGGCAGGGAAAGAGCAAATGGAAAGAAAGGGACTACATGGCCTGCATGCTATATGGAGATTATACAAACCTTCTTAACAGAGATACCCATGCTATGCTCTAGCTTCCCCATTAATCATTACATAGCTTCATATCTTTTTCTTTAATGTATCATCTTGCATAATGGACCTTATTTTGATATGCTGATTGGCCCAGAGCCTGAGCTGGTATAAACAGTTTCCTTCACTTCATATATGTATTTATTTGTATACAAATACAGAGCAGCTGCTAAAAGATTCTTCCTGAATTCTCTAGGGCCAGCCAGGTAAGGGTTTGGAGGGTGGTGGTGGAACATAGGGGAAAGCCTAGAGGTGCTTTACAAAACCTACGCCTTGTCTCTGGGTCCAGCCAATTTACAGGACTCAATAGGCAGATGGGTGGGCTGGGGGTTGTTGTGCATGGATCTGGACTTAGTTTTCACTTGCTCTACAAAGTTAAGATAAATACATTCTCTTTCCTGCCTCCCAACCTTCATCGTTATTTTGTATCCGTCTTTGAGTTGCCTCAGGAGAACGTAAGTGAAATAGATCTTTTAGCACATGAAGGAAAACGTTAAAAATCACTACAACTGAAGTGTAAGCCCCCCTTCACTGTACTGAGATCACTGAATTAAAGAATCCCAAGGCAAAACTGGGAAATCCAACTGATTTTAAAGTTACATTATTTTGGGTGTTTTTATTCTCCCATCAGCAAATGGAGCATTATATTAATAATAATGCTAAAAAAAGCACTAAGGAAAATGGGATTGTTCTAATTATTTTTTTGTTATCCAAGCTAAGAGCAAAATATTTTTTTAAACAAATAAGCTGAACATTCTATCTCAGTTTCTCTGACCAAGCCAAGATGTGCTCACGTAGGACCAAAGATAGCACGCTAAAGTGGCTTTTGTGCTCCTTTGTGCTATCAAAAAACAAGGATTGCTGACTGGCCCTCCAGTTGGCCAAGGTATTGTTCCAGCAGACAGGATTAGTTGGCAACATGCTGGCTTTGCTTAGGGATGGAAGGATGGTGTGTAAGAGCTGCTACAGGAACACTCTGGTGATAGAGCATTTCTCTATGCAATGGGAACCCTCTATTTCCCAGACCAGTCAGGTTTGGTGCCAGGAGACCAGTGAAATGGAAAGTGCACAGCAAGGATTCATATCTGAGTATCTGAGCCTATGTTTCTATTCATAGCTGAGTCTCTTCAGATTCATATCTGAGTCTCTTCAGATTCATATCTGAGTCTATCTCTTCCAACACCAGTGAAAGTTGCATGGAAAAGGATCCTGGTGAATGTCTCCCATTTTGGCTTTTAAAAATGACACTGTCTATTTATTAAGGCCCATATTGATATATTATGCATATGATCCATATACAAATTTTTAAATTGATATCCAGCAAATGTCCCTATTTTGGTGCATGGTATACAATGACAGTGTTTCAGAAGAGTCAGACTCCAGCACCGCGGAACACAATTAGGGCGCGATCCCATGGATGTCTCTAGTAAAGGAAACAGGGTGCTTAACACCACCCAGCACACACACAGCATGTCAGAAGCATGTCACAATGAAAGAGTTCTCATTTGATGTTTTCTGAAGAAACTTTTAATTTTCCTACTATTTTTCCTATTTTGTTGATGCAAAACCTCCATTCAACTCCAGCAATAACCCCTCCCATTTTTTATTCCCTAGGATTGCTAATTACTTTACAGCCTGTGAGCTAAGTTTTGCCCATGGAGCCACAGGTTACTATCATATGCTCAATCTTTGCATAAGATTTCTATTGAAATCAAAGGCATTCTTTGCTCACTTTAAGCAGGAATGGACAAACTTCAAAATGATGAAAGCTTGGGTTCAGTTTAAGTAAGCAACCAGAGATTCACATGCTTCTGAAAATTTTAGTCAAATTATTCCTAACTCTTCAGTCCCCAGAACTGAGCTGGAAATCTCATGAAAACAGGTTTTTGAGGCCAGATTTTCTTGGCATGCCTGTTTCCTTCTGGCTTTACCTCGAAATCTACCTTTTCATATTATTATGATTTACCTTTTCTTGTGCTATATGGTTCTTACCCCAAACCTGCAGAACCACAAGACAGATTCAACATCAGTTCCAAAATGGGGAGACTTGAGATCTATGTTGTACACTGGTGGGCACATTCCACATATGACAGATTACACAGAAAGAAAGAAGTCTGAGGGCTATTTTATCTAAATTAGTTTGCCCATGCTTGAGATCACATGCAGAGTATCCAATAGGCATGCATACTCTCTGTGGATAAGAAATCAAAGAGCAGGATTTTGCCTTATTCAGGGGGTCACATTACCAACT
Source organism: Podocnemis expansa (assembly GCA_007922195.1). Lineage (NCBI taxonomy): Eukaryota > Metazoa > Chordata > Testudines > Podocnemididae > Podocnemis > Podocnemis expansa. The sequence goes on from ML681984.1 coordinate 31,161,956, forward strand.
TCTGAAATTTAGCCCCCTGTAGGGAGGAAGTGCAGCAGCCGTGTGAATCAGTGACATTTTACAGTAGTGTTTTAGGAGGGGAAGAATTATTCAATTGAAATTACAAGGGAATTTTATGTAGGGAGAATATAAATAGAATTGGAATTTGGCCAGTTCACTATAGCCCCTGACAGCCCATCAAGCAGCCAAAAGAGGTCAGGCCTGAGAACGTAAGTTGTATGCTGTAGCTGTTGTGAAAACTGAGACCAACATGACACCTTGTGGCTCATAGTACTGTGTCATATGGGGGTTTACACTCTCAATATTGTAATATTCATTCACTGGCAGCAATATTTTGGAGTTAAACATATAATAATAAAGGCTTGGTTGCCATGGAATAAAATTGCCTGGACATATGAGAGATTTTTCTTTATTAAAAACACGATTAATGAACAGTAATTCTTTCACCCCAGCACTATGGGCTCAGTCATGCCATTAAGACAGCATCTCAAGCTCCCTCAGGGCAATGGCTCAGCGTTTCCCTGCTTCAGGGATACAGCTGTCTGATCTGTGGACAAGGTGCCACAACCCTGCGTCTTGCCCCTCCTGTGCCTTTTTGGTATGTGTTGTGCTATTATGGTACACAGAGGGAGTGATCTATCCACTCAAACAACACAGATGTTGCACAAAGAGTGCCTTCTTAGGCTTTCCTCCTTATTCACCCATGGAGTGAGGCAGCAAAATTCTCACTCTAATTGAGCCACGTTCCTTTTGTAAACAATTTTGTTTTTAAGGCTAGAGTCTCAGCCGGTATAAAAATCACATTGTTCCACTAAACTTAAGCAAGCTATGTTGATTTAAACTGAGAATCAGCCCAAACACTGAGGAACAGCATACAGAGGAAGATGAGGTCAAATCACCTGTTGAGCACCGCAAATAGGTTAGGTTTGTAATTGTAGTTGTAGATCCTTGGGGCTCTTCTTTAGAGCCTATTCTACAAGATGGTCCCTTACTCTCTCAAGCCTTTGGAGACAGATCTCTCCTCACTAACAGACAGTCCCCCAACCTTAAGCAGATACTTACCAGCAACTACAGACCTAACAGAACCATTAAAGCAGGCACATATCCCTGCAACAAACCACGCTGCCCACTCTGCGCACATATCTGCACAAAAGACACTATTACAGGTCCTAATATAACCAGCTACTCCATCAAAGGCTCGTTCACCTGCTCGTCCACCAATGTGATTTATGCCATCATGTGCCAGAAATGCCCCTCTGCCTTATATATTGGACAAACAGGCCAGTCGCTGTGCAAAAGAATAAATGGGCACAAATCTGACATCAGAAAACACAACATTCTAAAACCAGTGGGTCAGCATTTCAATCTTCCTGATCACTCCATTAATAATTTGCTAATTGCAGTACTCAGATGAATACCAGGCGAAGACTTCAAAGGGAAGCTGCTGAGATTGAATTTACATGCAAATACAGTTGCATTGCTTAATGACTTAATAGGGACATTGGATTTTTCTCTCATTACACCAGGAGATTTGATCTCATCTTCCTCTATATGCTGTTCCCCAGTGTTTGAATCTTTGCAATTGTTTTGATTTGCTATTACAGTGTGACCTGTTCCCATGACTTATACTCCCCTGCATTTATTTCCTCCCATTCTATAAGCTCCTCCATCTTCAAAGCATCTGATAAAGTGGGATTTTCTTTCACAAAAGTTCATACAATAAATAAATTTGTTAGTCTTTAAGTGCCACAGACTCCTTGTTTGTTTTACCTCATCCACCTTATCTCCATAATTTAGCTAACAAGACAACAAACAAAGGCCTAAAAATGTAATCAATATGCTGTTTTACATTTACACTCAGAACAAAGGTATTGGAAAAGTATTGTATTCATATTCCTTAAGATATTTTCTTTAATTCAAAGGAATACAAAATGAGGGGAAGGGGAAAGCTATTTGGAAATATTTCTCCTTTGATCTAAACAAATTTTAAACAAGCAATATCAGTGAGGGAAGAGGAACCAAAGTAGCAACAAATTCATGTATTTTTTCATCATTTCTCCCAGCAGCAATGTAGTCAGGAATTTTGGTGCCACCATACAATGTCACTTCCTTCACTTGCTTTAACAGCATTCCCACAAATATCACATTTATTGAAACCCTTGACTTCTAGTATAGCAGTTCAGTTTTTCCAGCTAAGCGTAAACTTCTACTCTGATGCTGTGGCTAAGGGAGCTTACATAATCTTCATATGTATAGTCAGGGGAATAAAGAATGGAGTAGGGAGGTGACATTAGTTCTGTACATAGCATTAGTGAGACCATTACTGGACTATTGTGCACAATCCTGGCATCCATATTTCAAAAAGGATGTTGAAAAATTGGACAGAGTTCTGAAAAGAATGATTCAAGGTATGAATAAACCTGCCCTATAGTGAGAAACTTGAGAAGATGAATCAATGCAATTTCGCAAAGGGTTAAGAAAGGACTTGAGCATAGTCTATGAGCACCTACACAAGAAGATTTTTTTACAGCTCCCTAATCTGGCAGACAAAGTTGTAACAGGATCCAAAAGCTGAAACTAGACCAATTCAGACTAGAAATAGTGTGCAAGTTTTAACAGTGAGGATAATTAATCATTAAACTAACTTAAATAGGATATGGTGAAGTTTTCATCAGAAGACATCTTTAAATTAGGATTGGGTATCCTTCTACAAGATACAATATGTCTGAACTAAAAGTCATGGGCTATGTCTACACTTAGATTGTTAATTTGAATTAATTTAAATGAAACTAATTAAATTGAACTAATAATCATTAAAGCAAATTAAGTTAAATCCAATTAACATGGATTTACTAGAAACCCAAATCAAACTAGCATGTCCATGGACAGGACTTGCCAGTTCAGTTTAAGAGAGGGGCACCATGGGAGATGTGGCAAGATGGCCCCCAAGAAGGGCCATGCACCCACCCTATGTATAGAAAGAGGAAGGCTCCCTGGGAAGAAGAAGGTCAAAAAACGTTAATTCGAACTAATGGTTAGTTTGAATTAACACGGCTACACTGGGTTAAATTGAACTAATAAGTTTGAGTTAATTGTTTCAAACTTAAGGGAGGTTTTATAATTTCAGAATAACCTTTCCTTAACTCCAATTGAGGGAGGTCCTTATTTTGAACTAAGGAAAGCTAGTGTAGCCATGTACCAATTTAATTTGAATTAATCATTATTTATTCAAATTAAATTGTAAGTGTAGACAGACATGGGCTTGCTCCAGGAATTATGGGGTAACATTCAGTGTCCTGTGCAAGAAGTCAGACTGCATGATCATAATTGTCCCTTCCAGCCTTAAAACTGTGCTAGAAGAGGTGAGACTTTATAGGAGAGTGGGTGAGGGAAAATTAATCTACCAAGGAGCAAACAGCACGGTTAGATCATTCTTGTGTCCAGCTGATCTGTAGCTGGGGTAAAAGCCTTTGGAAGTTCAGGATAGCTGACACAATAGTGAGCAGCTTTCAGGCTGCTCTAGCTTACCCTGCTGACCCAGCCAGTGTTTACAAGTCCCCAGAATTTTAAGGAACAATCTTCCAGATAAGCCTGGATTTGTAAGGCAAGGGTTAGACATGTGAGAGGTTTTGGTGCTTTTTTAAGACTGATTATGTACTTGATAAATACTAAGGAATGATGTATCACAAACACCTATGAAGCAGACAGGCACTAGCTCTATTTTAAAAATGGGGAAACGTAGGCAGAAATGTTAAGTGACTTCACTGCGCTCACAACATAGGTCATTCCCTAAACAGCATGAATGGTGTTGTTTGAAAAGCAGTGTTTTTTACATACATACAGTAGATTCTGTTCATCAATATTTTACATATGGAAATATACACAGTCTTCATCTTTATGTAAATCTCTCTGCAGCCAGACAGGTGCATTTTCTGATCTCTATTCATCATCAAGAAATCCAATAACATGGCTCTGTACCTACATCTGGGGATGGTTTGACCCAGTGTGCACTTGAGCATGGATTTCAAATATGGGCTGGAAAGAAATAGATTGTTTCCCCCTCTGGCCTTTATAAAAGTAAATGTAAAAAGCTAATGCTAATGCAATGTTAATGTTGAAAGATCAAGCATTTAAAAATTCAGGAAATTCTAGAAGTTAAGATATATCTCATTTAATCATGTCCATGCCACTGCAGGGGTGCTGAGCAGTAGTGCACTCTAATGAGCCTGTGGCTCATAACATTAAGTCTACTGTGGGTTATAACACTTGGATCTTATTTTGATTGGTGGGTTTAGTGTGCAGATGCTGAGTGATGCTGATGGCTTGTGTTATGCAGCAGGTCAGACTAGATAATCCAGTGGTGCCTTATGGCCTTATACTCTGTGACTCTGTAATTTAAGAATTACATGCAGAAAAAAAGAAATGACTCACTGCACATGCCAGTGTTTCCTGTTTTGTTAAATCCAAGCCCTTTCAATCCCAGGAATGCACGCATTAGTCTTCAATAAGGGCCGTGCCAAGGTCCAAATTTCATTCATTTGTGCCATAGCTCTATTTTAAAATGTGTCTGTACTTTTGTTTATCTTTTTTTTAATGGGAAAGATGTCTATTTCCTTCCCTTCCTTATCTCAGAAATATCTGAAAAGATTTTACACTGATTTTGGGTAGAGGAAGTAAGGGACCTTTGCGCAGAAATCATCCAGAGAATGTGTCAGCCCAGAAGTGAATGTTTCCTGTAAATTGGCTCAAGTTCTTACTCTGACAACTAAATATAAGTAGCCTGATTTTCAGAGATGTTATGCAACTCGATTTCCTAGTGAATTAAAAATCACTTATTTGGGTGTCTAAAGATGGAGGGTAACATTTTCAAAAGCACCAACATTCCTACATAGCTTTAGAAAACAGCATGCAGGCTGCTAACTCAAGACACTTCAAAAAATCTTACCAACAGAAGCGTAACTCAAAGCACCCAAGTCTGAAAATGTTGGTCTTTATATACAAGACTAGTAATGGAATAACGATGATGCTTAGACACCAAGCAAATAGACAACCAACCTCTTTGTTTCTCAATTTGGAAATAAATTACAGAGCTACGAATAAAACAAACTGTTTCCTGTTATTTGATTTCTTCTGTACTGAGAGAGGCCTGACTTTGTACAGTTTTGTAAATCAACAAAACAGCATCAAAGAAATAGCTGACTATTATGAATTTCTCCTCTTAACTGGAGCAGGCTACTTGATTCCAAATTTTTGTCTGTGCACTTATGTCAAAAGAAATAATAATCGTTTCTAAAAGATGAGACGATCTTTGAATCTTATATTAATGTAAAATAACTACTAGCAGAAGTTAAGGATCATTTTTAAAAATACAGTATATTTAAAATATGTCTGTATTTACAACCCAAAGTTTCCAATATCCTAATATTCTCTTCACAGTCAAATTCCAGTGAGACCATTATTTGGCTTCATCATTGTGTTAAATGAAGGTAAATTTTAGATGGAAAGGATTAGCTAAAAACTCTCTAGTACTGACCCTTTCAACAGAAAAGAAACCTAACTGCTTTATTTGTTTTTAATCCAAATTTAGCTTGAGGTTAAGTGAAAATTTCAAGCTTATTCTGTTTAATTTCATTCACTGCATAACTGAGGCTTCCAACCAAAATACTACAAATAAAATGTATTATGCATAATAAGATTCCTTGAAATATCCATAACTACTGCATGATCCCCTGAACAACCAAAAGACAAAAGTGTTTTTATTTCTTGCCACTCACTAACCCTGCTCCCCTCCCCCTCAGAAAAGAAAGGGGGAAAAAAGCAACCCTTATAACTATCAACTGGTCTCCTGCTTGGATTAATTTACTTCACCAAAACAGTGACCACTGTCAAATGCCTTGCATCTCCATGGAAACAGTTGCCTTGGTCATAGACAAAGGTCTGCCTATAATACAGTGCCATAAGAGTTTCTGTGGATGTAGACCCCTTGTTTAAATCACAGTGCAAAGGTATATGTATATATCTTCTATTATTTCTGCCTGGCTGCTGCAGCTGCTATGCTTTCATTCCAAAATAATATTTTTTCAAATGAAGTAGCAGAAAACAGCTTTACATTTTTTGTTATCCCTCCAAGCACAAAATAAAGAATGCCTGCGCTGCCACTACCTGATTCAATCAAGTGGAGTACATTGGATACCCACAGGCTACAAGTGCTGGAAAAAGCTGACTTGTATTTTAATTAATAATGTGATACACTATCTCAACAGCTAGGCCTTTGGCAATCTGATTTGCTTTGTTCATTATTTGCTGTAAACAATTTTCAAACAATGTGTAGGCAACTCTATTTCTGAGTTTCTCCTGCTAATTCATAACATTAACTATAAGGCAGGGGTTTTTTTTCTTGCACAAGAAAACAACTGATTAAACCTTAATCAAATCTCCCTTCCCCAGAGCTCCATGAAGATTATGGGCATCCTGGGCTCCTAGTTTTAACCTTCTGGGGGGTCAATATGGAAGGCAAGCAAATGGAGATGACCCAGGCTGCCAATAGGTTGGGGAGTACAGAGTGAGGTCAGCCAACATCAGCACTGTTACTGAGCATCCTCAGTCATGTGAGCAAGCTCAGCATCAGTACAAGCCAAGCAGCAAATCAAAGGGGGGCATCTGACCCCATGTGACCCCTCTCCATATAGCCTCTGCAAGCAAGGAACATGGACTTAGCCAAGGATTTTTTTAACCACAGAAACTCTACCCTTAAAGCCTTTGAGAGTTTGAATCCTTCTGAAAATAGCCAGAGTCCTGAAATGCACCATCGACTGATTTCATCTTAGCCCTTCTGTGAGTCCAAGTTTTGTCAGCATTTCAAGGTGGGCACAGTGCCCTCTATTGCCGCTAGCCCTTCTTAAAAGTGAAGCTGAGAAGCTAGACACACCTTTTATTAGGCTTGTGCCTCTTGCAGGACCCATGTAGAACAACCATTGTTTCATGGGGCTGAGCCAGCAGCTGAGAGACTAGCCAAAAAATCAATAACTCCAGACTGCAGGCTTCTAGCAGGACAGATGTCTGAAGGTTGTCTGACAGGCTCTTTGGGCATACCCAGGCCTTCATCACTTACATAGTACAATATATTTTCATAATTTCACCCAGACCTATCTCATCTACCACACCTGCTCCAAAGGCTGAACCATAGCCATCTCCATCTACAAGGATCTAGTTTCAGCTCTGCCACTGGCTCATCATTTAACTTCCCTTCCTATGACAAAATGTACAGCAATTCTGCACGTGAAGTAGGGGCATGTTCATTTTCCTCTGCCTGATCTAGTATTGGAGAAGTCATGGTGTCAAATTTTACTTTTTTTTAAACCTGTTTGTTATTGATTTTCAGTTTATTTGGAAGGGTTGTGAGGGATCTAATTGGCTAGAAGGGCACAGATTCTGTTGTCATATGATGGAATGTCAAACCCAACCCAGTAGTGACTTGGCTGTTTTTTGGCTTACAATACATGAAATCGGTGGATTATGTCAGTCTGCTATTCAGTCCTGGTTTTCTGGGACTGCTCACAGAGAAGACAAGACGAATGCAGCTAAATTAGAAAAGTGTCTCCCCTATACAGTAGATGACGATCCTACAGGTCAGGGTTCAAGAACATTGGAAAAGCAGCATGCAGAACACTGTGTTGCACTTTGCAGCCACTGCAGTGTCAGGTCTGTATATAAACCAAAGTTCTCAACCTCCAGTGATGTCTGTCCAAAACCAGATTCACTTAAAACCATTGGTCTGTTAAGATACTTTAACTTCCAGTGTTTCTGAAATTGGAAACCCTACATAAGAGACCCTACATAAGAGCAAGGTTCTGCTTTGTGTAAGGAGACTGACCATCCACACTTATAAGAAGAACTTGCAGAGAGGACAGGAACCCTGGCAAACCTAATCTCATTCTGCTCACAGAAGGGCTGAGATCAGTGATTAGTATACATAGCTTTAACTATTTAGGGCCAATTTCTCCTGATCAAAGGTTTGAGGACCAAAAAGAAAATGACTGTGAATCAGAACTCATACATTATGCATTTAAAATATCTATAATGCATTACGGGGTATGTAAACTGAGTAATAATGGAGAGAAACAGCTATATTATTTAGAGTCCCTACTATTAGCATACACAAATGTGGAAACTATGTATGTAATTATAGGTGTGCAGATTTACACAGAACTTTGCTTCTCATTTTGAAAATTTAGACCTTAGTATTCAGGAAAAAACAATCATTCAAAAATACTCAAATTAAGTATGTATTTAATATTGTATATAGCTTAGGTAGTTGCATGTTACACCTGTTCTATGTGTGCCTTGGTCACCTTAAAAAGTGAAGTTAAAGCAGAAGCTTGGTGGTACACGATACACTGTAACAAGGAAGATTCATGTTCAAAAGCATCCTTTGGGTTTCTATTCTTTGAATCTGTCAGGCACAATATTGACTTCTGGGAGAAAAAGTATGTCTGAGTGCCCAGTTCTTGTTCTTTGATTAAGAGGTATTAACAGCAGACTGCATTTCAACTCCTGCTCCCAGATAAAAGACAGTTTTTCCACCAGCACATCTAGGTGGAAGGAATGATGCTCCATACCTTCAAAGAGTGTTATCAGGGTTCAAACTCCCTAGCTCTTATCACTGAGATGGGCTGCAGATTTTTACAGTGCATATGGAGAATGCTTCCTCTCTATACACTCACTCCCTGAGTCATTCTACTTGTCCACCTCACATATCCACAACATCTCTCCACTTAGGTGTTGTTCACAGGAGCAAGGGCATGAACTGGACTTCAGTGTTATTCTGTGTTTCGCCCTGTGATGCCCAGGATTTTCTAAAGGTAGCAACATAACTGTATAGACTAGAGTATGTGTTGAGAAATACACATTCTTGGAAATGACCTTGTAAGACTTAAAAGTATGGAGCTCCAGGAACACCTCGCTATTCTAACTTACTCATCATCACCATGAATGCAATGCAATGCAACAGTGATACATGCCCACAATTACGATGTGTCAAAAACAGCTGGCATTCAATACTCTGATGAATGTGTAAAAATATCACAAAGAATCACATAGGAAAATGGACCAGAAATAAGCATACATGGTTTGAAATAGCTCACCATCTGCCGTACAAAATAAACTTATGTAAAAGCAGCCAACCCAGTGGTACATGTTGGATGCAGGGAGATCTCCCCTTCCCAAACACCTTCAGGCATTCTATTCATTAGGAATTGGAGGGATGCCACTAGTTCTGCTACATACAGCAAGAGAGCCGGCATAAGGTTCCTGCCATAAGTATTTTTTGCTTCCATCTCTCCAGTGCTCCACTGTTGCTAAGAATGTGCCAGTGACTGTGTTAGCCTCCTGTCCTCATGAAAGCTAAGCACTCATGCTACTAAGTAATGCGTTGCAAAATACACACAAAGGTGAATTCGAGGCCCTGCTGAAGTAAATGGCAAAACTCCCATTGACTTTAAAGGACAGGAATTCAACCACAGTGTTTGTACATACCTTTACTGCCTTGTAAGATGCATCCTAAGTATACATTATCTTACACTTGTATGATACAATTCTATAATCACTAGTTTAATGGGATACACTGCTGCTAGCTCACTCGTAATGAAAAATCACATCACTGTAAATGCAAGAAATTGAACTAAAATAGAATTGAACACACATCCCTCTGGGTTACTTTTTTTTTTTTTTAATGAACCAACTTCTAATTATTGTTTTAATGCTCAAAAGGTAGCTTCAGGACTGAGAAGTTACAGAATTGTTAACTATTAGTCAAATCTCAAATTCTAACTCAATCAAAACTCTCATTAAGGACTGGAAGTTTCAGAATTTGGCTTTGTAGTACTATAACTAGATTGTAGGTAATCATGAAATCTTTAAGGATGCTCTTTATATCTTGAAGCATATTATTTTATGATTATTTATCCTGAGTTCCATTCCTTGTGAAAGGATAAAAACACAGAGTCAAACAACATCTTCTAGATTTAAGCAATTCAGGGCATTACAAAGTGCAACAGACAGGTTTTTAAAAAACATTATTAAAGACAAAAGAAGCTTCTTGAAAACTAGTGATTTCAAGGACAGTAATGAATATTATGTGTAAAATAAGAGCCAACATCCAAACCAGTTTTCAGTATCTTTTTGTCAATATGACAGATTCAGTTGAGGTCTGAGAAGACTCTTTCATGTATGTGGCATGCAACTGACAAAAATGTACATACACAGTTGTAAAAGTGTGCCATTTCAGACAAGATGAGTTAGGAGATCTCTGTTATTATCTATTCCATTTTTTCTCCCCTTCCTCTTACATACTTTCACTGAGAGAGAGAAATGTTAGGGAAACTGGTTTGCTTTTCCAAATGATATCCTTAATTCACATATGTTATAATATATTTGCATTTTTAAATAAATAGCCCTTACACAAAAAAATTAAAAATGATTATTTATGCCCTATGGAGCTAAGCTACCCTGAAGTGCTGTCTAAAGGTCAACCGTTGCCTCAAACTTTACCGTGCATACAATGACCTGGAAGTACCTTTGTTAATGACCTTATGACTGAAAGTCCTGAAGAGTTAATCAGTTGATACACAAGCAGCCCTAAGGCATTCATAGTTGGCATTTTCCTTATTGAAATATACACAGACAATATGCATTTTAAGTAGTTCAGAACTGTGTGCCTAAAACAGTCATTGGACCACAGATCCCTTTTCATAACAGACTTCTCCCTATTTCAGTTCTCTCACTTTGATGAACAAGTCAGCTAACAAGACAGGCTGATACATCTGGCACTAGAAACTAGCTGCACTTAGTATTGGCATTTGCTCCACATTGTCATCAGAAACTCAGTTATTATGTAACACAAGCCTATTGTGAAGTCTTTGTTATCCAAAGTTCGTTTAAAAAACCCCAAACCCAAAACCTTTCTCTGCAAAAGAAATCTTAGCTGAAAGCTTGCATTAACACAGCATAACTAGTAGGTCAATTTACTCTTCCTGAGAAGAATTTGCATTGATCCACCTTTAGAAATGGACCAAACTAAAACCATTTATCCAAACCCACACCATATGTAATATGGGAACTAAATATCATTTTGCTAATCCAAAACCACCCTTAATATCACACATGTTACTAAATAATTATGAAATTTGAAGTCAAGACTACCACAAGCATGAAATAGAATATTTAGTGATCTTCCACTTAGGAATGTTTCTTTTTAATGACTTCCACCTGTTACAACAGGGGAGTCATTAAGTGGGCCTAGAAGGAACACACTTCTTTAATGGAGTTTATCCCAGCAAAGAGTTTGGGGATAGCTGTGGGGAGGAAAGTAGGATTATGCAGCTGTGTTCCACCCTTGAGAAGGTGGGGGGGGGGTGTTGACATATCCAGTGTGCATGGTCCTTGTAACTGATGGGAAGGCTATGCCATGCTCATTAAAAGGGGTATAAAGATTACTACCCTACTGGAGCAAGGGTTACAGTTCCTCCCCAAAACTCCTCCTGAGACAAGACAACTTCAATACATGCCAACTCACATCCAGAGCCCTGAGTAATATCTCAATCTAGCTCATAAATACATAATCCAAGAATTACTCAAGAACAATAGTTGCACATATTTGTATTGTATGGCATAATGGGGGGGAGTGGCATGTGAAAGAACCAGTAAAAAGACTGCAACTTGCAATCTCGTTCACATGAGAACATCACAAGGGCTGATAAGCTATTTGTGGTGGGTGGGTACAGGGATAGAGATGACCAAGGTCACAACAGTAAAAAAGAAGAAAAAAAGAGAGAGAGAGAGAGAGAGAGATAAGCTTATGATCTTGAGATAGGCTTAAAGGAGAAATACTCTCCACTTTCTTTAACAGTATGAATGACAACATAAATGAAAGGAACTGCTTATATAAAATGTGAGAAAGAGTATAGTACTGTGTGTACATTTCTTAGCACAGTTCTGGGCATATTGCACCAGGGTGTTTTCTTGACTGTAGCATGCCACCCGTATAAGGTATGTCACAACTATGATCTGCTTTCCATTTCACTGTTAGATGCACCACAAACTGCTGCAACTCTGACTGTAATATATATTGATCATTTTCATACAGTGCACTATGTGAAACATGAAACCACCATAGAAAGGACTGAATGTTATATTTCCTGCTTTGCTGGATTTCTATTATTTGTTCATTACTTGAGCTGAGCAATTAATCTGAGAAATTTATAGCAAATAGTTTGATGAGTTTAGACTGCATTGGTTTTGAACTATTTAATGATCAGTTTCTTGAATAGTGACTAAATTCAAGATTTGTTGAAAGCCATCAGCCAGTAATTTTGGGACTGTACATACTTAAAAGCAACTGCTTGGGTATACTCTATATTTAAAACTTGAGGTGTATTGGTTTTCTTTAATTAACACATATCATAGACCACATAACATTGCTTCTACTCCTTATTCAGTTAATATGTGTGTTAGTGGGTGTCTGGTTTAAGGAAACAGGTTAGAAGTTCTGCCCCCAAGAGAAGTACCCATTTTGGAAAGTCTTGTCCATCATCAGCAAAAAGGAAGGGTCTTCAAATGGATGAGAGCCAGTATTTCACTTTTGGACATCTAGTGCCTACTGCAAGAGCTACCACCTCAGAATTATTTGAAATATAGAGTATACCCAATATACCCCTAATAATAGATTATTCAGACAAAATAGAAATAGAATGTCACTGTGTAAGTTTAGTCCATGGTCAAAAATCAGAAACCTGGTGAAAAATATGAAGTGCAAACTTGTCAGGACAGCCAGGTGACATGGAGTAGGAGCAAAGTGATTGGAAGCAAGTTCCACTGGGGGCAGCCGTATTATTCTAGTTCAGCAAAACAAACAAGGAGTCTTGTGGCACTTTTCATCCCTCCTTCCTTCCTGTACTGTTTTCTTTCCATTTTCAAATATCTCACAAAGTGGGATGTTCTCCCACAAAAGTTCATGCAATAAATACATTTGTTAGTCTTTAAAAGTGCCATAAGACTCCTTGTTTCTTTTGGTCAGATGCAGACAGTCAGAACTACCAGGCAGATGTGTGTATTCCCGACCAGTTTGCAGCAATGAGCAAACCGGATAGCTACTTTCATTAGGAGCCTACCAGTATATGCCTACTTGGGGCTGACTACTTAATTCCTAGCTCGTAGATTGGCTGTATCTTTAGGAGCTGCAGGAAATTATCTCAGGAGACTAAGCAAGCTCAGAATTCAGATCAGGGTCGGCTCATTAAGCTTAAAACTGCATTGAAATCAGTGGCTGTTCACCCGCTTACATTAGCAAGTAAAACTATAGACCTTTCTTTACTGGTCAGCAATATACATACATCGAAATTTATATTAATAGAAAGACTGCTGAGATATCAACAGCAAAAGTTGGAATCTTAGAGGCACAGACCATGAAAACTCTTCTGGATGATTAATAAAGATTTTGTTTGGCAATGCCTTAAACACATGCTTAAGTTACATAGACGTTTGAAGCTAAGTGTATCGATAAGCACTTTGCTTAACCAGTACCTAGAGCCTTAAAATGTAATGGGAAAGCCTATTTGTTAAACAAACAAGGAGTCTAGAACAGTGGTTCTAAACCACTGTGTTTGGACACATTACTGTTTTGGCACACAGTGGTGGGTGTGATACAGGGAGCTGGGGAAATGGCTAGATTTGGCCGGAGATGGGAGGTTAGCTGCTGTGTCCTGTAGGGGCACGATATGCCACCAACTGGGTCACAACCTACAAAAGGTCGAAAACCACTGGTCTAGAAAATGAATCTCCTACATTATGGGTATGTCTACTCTGTCAGCTAGGAAGGTGACTCCCTGCTCTCATTCACAGACTCATGCTAGAGCTTCTCTAGCCAGAATGACAACATATAGACATGTAGCACAGGTAGGACAGGAGAGACATGGCTTATCTGTGCTGAGTACACTGGCGGGTATGTCCTCAGCCAAGCTACTGCATTATATTGCTATTTATACTCCTGCTAGCTTGATGAGAGCTAGCGTGCGTTTGTGTATAGGAGCAGTGGAATCATGCCCTGAGTGAGTATTGAGACAGCCTTTGATGGACTCATGCCTACTGTGGTTTGTCACACATGTTTAATTTCCTTCATGCCTTCATGCTTTTTTCATTTTTTTTGAAGGTTTGAAGGATTTATGCCTAATGAAAAAGGGGGAGGGTGGGCCACAGCAAAGTGATATCTTTCTTCTGTATTTCACATTGCTATGAACCAAGAAAACAAAAACCATGCACTTTCCATGTGTTCCGTTTTAATAAACTGTACATTAGTTTCATTCAGTGGCTCCAGCCTCTGGCTATCCGTTGTACTGCATATTAGTTTTAAATACACATTGCTTGCAATAACACTTTAGTGGGAGCTGTGCCTCCAGTTAAGAAATGGTTAGGATTGCTTTACATTTGCAGTCCCATTGAAAACATTTATTGAATCAAAGGGGGAAAATAAATGTGGTCCCTAAGCTCTGTCAAGTATAAACTGTTATTGATCTCCTAAATGAAATTTGTCCATGCTGATCGATCAAACACATTATCTTTCTTCCCCCCAGTCTATTACCAGCAATTGGAAACTCAAGCATCAATAGCAGCTTGACCACACATGACCGTAAATTTAGCCTATATGCTTCCAAAATCTGAATTATTCTGCTTCTCTCCCACCCCTGCAAATAGCTGAACCTCTGCGTTATGACTATTTTTTTTCCCTGGGCTGAAGGTTAGAAAAAATTAAATTTAATAAAAGAGTTGAAAATTGTTTGTGTGTCATATAAAACTCAAAGAGCATGGCAATGACTGTTAGACAGTAAAGAAGGACTCATCGATGTACACCATAAGCTTTAGAGTCAAACATGTTCTAATGATATGCTTGTATACTGATGTGAATCCTATCTCACCACAAATAAACTGTTAGCTATGTTTGACACAGGGCAAGACTTCAGACTTTGCTTCCATTCACTTTGTTTTAGCCATGGAGTAATAATTTTCGATCTCATTTATTAACTTGTTAATGGAGAATAAGCACTAGAAGAAGAAATCACTGTGCTCAAGACATGTGAATAAGCTATTACCCAATGCCCTTATGAAGGGTGAATTATCAAACTAGCTTGCATCTTACTGTATCTTGTGTTTCTAGGTTGGAGAAAGTGTGCTTGTGGACTTCCACCAACCCTGGAATTTAATGCATTTACTCCTTTTTTACCTAACTCTATATTAGTAGATAAAAATTTAACCCTGTCAACAGCCTTATTCATGCTTCAGTTTAAATACAAGGCTACGTGCCTTGGCAACATGTGTACTAATGCTGAACAACCCAACAGCCTCTGGTGAGGTTATAATTGTTGGTTCTTCCAAGTAGTATAAATACACTGTGTACAGGTATTAGAGCAGACATGGAGAAGTAGTACAATTTCCTTCTCTGGTGGCTGGAGTTATTGTGTGCGAGTCCTGTCTGTTACAGAACTAAAACTCAAACTGAGGTCATTTTGGTGCATAGGCAGCAGTTGTAGCAGGTGAGCAAAGGCAGACTTCCCTCAGCAATAGCTGAAGGTGCTGTATATCAAACTCTTCTCAGCTTTCCACATATTTTTCTATAGTCTTGCACTATAGCTTAGTCCCAGAGGATTCATGAAATTGGTGGTACCTCCACAACCTACTCCCAGAAGTCGAATCATCCACAATATATCATTCCCTGTCATCCCATGGAGCTAGACTTGCATAACCTGGTTTGAACCAGGCCAGCCTCTTAATAGCAACACAAAGTCTGCCCAGTAAGCCGCAGAGAGTTTTCATCGAAAAGTGATAAACAATAATTCAGATGTCTAACTGTAAAATGTGTGTCAATCTGCACTGAAAGTTAAAAAAAAATACCACAGTTAAAAGTGGTTAAATGTAACTAGCAAGAGAGAGGGACCTGAAGTAAAAGTGTAAATACCTTGTTTCAACCAATTGTCTTTTTTTCAAAAACTAAGGATGTGGAATTATGTTGTCACATGAAGCTGGTTTATTTAAAACTTCAATGGATTGCAGTTCTACCCTCTAGCAATATTTTTCATGAGGAAGTCTTTATTATCCATACAGAAAGTCTGCATCTCACAGCGCTATCAGTAATAGTTTGTTACATTCAGGAGATGTATATACTTTTTCTGTTTGATGAACATAAATGCTACAAGTAACATGATTTACCATGTTCGTACAAATCTGTTTCTACCTCGTACCAATCAACAGTATAAACTACTTGTCTATGCATGCCATTTCATCTGATTTTTTTAAAAATCAATTTGCTTTATAGCCGTTTTATACTAGTCTGAATGAACTCTCAACTGCTCAGTAGAGTTCAGATCTTCAAAAAGAGCTTAATTTCAGGTAGGCTGCTGGGGTGGAGTGGGAGGGCAGAAAGAAGAATGTAACTCTTGTCTCTTGATAGCGATCATGAGGGACTTATTCTCAGCTGCTGTCAATAGCTCCTGTGTTTGTCTTCTGTCTTGCTGATAGGTAATAATTTTCCAAGCAAGCTTAGGGACCTGTGACTCTTTATTAAAACTGATAAGAGAGGGAGTCACAGGTTTTTAAAAATCACTCAGGAAATTATTACTGACAACTTTCTTGAATCACTAAGTGGAAGAAAAGCAGTGAGAAGTTTGAACACATTCTCTGAAAGGAAGTTGATGATTCTTCTGCAATGTACATTCAGGACATTCTAAATTATTTAATAAAATTTCAAAGTGAACAGTGCCTTTCAAATACAGTCTTAAACAGCACCTACAAAAACCCATAGATGTGTTCAAAGATTCACTGTTTCTTTCCTGATGTACTCTGAGTTGTTCATGTTCATATGCATTTAGGAACTGACCAAAGATTATTTTGAAATGTTAAATTTCATTTGAATTCAATTTTGTACTCCTGAAATTACACTTTTTGTAAGTAATTTTAGCAGGAATTATTTTCACTTCAAAACAAATGAAAGCATGAAAAGCAAAGAAAGAAAAAATCCCAAAATACTACCTTTCACTTAAAAATGTTGTGCTTCTTTGATTTCAAGAAGTAAAAGAAGTAACTCAACGACCATCTCTGCAACTTCTGAATCATCACTGAGGAAAGAGGGACTAAGTGACAGAAAAAGAGGAGGAATAGTGAATGATAAGGGCTAATGACAGCAAAGTCTGACATTCACTTTCTTCCTTCCCTGTCCTCTCTGCAAGTCTCTGCCACTTTATTGAACCTTAAGATATTACCTATAAACAACATGTCCTGGAGGTAGTAAGCAGGTGGGGAGACGTCCTAATCAAGCCTGCTACTCCATCAAAGGCTCATTTACCTGCTCATCTACTAAAGTGGTCTATGCCATCATGTGCAAGAAATGCCCCAACACCTTATATATTGGACAAACAGGACGATCGCTCCGTAAGAGACTGAATGAGCACAGAGCTGATATCAGAAATCAAAGAACAAAGAAACCAGTTGCTGAGCACTTCCATCTTCCTAATCACGCGATGACGGATTTGTTAATTACTGTCGTTAGAGATGTACCTGGGACATCAAGATTTCAAAGAGAAACAGCTGAACTCGAATTAATATGCAAGCTAAATTCTGTGAAAGCAGGACTGAATCGAGACTATGGGTTCGTTTCCCATTACAAAGGGTAATTTGACTTCAGGCTTCCCATGGTTTGAGCCTGTAAACTGCTCTGATTTGCTGTTACTTTATGACCTGATCCTATGTTTTACACCCCCTTGCCTTTAGTTTCATTCCTTTCTGTAAGTTCACCCATCTTCGAAGCATCTGAGGAAGTGGGATCTTTTCCCACGAAAGCTCATGCAAAAAATAAATCTGTTAGTCTTAAAGTGCCACACAACTCCTTGTTGTTTTTATACCCCAGGCTGTCAACCACCTCTTCATCTTTTGATGCTCAAATCCATAGCAGCCTAATGTTTCTCATGCCTCACAGCAGACAGCACTTACAAGTAGAGCCACCACCTCTATCTGCAGATTTACCTTTACAGGGGCAGTGAACTTCCTTTATACTCAACCCTAGCACTTGAAAGAAATGCTATAAGTAAACCAGTAGCAACACTGTTGACAAAGGGAGGTCGTCAGTGACTGAGGGTCACTGTGCCCTGTGCAGGCAACCTGGACTTAATTTGAAGGGCTAATCCTCTCTGAGCTCCTATGGCCTGATCCAAAACCCATTTAAATCAATAGATTTTGGATTAGGCTCCAAGTCTTTCCTGCCAAAGATGACCAGTAGGGCACTTGCTCAGGTGTATGTGTTTATGTGATGAACTGACTTCTCCACATGGATCCCACAAGTGAGCATAATGGTAAGTTATATACTATAAAAGTACATTAGTGAGGCAATGTGACAGACAAAATACGGAATTAGGGGTCCAACCTTGTACCCTTTTATGTCACTAGCACTTAACTGACTTCAGTGGATGCAGGACTAAATCCTAGAGTAGGCATTTGAAAGCAATATCTATTCTCATGTCTGCAGCTGACTCACAACAAATTTGGACAAGCCATTTTAACCAGTTGGTGTCTTAGTTTCCTTCTTTATAAAAGAGGAATTCTAATATTTTCCTACTTTTGTAAAATACTTAGAGATATTCAGATCAAAGGCACCATACAAGTGCCAAGTATTGCTTTTAATACTGTCCTCTAATACCAAGAGCTTATACCCAGTTCTAAAATTGCCAGTTACCTCTACGCTTCATATAGCAATAGTAGCAGAATGTACCATTTAAATTATACAATATAGCAAAAGTCTGCAAATTCACCCATCCCATCAAATGTGTGCATCAGATAGCCATTTGAGTTTGTCCCATTTGCTACTAATTGTTGCTAAAAAATGACTACGCCCAACAAGGTCACAATGGTCAGCAACCCAAAAGATAAAAAGAGCCGTTTTTTAAAAAATGTGTTCAATAGCTAAGAGTTTTGAGCACGGCAATGGCTGTAGCTTCCTGGTGTGGGTAGCTGGGAGACGGGCCAGAAACCTACAGCAAGGTACCCTGGGCGGGGGGGGAGGGAAAAGGAGCCTGGAACTAGGAATGGGTCCCCTGCAGGGTCCCTCAGTGGTGGGGGGAGCCTGGAGCCTGGTGGGGGCTGCCCTGGTGGCAGGAGTGGGTCAGAAGCCCAGAGCCACAATGGGGCATCCAAAGAGCCACATGCGGCTTCAGAGCTGCAGGTTGCAGATCCCTGTTGTATAAGTATGTAAGTCAGGTTGCTTAAAAGGTAATGCAGGGGATTATTATCCAGACAAAAACCTTTCTTTGGGCAGTAAAGTAATTTAATTTGTACCATAACAATACAAGGCATAACTTGCCATCTAACATTAAATAGAGAGTGAAGTGCCTCTTTATCATTGATTTGTACTTCTTAATAGATATGAGGAACCCTTACAAAGTTCACTCTTATACCTAAACTGAACCAGCAAATACTTCTAAAGAATAAAGTTACATGCACCCACTGTATGGCTCTTAAAAACCTGTCTATCCTTCCATATTATCCAGAAGCTCAGAAAAAGAAGCCTGATGCAGGAGTCTCACGGCACTCTTACTAAAAAGGTCAGTCTCCTAAGAAATTAATTTTTAGATGTTCTATAAATAAATACTGTAATAAAACTATGCTGAATTCCATGTTTGCTAGTAAACACTGGGATATCCACCTGTTTATTTTATTTTCTAATAGCAACTGGTTTTCAGTAATGCCAGGCAAACCTATCAGTGTTATAGTGTATTGTTAGAGAATTGTATGAAAAGAGAGTTTGTTTTAGTGAATGGCACTCCCACAAGTTTGAACTGCTTTGCAAAATATTCCCACAAATTGTTTTATCTCCAAAACTACATGGCATGTCTTGTAGTCATTACTTTGCCTTACCTTAAGACTTATATGTCCTATATTACAGGACACAGTGTCCCAGGCTGTAAATGTAATCTACATGCTTTCTTGGTAGATACATAAATTTGCATTTGGCTGTAGATGTGCCCCATGATATGATGATTCTCTATCTACAGCCACTTTTTGAAATCTCACAATGTCATGTGAAACTAAGTCTGACTATTATGTCAATACAGTTACCTTCATCAACCCAAAGTGTAGATTTTATAAATAAAAATGTCAAGCTGATGAAGGAAAGTCAATATAGACTAATTTTGTCCCAGTACTCTTGCATCCTACCCCTTCATTATAATCCTTTAAGAGATGGACTTCTCTGCAATAATACATGGCAGCATCCATCTCCATATGGGAAAGATGTATGGCTACCCACCACTGCATTATAACTTTTTTTGATTTGGCCTATAACAACCTAACAATTTTTCTTTACAGACTGTAAAACGTCACCATTAGTTTCTATTTAGAATTCCCATTAGCTAGACTTGGAATTTCACATGCAGAACAGTTCCAGGATTTATCATACATATATTTTAGGATAGCAATGTTGTGAAGAGAGAGAGATATGTTGATTCGATTTTGCCACTTATAAAACTCAAAAGCAAGCTCAACCAAATTTGCTAGAACTGCTAACCCCCAAGTCACCTTTTGGGGTTAAACAAATGTTTTAAGATGAAAAATTTCAGATGGTTTCAAAAGTGAATTTGTTTGATAAAGCTCAAGATGAAACTGGGCCTTAGCCTTAATTAAAGCTTTCAGTGGAAGCTATAAAAATATCACTCATCCACACAGAACTGCAGTCTCCTCAAACAGAATATGGCAGCTGATCTTTGCTAGTCAGGCTACATAACTGTTTTTAGAAGCAGCATAGTATATTGCCAAGTTCCAAAGGGGCAGCCATGTTAGTCTAGTTCAGCAAAACAAGTGAGTCCTGGGGCACTTAAAGACCAACAAATTTATTTACTGCATGAACTTTCATGGGAGAAAATCCCACTTCATCAGATCTTATAAAAGCTTGTGCAATAATTAAATCTGTTAGTCTTTAAGTGCCACAAGGCTCCTTGGTTGTCTTGCCTAGTGTATTGTTTCAAACTGAAGCCACAGGTCTAGAAATTGCACCAGTGACCAGATAACTTGACCTTTCTCATAGTCAAAGTAATGCAAACACTGAAATACACCCTGTAAAGACAAACAGATGGGAATTTTTGGCTTGGTGAATTCACCAGGACTGACAACAGTAGATTGAAGAACAGATTTTCAATCATCCAGAAAGATTTCCAACCACCCAGAAAGATTTTCTCTATCAAAGTTCAGGCAATGAATTTCAGTTTTTCTAAGAAAAAGCCTAATCTGCCTGGCAGATACAGTATCATCTGAATATTCCACATATAATTTCACTTCATTGCTCCCTGTCTATTTGAACTTTTTTTTGAAAGCTGCTATTACATAAACAGAAAGCCTCCCACACTCTGATGGAAAAATACATATTAACTCCAGACATGTTGTGGGTGTTTTGTACTTTTTTTTTGTAACAAGCTTCTTATTTGTCAGAAACTATTAAATACTGCCTAAAATAGCAATAACGCAAAAATGTGTAATGGTAGCAAGTGTCATCTTCATTCACTGATTTGTTTAGTTCTATTATTTCTTTTTTTGTTATATTAAGGGACAGATCATGATGTGAAAACAATACTTTTCCTCACTGAATATTTGCAAATATTCTGTTTACAAAATGAACTTTGAGGTACTGTAATATTTCAGTTTACTTACTGATGAGGATTTGATCAGTTAAATGAGACAAAAATGCATCATAGTCACATGACAGTGAAAGACACATGTCCTCTAACAAATTTTCTCTGCACATCTTTGAGATTTAGTACCCAAGTTTAATTGGCACTGGGGTAAATCAGGCGCAATTCCACTTCTCAGTGCAGTTGCTGTTGTATAAAAATGGTAGAAGGGAGAAGACAAGGAGACAGTTTTTAAAGTGGACTTATTAAAAAACAAAACAAAACAAAACAAAAAAACACCATTTATAGGAAATGGCTGTTGATCATAAACTCACAGACCCAGAGCCACAGTTGGTTTAAATCAGGATAGCTCCAGTGGCATTGCCTGATTTACACCAGCTGATGACCTGGTCCACATAGCGAATCCTAAAGAAAATGAACCACATTTAGAAGTTCTTGCTCAGTTATTATTTCAACTTCATACAGGCCTAGCTCTCACAGGCCAACTGAAAACAAGAAATATACTTCTGTTAGGTGAAGTTTCACAATTCAATAGATAAAAAAAAGTCACAAAGAAGAGGGGAAAACTTGAGAGGAAGAACTAAGTTGGGTGACTGGTTTTGCTATAGACCCCCTCCCAGGGTTAGCTGGAAGACAAACTTGAGAACTTGCCATCACCACCACTTCATCTATTGCTGATATTCCTCTGAAAAGCAGCAATGGGGAAAGTCTCAGAAAGACACTTCCAGATGCATGGAGCAATCCGAGTCTGAAGAAAAAACCTTTTGCAGCTCAGTAAACCAGTGATCTTGATTCACATTCTATTTCTTACTCTTTAAGAGCTAGATTGTGATGGCATTGCTCATGCTAAGCAATATTCCTCTATTTGAAGTTTCATTGAAGGACATGGTGTTATTCCAGAAAGTGCTAGTAAAAGTAACACAGTTTTCACCTGTGTAAATGAACTTGAGCCACTGGCTGTAAAACAGCCTATCCCTTGATACTATAGTAGATATCCTGGCAGCTGATCAGAAAACATACTAGTTACAGCCAACCATTCTTGAGTAATTTCTTAAAAACCATACTTAATCCTGTACTTTGAGCCTCAACAGTTTTACAATAATGCTGAATGAAAACTCTGTGCTTAAGACCAAAGTTATACCAAACTTAGCTAATTTCAGCTTTCCACAGACTTAGAGAATCTATTCAGAACTTAAGGTGAACTACTCTGATGTCTCTAAATAGGCATGAATAACTGGAACTTCACCCTATGACTTGGTTTTGGTTTCATAAATATTTTGTGATTGTTGGTCACAGAGTAGGTCTTTGGGGTTCCACAAAATTGCCTTAGTTAACAAAAATGAAACCAGCCAAACCATAAGGTGAAGAATAAACAACCTCAAATATAAAATTATAGCAGTGAAAATACATTCAGTAGGGAGAACAAATTGCTTTGGGTCCATCCTTCTAATGCAAGCTAGTCATAATTATG
>ML681984.1:31190139-31220101 GCA_007922195.1 Podocnemis expansa
GAAAAGTTTTATACTATACAAATCAATCCCCTGAGCCAGAATATTGAGCCAGATTAAAAAAAAATAATCAGCTAAAACAGTTATGGATCATAGGTATGAAAGAGTCACTTTCAATTATTTTTAAAAATACATTTATTCCTGCTTTAGCCATTTTTGTTTCAATAACTTATGTGGGACTTTAGTCTAGGTTTATATTTCTATCAGGTTTTTGGGGGGAGCAGGGCATGGTTTAAGACATCACAGCTGTTGTATTATTAAACAATCACAGGTTGCTAAAACTTTACCACTTTTAAAGGTCCTATCTCCAAATAGCTTTGTTTTCTTCAAAATATAATTTGAATTTACATATACAGAACCCTTCATTTGAAAGCCTCCGTGCGTTTTAAAATATGTATAAAATAATTATTGTTACTCATTGGACCCACGTCTCACAACCACCAAGATCCCTTTACATCACTAAAAATGGCCTTAATGTAAAATGTTAAATCCCATTTACATCCACATAAATATCAACTTTAAACTGCTACTAGAGCAATGCAAATGGGCATTGGTGTAAATCAGAATCAGACTAACTGAGTTAATTCACCCATGTAGAGAGAGGCTGAGTGACTGTCTAAATATCAAACTGTGAATCAGTAGCTGGGCTGGGAATAAAACCCTGATTTCCTGCCTGCCAATCCAGCTCTCTAAGCATCAGATGTCACTAAAAATTAGCTCCAATGCTGCAGAATAATGGGAGAAAACAAAGTATATTGTATATATGTGTGATACATGCTGGCTGATTTCACAAATGGCAGTAAATGTCTTACAAGAAGAGATTGAATAACTGACCTGTGTCTGCAACAATTGGGAAAGACCTCTCCTTGCCTCTCACTGAGATAAATATCCTATCACTCTGTGTATTACATAAATTTCACAGTTTGGTTTTCTTTCCTTTTACAACTAGCACTTCAGTTTTTGGTGGTGAATCCATCCCAAATATAAACAGTAACATTTTTATATTGTGACTTAGTCAAAAGTTAACTCTTAAAACAAACAATGTTAAAATATGCCAGGAGCACAAAACAACTCTTTCATTATAAATTATGCCTCTCAAATGTCTCTCTGACACTCATATGCACAACCTATAAACACACCTTTTAGTCTCATTAGGTATTGCAGATATTCAGCCAGACAAGTTACCTAACTTGCTTTGATCTAAAAGTTAGAAAATTTGTGTGTGGGAAGTCTCAGGAAATTCTCAGCTCCAAAACTAATATTAATGAAAACTAACAAAAATACCTAGTTGTCAATTGCTTTATAGTATGTCCAAATGTTTTCTGATGAGACCCATCGCATCATTTTTTTTCTGCTTGATCTTCAAAACTGTCAGACTGAAACCATTAGCTTATGACAAACCCTTGCAAGGATGTCAGCAAATTAACAGCAATGACAAGATGCAGACCTGACTTTTGAAGCTTTACACTATTTTTGTTAAACCTTTCTGGTACCACATTCCATAAGATACTCATCAATGAAGTTTGCATTTGGCACATTTTCTTATACAACAATCATGCTTTCCTTTGGGTTTCACCCATTTCATTGGCATCGCTCATTGTTTCTATCAAACAATACTGAATGCCCTCATAGTTCACTAGTTTTACAAGCTTCAGCATGACAGCACCATCTCTTCTGACAGGGATATTAGGGCAAGGAAATTTCCTTGTTCACACTTGGTTAAATTGTTGCACAGAAGCTGCCATTGTAGGGGCAATTCCACCTTCAGAAATATAACTATCTGAACAAATTTTAAAAACTTTATGGATTCCATACAAGAATCAATGCTGTGAGTTTCAATTAAATTCAGAGAATGAGTTACGTCTTGCAAGTACTCAGCTTGTGGGTTTAGTCTTATCAGACCTTAAAGAGCTTCTTTACTTTTTCATCTTCCTTACTTGCTTTCATTATTGTATGATTGGCCTTTGCCTTTTTCAATAGCAATATCATTTGTGTCCAATAAAGACTTTGCAGTCTGGAATAGTCACTTGCTCAAGTGCCTTGCAATCAATAAAGAACAAACAAAACGGTCATATGAAGCACCATATAAGAGGGAGCATAGTAAAATGACAGATAACTGATCAACATGAGTGATAGCAGGAGTTGATTCTACTATCAAAGAGTTGTATTCCACCTATTTGACTTCAGTTACAGCGAATTCCAAAATCTTAATGGTTTCTTAGTTCGATGAACTTACCACAGATTGTTTTTCACAAGCAGTGTACATGACCTTTCCGTTTGTTTCCATAGCATTTAATATGCTCACTTAGAAACAGGTCAAATTCAGTGATGGTTTCAAGAACACCTAGATAATTTGCATTCAACGGGCATCTGATACGTTTCTTGCTGAACATGTTGCCAAGTTCCAAAGGGGCAGCCATGTCAGTCTAGTTCAGTAAAACAAACAAGGAGTCCAGTGGCACTCCTTGTTTTGCTGAACATGGTGTAGTAGCATTTAAAGGAATGGTTGAAGTTATTTGTCGTAATACACTTTAAACTTCCTTCTAGTGAGTAGTTTGCAATAGTAGCTGATTTTTTCTCAAGTTAAAAACCCTGAGGTTACAAAGGTGCTAAGATTGTTAGGAGATGAAAAGAATTTGTACACAACTACAATACAACTCTTGTGGATTTAGAATACTTCCTCCAATGACTCTGATTACTTTCTCCACCTAGTAGCTATCATTCTAAAAGAATGAGTGAGAGATGATGTTTGTACTGCCATTCAAAAACTATAAATTTGTCATTGTTATGGACACCAGTGCACACCTTTCTTAATAAACTGGTAACAACATTCCTGTTATCAAAGGAAGCCACTTAGCGGATCTTGTTTGGCACTAAAGGCAGCATTATCTTCTTTACCACTACTATTCTGCCTGTCTTCTGAATGTGCAAGTAGGAAAAGTGGGCCATCCCCTTCATCACTTTTTTCCTGGATTTCCAAAATGTTTGCCTTTTCTTCTGCCTTCTCCTGAGGGAACAGGGTCATGTCCATATCATCACTTTAACATTTTTTGAGAAAGATGATTCAACATTTCTGAAGCAGTGCAAACAGAAAAAGAGTTTGGGTAACTTGCTTACAGTCTTCTCTCTCATTTTTTTTTCTTTCCACCAGTCTGCTTGAAAATTGTCAGCTGGACATCTGCTGACTCACCAACAGAAGGGTAGCAAGACAGGCAATTGCCCAAGTGGGCAGGCGGGGAGCAGCGCTGGGCAGCGCTGAAGCCACCGGTGCCTGCAGCCCCCTGCGGAAGTGAAATAGCAAGTTCACAGTGTGAACTTGCTATTTCATTTCCCGCCTTTTTCCTTATTTCGAATTAACATTTTGTTAATTCGAAGTAAGTTGTTTCAAAATAAGCGTTATTTCGATATACGGTTGTTTCGAAACAACCGTATCGAAATAACCCACTGTGTGAGAACACAGCCAATAAAGTAAATAAAGACTTCCAGCAAAAGCCCACTCAGACCTCAGCTATCCCTCTCCTTTTCTAGAGGGGTCACTGACTGTTCTGCCTTAGGGACCAGACACTTGCTGACAGTAGGCATGGCTAAGCGAAGCAAGTTTACAGCAATAATAAAGGAGTACTATAGAGATTTGTCACTAGTAACTAGCAATTTGTGCTGCCAATTTGCACCTCCTTCGCCATCACCAGAAACTCGGGGGGGGGGCGGGGATTTAGGTATGAAAGCTTAAGAAATTCAGACAAAAACCAGCATCAGCAGGGAGATTAAATTATTTTTTGGTTTTTCTTTCTAGTGTTAGCACAAACATGATCAAACTCTTCCTTGTATATATTACAAAGACTGCAGGTTTCCAAGGAAAGCAAAGGCCTGTTACTATGGCCCTCTTAAATCTGCATGGTACAGGACATGGCTCTAAAAATGAAATTACTATTGACACCTTAACTATAGCAGCATAACTTTCAACAGCAAGAAAGGACAAGATTATAAGTTTATTAGCTGTCCAGGGTAAGAGGCAGTATGTGTGCAAACTAAGAAGAATTTGACTCAGAGTCAGAGTAACTTCTCTAATTTCCTTCATACTCCAGAGGAGAAAAATCTGCTATGTTTCTGCTCCAGTCACAGATTCCTCCATCTTCTGCACTGACTAAATTGTGTGGGCTAAAGAGGAGTGTGGTCAAGGTCAAGGGTTGTCAAATCCCCACGTTTGCCAGCCCATTCACACCAACCTGCTTTTGAAGGCAAAAGGTGATTCAATAGAGATCTGTGTTACGAGCTGCAATGAAGGTAATCTGCACAGAGGATAAAGCAAAAATACAGTTCCACTCTAAATCAAAAATCTCAGAAATGCCCGTCTACTTTCTATTGCTGCTTTTAGGTTTAGTCAAGAGTTGCTTTTTAAATCAACTCTTTCCTCCACTATTTCTTCAGGACAAATTGCACCTGTTCACTGTGTGATTCACCTGGGTTGAACACCTTCCCTCCCTGTACAGGACTCCAGAAGCATTTGCTCTACCATGTATCAATGGTACCAGTGAAAATAGTATCCTTTATTGACTGAAAATGGTATTTCAAATTTTGGACAACAAAGAATAGATGTGCAGAAATATACATGCTGTCAATTTGGACTGTGGCAACGGTCATCATAAATCTTTAACATTAATGGGATTTATACAGGTATGTACAAATGAGCAGAGACACCAGTGAGAGTGCGTAAGAACCCCTCTTTTCCTCAAACACTTGAAGTAGGATTCTCCTGACATTTCAAAAGGATAAATGCTTAATTTAAATACACTTTAGCTAGGTCTGGTTCATGTGAGGTTGTTTGACAAAACATTATGACACTCACATACAACCTGGTAAATTAGTTAAACAGAGTCCTAATTCTGAAGTTGGATGCACCCGTTTAACGTCATTGACTTTTTATGGAGTTACTCCTTGTTTATGCTAACTGTCAAGGAGAATCAGATCCAGAATTTCTAACAATAAGCAGAGAAGATTATTCTGTCTTGTGGATTCAGCGTTGTCCATATCACAGAAAAGCATGCAAAGTGGTTTGAGCCTCAAATCATACCAGTTTGGGTTGTGACCCTGAGGTCACAAGTCACAGGCCAGGCATGCTCACCCAAGCAGAGCATCAAGAGGGGGTGCTGGAATTGGGGGTGATGATTCAACAGGTTTCAAAGCCTAGTGTCATGGAAGATGATTTAATCAGTCCTGAAATAATGCCCCCAAGATGTCTTTAAAGGGAGCTGTGTTGCTTTCTGCTAGATGACAGATAAAACCAAGGTGCTCAGACTGTGATAAGAAAAATGTGGAGGAGGGTGATGGTTATGAGGGGTTATATCTCAGTAAGACTGCAGGGAACCCCACTAACAGATGGATCACACCCAGAAAAGATATGGCCAGCTCAAAACCACTGTATAGCGAAAAGTCCAGCCAGGGAGCTACAACCTGCAATTGTAAGTGAAAGAAAAAACAGCTCAAAATGCATTGTCTCCACAAAAATTGTACACAGTTCAACAACCCTGCAGGATATCCCACAGCAGACAGGCAGTGTATCGCTGCTTAGCTTCAAGGCTGATCACAAACAGGGCAGCATTCACTCTCTGGTGACACATATGTCTTCTGAATGGCTAACTGTAGAGGATTGCCTGTCACTGATAAAACATTTGCAATCCTCAGTAGTTTCTGGGTTCTAATGTGCAAACTGAATTTGGTAAATAACAAGAAAGTTCTAACTTCAGTTTTTGCATTCAGAAAACTGGCCTTTGCTTTCAGACATGAAATTGTTTAAGAGTCTCTGTCACTCACAAAATCATGGACTTAAAAATGATGGTATTGTTTGCTGTGAATAATGAAGAAGGAAATACAAAAAAAAAGAAATTGGGCACAATTCTGTCAGCAAACATCCATAGTGCTCATTCTTTTTTCACTCCCTCTTCCTTTCTTTTCTTTAAGTTTCCAGCACAGAACTACAGATCATCCACAGCCCTAAGAAATTCAGGGAATTTTGCTCTGCATAGTGGATCACCTGTCTAATCTGGACTGCTTTTATTCTGTGACAAAACAGAGTTTTGAATAACTGGAATTTCCATGTCTTTTATTCCATAAATTCCCTGTTTTGTTAATAAATGTTTGAAACTTATTCTTGGTTGTGAGTGGTTTTATTGGTGTAGTTCACAGTGTGAGTGGATGGGTGGGGGTTGGCTATGGGCGAACGGGGCAGAGGGTGGTGTGGGGAAGGGCAGGCCTGGCCCTCAGAGTCCCTCCAGGGCAAAGGTGTTCATCAGTGCATCCTGCACTGTCACAGCTCTCTGGGACGGCTGCTCACGTGCGGGCACAGGTCTGGGTTCCTCATAGTCCCCGGCGAGGAGCTGTGCCTCAGCTTCCCAGGCAGCTGCAATGAGCTCACCCCGCTGCTCACAGAAGTTGTGCAGGGCCACGCATGCACTGATGACCTGCGGCATTGTCCTCTCTGCAAGGTGGGGGCATGTAAGGAGGCACCTCCAGCATGCCTTGAGGTGGCCAAATGCCCGCTCGACCACCTGGCGGCAGCGGCTCAGGCAGCAGTTGAAGATCTGCCATCGGGGATCGAGGGACCCTGCATATGGCCGTGTGAGCCATGCATGTAGGGGATAGGCCACATCTGCCACAATAAGGACGGGCACTTCTTCTGCCCCAACATTGATGTTATGCCGGGGGAAGAAGGTGCGCACCTCCATGCCCCGGTACAGGGCAGAGTTACGGAGGACCCTGTCATCATGGGCCTTCCCTGGCCATCCCATGTAATAGTTTTGGTAAAGCCCCGGTGGTCCACAAGGGCCTGCAAGATAATAGAATGGTACCCCTTGTGGTGTTTGTACTCCACGGCTCTATGCTCCGGGGCTCGCACAGGAATGTGCGTGGCGTCCAGGATCCCCACACAGTTGGGAAAGCCCAGTGTGGGAATGGTGTCCTGCAGCTCCCCTTATGTGCCCAGGCGTCGCAGCGGGATCCAGTTGATGGCCCTGGTGACCTCCAAGAGAATGTTGCCAGTGGTGGACCTCCCGATGCTGCAGAGGTGCGCCACAGACCTGTGCAACTCCAGAGTGGCCATCTTCCACAGGGCGATGGCCACTCTTTTGTCCACAGGGATGGCAGGCCTCAAAGTGGTGTCCCTTCGGCACAGCAGTGGGGCGAGTTCTGCGACCAGGAGGTTCAAGCTGACCCTGCTCATGCTGAAGTTCCTCCGCCACTGGTCGTCCCCCCAGGTTCGCAGCACTACCCACTCCCACCAGTCTGGGCTGGTCTCCCAGGCCCAGACCTGGTGAGGCACAGAAGGGGGCAGGGGAAGTAGCTCTGCTCTGCAGCCCAGCTGGATGACAGCCTTGGGCACAGGCTGGGCACCATCTGGGTCTGCAAGCAGAGTGACCCACATCAGCAGGACACTCTGCAGGCAAGCAGAGGGTCTGATCAATGCACGGCACTAGCCGGGCAGTGTCCATGTCTGTCGCTTGCAGAGTCCTGCTAGCCAGAATGGACAGGGAAGTGAGGTTAGGGCCAGCTTTTATAGGATTGGCTGGCAACATGGCTGCTGACATGGCCCAGGGAGGCGGCCATGTTGCCATACCTCCCATGGTGCCCTTCCCCTAAAGCGAAATAGCAAGTCCACTGTCTGGACATGCTATTTCAATTCCCGCTTTTCCTTATGTCGATTTGGTTTTTTTGTTATTTCGAATTAAGTCGTTTCAAAATAAGGGCTTTATTTCAAAATGACTTGTTTCAAAATAACTTATTTCAAAAGGACGCCCTACGTGTGGACATAGCCAAAGAGTGATGGCAGCCTTGAAGAAGCAGCTTGCTGGATATTAGAACTCTGGACTGAAAGAGTGCATCTACTTTCACAAGGAAGGAGTTTTTACCTAATTTGAAGCTGCTCCTGTAGCCAACAATGCCCTTTTCCACCTGTGCTTCGCAAGAGAAGTGTGAGACCTTTTCTTTCAGATGCAGACCTTGGTGCAGTTATCCATATCCTGACCAGGATATGCTAATAATTCTACATGGGTCTAGGTGATCAGACCCCAGAAATGGATGTTAGTGCAGAAACTCAAGGCAGCCTTCTTACTCAGGGTTTGAATCCATTGCATTTTAAGGTGTGATTGCAGCATGTTTGGATACGTCTATGCTAGCTCCAGTCACACTAACATAGGTAAAAATAGCCATGTAGACACAGCAGCATGGGGTTCACGGTGGCTAGTGATATGCATATACATCTAGAGTCACTGGTATGTTTCTACAGCCCATGGTGCTATATTTTCACTGCTTTTTCTTAAGCCCTACTAGCAGAGATACATCTACCTGAACCACAGTCATACCTGAGATTATATCTATTGTGTTATATTTTTTAGCTTCTGCAAACAGCGATGGTCTCTCACACTTGTACAGGATAGCAAAGGATACATATATAACACCACTG
Organism: Podocnemis expansa; assembly: GCA_007922195.1. Lineage (NCBI taxonomy): Eukaryota > Metazoa > Chordata > Testudines > Podocnemididae > Podocnemis > Podocnemis expansa. Next base: position 31,198,592 of record ML681984.1, read on the forward strand.
GATGTTAAATGTGCTTGTAGATGAAACAAAGGCAAAAAGATGATATCTAGCAAATATTACTGGAACACATGAGCAGCTGAAATGGTGCAGAGCCTGTACTCAAAGTAAAAATTCTTCTATAATTTGTATTTTCTAGCTTGGGCTGTCCACCCATATGATTTTAACTCCTTCTCCAAGACCCAGACAGTTTGAACTAATCTGATGGTATCTGGTTATGGAGTGATTGTATCTGAGGTGAGTTCCAGCAAATGATGATTTAGGGGAGGCTAGACCCATCTTTGTGCTCTCTCCTTCTTTCCTTCCCACTCATTTCTCCTGCACAGGGTGAGAAAGATATTAGATGTTCAGGTAGCCCTTCTTCCTTAGCTTCCTAGAAGAAAAGATGGTGCTGGTTCATTTCTTTTTTCCTCTTCCTTCTGTCACACCGATAGATGGCAGTTTTCTCACCAGTGCAGTGGGAGCTACAGCTATAAGGAAGAAAAGACAGTATGCTATATCCACACATACATCGTTATTTTGAAATAAATTATTTCGAAATAAAGTCCTTATTTTGAAATAAGTTAATTCGAATTTAGAAAATGTTAATTTGAATTTAGGGAAAAGCTCAAAACGAAATAGCATGTCCAAACACAGGACTTGCTATTTCGCTTTAGGAGAGGGGCACCATGGGAGGTGTGGCAACATGTCCCCCTCCCTGGACCATGCCCCCCCCTAATATAGGCTAAAAGGAAGGCACCCTGGGAAGGAGAAGGGCAAAAGTGTTATTTTGAAATAATGGCTATTTTGAAATAACATGTCCGAATGGTGTTATTTCGAAATAACCATTTTGAAATAACAGTTATTTCAACTTAAAGGAGGTTTAAGCTATTTTGAAATGATGGCTCTTATTTCGAAATGATGGAGCCCGTCATTTCAAAATAAGAATACATCGTGTGGACCTAATCTCTTTTATTTCAAAATAACCAGTGATATTTTGAAATAAAAGAGATGTGTGTATATACCCTATGTGAATAGGAGGAGCAATGTTTCACCTCTGAAAATGGCTAGTACTCTTCTTAGTGAGTGACCTCTCCCATTCCTTTTCCCTAGTTTACTGACTCCATGGCTACCTCTACACATGCAATGTTATTTCGAAATAAGGATTTCAAAATGAGTTATTTCAAAATAAAATCCTTATTTCGAAATAAGTTAATTCGAATTAACAAAATGTTAATTCGAATTAAGGGAAAGCCTGCAATCCAAACGACTGTTACTTCGGAAGGGATATTTCGAAATAAAGCCGTTTGGACCTGTTGTTTCGAAACAGTTCTTTCGAAACAACAGGTCTACACAGTGTTGTTTCGGAAGAACAGGTCTAAACGGCTTTATTTCGAAATATCCCTTCCGAAAAAACGGCCTTTTCGAGGGGGGGCCAGGTTTTACTTTTTTGAAATGATGATTCTTATTTCGAAAGGATGGGATCCATCCTTTTGAAATAAGAAAATGTTGTGTAGACCTAATTTCTTTTATTTTGAAATAACGAGTGTTATTTTGAAATAAAAGAGCCGTGTAGACATAGCCCATATGTTGCAATTAAATCTGATTTCCTAAGGTGAAGGTAGAGTGGCCGTCTCCTGACAGGACAGGATCCTGTAAGAGATGACTTGGCTGGACCATAGCTCAGTCATGAAATTATGTTTGATCAGATCTCTTAATGTTGCAGAATACCATTTGATGCTTGAGTTTTAGCACAGCATATTAACAACAAACACAAATATGGTTAAATACAGTACAGCAGTCATGCTGACAACAAGTATCATAATTGAAGATCTCAAAACAGCTGTAAAACCCTCTGGTTTCACATGCTTATAACTTTCTCAAACACTGGTGTTGGGTGAAATTTCCATTGCTTGGTCTCTTTCAACAGAAAGGTAGTGACATAAGGTAGTGTAGTTCTGTGTATTCCCAATCTAATTAGCTATCTATCCATCCATCCTTTCCAGTTCAAGTAAGTTTTAACTGGAATCTCTATGTGCCAATAAATCCCTTTTCTGGCACATTTGCAGTGAAATTTTCAAAACAATCAGCTTTAATTTAATTCTGCTCCCATGGAAATCAGTAGAAAAAGAAAATTCAGAAATTCTGTCATTAACACAATTTTTCTCTCTCTCATTTTAACAGGTGTCTGTGTAATTGATTAATTACTCCAGTATCCATGCCAATGCATAACTGGATTTCCCTACATTTGGTATAGTCTCTCTATGAATACACAAGTTGGTACACAATTTATACCTTCTTTGGCTAAACTAAAGTCAGAGCCTTATGCTGGCATTTAATTGTGCATTTGGTTTGATACTGTATTATGTTGATGCTAAAAAGACCTAGCCTGAGCCAAACTGTTACTTGTCAACAGTTAGCATTTTAGAAGCAAATCTAGAGCAAACAGCCGGGAACAGAAAGTCATATGAGGTAAGACAATGAAGCTGAGCCTATACAATCATTAAGACCTTACTGCAGATAAGCAAGTGAATTTTAAAACTAATATGGGGTATTACTGAGAACCAGTGTAGAAATTTGAGGACAGGGTGAGTTTAGAAAGACTGGCTCCAGAAAGAAGATGACTGCTACATTGTTAATCAAACAAAATTACAGTTAAGTTCAGCTCTTATTCGGGTAACACTTTACCTAGGCAAAGCATAGTACAAATAGTGACTAGTAGGATATCATAGTGCCCCTGTGAGAAAGAGAATGAGTATTAGCCCATTTTACAGACAGAGAAATTGAAGCATACATGTGAAGAGGCTTTCCTGAAATTATAGAGCGAGCAGTAGCTGAGACAGGATTAGAATTCAGGATGACGCCTAATCCTGAGGATTTTTCTAGTACATTCATTCTCTATTCATTCCTGAAGATTAAAAGTAAAAAATCTGCAGGTGTTTTACTTGAACAGGGCTGATTGTATGTTATTTGTGTAAGAAGTATCTACATTAAACTCTTGCAACTTCAGAGACAACTCACACAGTAATTTCATATCATGCTTAAATTCATTCCCATATTTAAAGAAAACCTGTGTTATAAATAACCAACCCCTCCAACTAAGTAACGTTGATGATTGTTCTGGATCAGCTCCAGTATATTCCCCAACTGTGACCTCCCCAAATACCTGAGAGAAAAGGTTGGTTTTCTGGAACACTCTAGACTCTGGTAGATCAAAGAACGTCAGGAGCTCCAAGCTAAAAGCCACTAACTGAGAACTCCCGGCTAAAGTCCTTCCCTTTAAACCAATGTGGCTTTGGCATAAGTGACTCCACTGAAAACAACTGCAGCCATATAGCATTGAGGTGCAGACAGACCCACAGCTCACTTAATCCAAACTGTGAAGAGTTTTACATGTTAGAACCCAACTCTTGGAAGCCCACCCAGAAACGCTTTGGCAGTCCATGCCAATTACAGAACTCTTGTGTGATGCTCTCACTGTGTGAGGCTCCACTTCACAAAAAGGCAGCTACCTTCTGCACAAATTGCATTTTCTAAGTGCTTTTAAGATGGAGCCCCAGTGATCTATTCTTTCTTGTATTACATACATGGGTATTTTGTGGACGTGCGTCTCCTGTGTAGATACGTTCCTGCTTCGGCTGCCTGGGAAATTGGCCATCAATTGCAATGGGAACGGGATTGTGTTCCCTCTAGATGTAGTTGTTGTTTTTGTCGAAGTTATTGCATCTGGAAATAAAGAGATAGGTTGTTTATTTCCATGATTCTAAATTTATACAAATACCAGGTGTCTGCCCATCTGTGGTTAAACGCTCAGTAGTCAAGTCAATAATGGCCATGAAAATAATCATCACCTAGAAGATTATCCTCACACTACTAAAATATGAGTAATTAGCATTTCTTCAGTCCCAAAAAGGTGTCTAATCCCTGTCTCAGTACCATGCTGTCCATCCCTTTAAATATGTTAACACCCCTCCCCAAATCCCCACAGGATCATCTACATGTGTCTCCTCATCAGAAAGCACCTCAAACATCAGATCCAAATGCTAGTTACTTTATAAACTATTGTGGATTTCTTTGTGCTTCTTGTAGTCAGAGCCATGCAAATCTAAGGACAATCTGCTCCTCTTCAGCAGCAGGGCCTGGAATTGTTGTGCAAGGTAGTATGAGGTTGGGTTACTGGAGGGAGAATGGCAAAAGAGGGCCCTAGGGCTATGTTTTAAAAGATGTGATGAGTGCACCTTCCAAGGCAAAAGTCCCTGCTTCTTTTGTCATCCTCTCCTCACTTCTTTGAGGTCATTATTCTACTCCCTTGCCCTTGCATTTTGCCTCATTCCCCTTTGACCAAATTACAGTTGCTGTGGTATGGATGCACTGGGGCCAATAGCTTTCTGGCATCCATTGTGCTCATTCTAGCTCAGGGGTAATTTGGCCTCATTTCCGCCAAATCTCATTAGCTTTGTGCAGAGTTCAATAATCCCACTTTATGTGCAACAATCCTGGGTTTTAAAAACAAGGCTTGTGATCTGAAATCATAAGTTAGGGCACCAAAAATCATTAGGTATTTTTTAAGGAAAAAATTAAATCATGGTTGTAGTCTGTCAGCTGATGTTGTCAACTCTCAAAAATTTGTAAGTAAAGTGATTTGGACCCTTGCTACAGGAAGGCTCAACCAAAACTGGAGCCACATTGTGCTAAGCACTGTACAGATGCATGGGACGAGCTTAAAAATCTTGACATTAAAAATACCCCACCAACGCTTTTTGGTTCTTTTATTTGTGTTCTGGTTCTTGAGCTTTTTCTCTGCTTTCTAGTCATTTTCAAGTTTCTCTGTGCAAGCATGAGGGGTAATTTATTTTTAAACAAATGAATGCTGAGATTCTCAACTAGTTGCAGGACTCTAGGAAGTGAGGTCTTATGATAAAGAGACTTGGGGTAAAAACCACTACAGTTGGCAATACTTCTCCTGTTTCTCATCAGTCCTGTTGCTAATAGACTAGTAATTGCACTGAATGATATCACTGGAAAGGGAATTGATTTGGTGTGAGTTCATTTCTCAGGGATGGAGTACACACCTTTTTGTGAAGTGCTGATGGCAGCAACAAGGGCTGATCTCACAGTCTAGGCTAGGAGATCTTTTCTAAAATAAATGTTTCACTCAAGCCCCCACCCAGACCTACACTCCCACTTCTGGCTCCAGAAACTAATTTTCCTGATCATTTTTTCAGGTGACCTTTCCCTACTTAGAAGCACTTGGGAGTTTTCTGAAATATGGTAAGTGCCAGAGAGGTAGTCATGTTAATCTAGTTCAGGAAAACAAACAAGGAGTCCTGTGGCACTTTTAAAGACTAATAAATTTTATTTATCACATGAGCTTTTGTGGAAGAAAATTTCACTTTGTCAGATGCTTTGAAGATGGCGAACTTGGGAAACTTACAGAAGTAAGAAGTTCCCCATCTACAAAGTGTCTGACAATGGTCATGTGATAAATACATTTGTTAGACTTTAAAAGTGCCACAGGACTCTGAATTATGACATGACAAAAATGTCTTATCTAGAAAAAATAAAATTAGCAAAATCCAAGCACCGTGTAAGAGTGATAGCCAATTCCACAGTTTTAGGTAATTAGCTCCACTGAAGGAGGCTTAAGAACTCAATTTCTATCCCCTAACTTCAGGCACAAACCTTCGATTCACTGCTGGTCAAGTGAGTTCTTCTAAGCAGCTCTGCTTGCTTGTCTGCTTCAGTCCAGTGAAGTCCATAGCAATTCTAGGCCCATGCCAGCATGAAGTCAGAGTATGGTCTACAGAGTCAAATCCATGCTAGACCATTGCAGTCTGCAGAATCTACATGACCTCTGCTAGCCTGCTTCTGCATGCTCCGCTCAGCACAGAGTTCTTGATCTCTGGGGGAAGAGTCCCAGGTCACAGTATCACACCTTGTTTGAGCCTGCAAGTCTGCCAGAATCCTTCCATCCTCCCTCCTTTCTTACATTACATCTACATAGCCTATTTAGTAAAATTTCCAAAAGGAGAACATAACTACATCCAAATAAGAAAACATAAAATGCTGTACAGAACTGCACTGAAATAGAATTATAATTATGTAAATTAAGTCTGATAGAACTAGCTTTCAACGGGGTGAAGTAGAGAGTTTCATATCTGTAGATCAGTGGTTTCCAAGCTGTGGGGCAGACCCCCCTGGGAAGACATGGATGAATGTCTGGGGGTGGGGAGACAAGGCAGGTCCAGGCCAGCCTCTGTGAGGGAGCAGAGAGGGAATGCCATCTAGCCCCATTAGGTCCTCAGCTCTACTCCTTCCCTAGTTCCACTCTCAGTCCCCTACCTCTCGCCCTGCTCCCAGCCTCCACTCCAATCTTGAACTCTGCCTTGGAGCCTGGCCCAGCCACAACTCTAGTCCTGGCCTATGGAGGAACACGGACACGTTCTACTACTGGTAAGAAGGGTGCGTGAGAGGAAAAATGTGTGAACCTCTGCTCTGGACCTTCTAATTCTGCATCTTACCATGGGAATTGGACCTGGTGCACAGAGGGACTTCCTGGGGAATATCATGTCGACAAGGCTCCATTGTTAAGTATGAACTACTTTCTTTGTTCCTAAATGAATCTATTCGCTTAATTAAAAAATATACTGCTTGCTTGGCCTATCACACCAAGTGATCCAAATTACGGTGTCAGACACCAGTCCTCTTCATTATTTACTTTTCTACTAATGTGTGTGTCATCTGCCAACTTCAGTGATGATTTCATATTTTCTTTCAGGTCATTGGTAAAAATGTTAAACAGAACAAGTTTTCACAATGGGGTCAAGAGCCAACACCTGCAGAACCCCATGTGAAATAAACTCACTTGGTGATTCCCCATTCATAGACACATTTTGAAATATGTTAGCCAGCTTTTAATCCATTTAATGTGCCATGTTGATTTTATATCATTTTAACTTTCTGATCAAAATGTTGTGCAGTATCAAGGCAAATGCCTTAAAGAGGGCTAAATTTATTGCATCAAATTCTTATGTTTAGCCTGCAAACTTTTAGTTTCATTCAAAAAGAGCTATCAGCTTGGTTTGACAGGGTCTATTTTCCATAAACACATGTTGACAGGCATTAATTATATTATCCCCCTTTAATTTGTTATTAATCATCAAGCCCCATAACAGCCACTCCAGTCTCTTCCCCAGGACAGCTGTCAGACTGATATCCCTATGATTACCCCAGTCATCCTGTTTACCCTTTCTTACTATAGGCACAACACTAGCTTTCTTTTCTCCATGGAAGTGGAGGGTTAGAAGTAGCAGCAGCTGGGCTTAACAGCAAGGGAAACATATACAGAAAGTCCATACTTCTGATAAACAAAGAGTTGGGTTAAGCCTTTGACTTGCCCCCAAATCTCACTTTCCAACCTTCCTCTCATTCTCAGGGGCAGCACAGCACCAAGGGGAAAAGGAGAACACTTCTTCTTAATGCTGATTTAAGAAGCATGTTAAAGGTCTAATCCAACCAACCCATTAGTAGGGGGGCAGCTTCCTATGCTGCTGGTGCTGATACTTTCAGCAGCAGCAGATGCTATTTCCAGCCCTAAAGCTTCCCTATCTCCAGGGGTGCATGCCAGCTTTCAGCCCCCTCACTAAGATGACTTCTCCCACATGACAACATAATATTCCTCCTTTCTGGAATTCTTAAAGGTGAATTTTCTGGACACCGGAGTTTAAAGATGGAGACACTAACTACATGAGAATTTTACAGACAGATACCATTGAGTGGGAGACAAGAAACACTGCAAAATAACAGCAAGTTATTTAATTAGTGTGTGCCTGTATTCTGAAAGGTGTCTCTAGAAATGACATTGCATGTTCATTGTATCACTGAACTTCCTATATGAGGTGTGCTCAGTTTACCTGTAAAAAAAAATTTTCTTCTAAATGCCAGCCTTGCAAATTCAGCCTAGAATCTGAGAGTCGAGTTGTACTCTTTCCATGTCACTCATTGTCTCTTGTAATAACAGTTCTGCACACTAACTGTGGCTCTCAGTTACAACTGTGCAACCCCACTGTCTGTCAGCCATGTCTGTAAAGGTGTAAGAGAGTGGCACTAAGTAAACAATTCAGTTAATGATATGTGAGTTGCCAGCTTGACTGATATACAGTGGACTGAACCAAGGCCCTTCAGAGCAAAAAAGCACAAGCTGCTACAGCTCTCTAGCCACAGCAGTAACAGACTCATAGGCTGTGTTCACACACAGGGGGTTATTTCAATAAGGTTGTTTCAAAACAACTTGTATCGAAATAACACCTTATTTTGAAATAATTTAATTCGAATTAAGGAAAAAAGCTCAAAGCGAAATAGCAGGTTCAGGCAACAGTTATTTCGAAACAAGTCACTGTTGTTTCAAAACAATATGTTCAGACTGCATTGTTTCGAAACAATTGTTTCGAAACAACGTTGTTTCGCCCCCAAATGGGGTTTAAGTTGTTTTGAAACAACTGTGCGTCGTGTGAACAGGGTATTTCTTATTTTGAAACAACCTCTGTTGTCTACCTTTCTAAGTTGGAACAAGCCACTGTAGTCTTCTGTGGCTCTGAAACATACATGCACTTGTAACACATACTTACAATGCTTCTCTGGCTTATGATTTAACTGATTGTTTAAGGCAAATATAGATCCTAATATTTCTTTTAAAAGGAAAAAAGATTTTTCCATTCTCTGATAACTCATGGCTGAAGGAAGTTTGCTTGAACCCTAAAACAAAACCTCTGTGCTGTGACCATACATGGGACATTTCAGTTCTAAGGCGTATTTTTCAGAAAGATATTAGAATGTGAAGAGAAAAATAAGAGGAAATGAAATCCCCGACAATGCCTTATTGACGTTAGGTGAGTGGTAACTCCCATTCTGTTATACACTATGGGTATATCTACACTTACAATTTAGTTTGAATTAAGAAGGCTTAATTCAAACTAAATTAGTGGATGTCCACACTTGCTTTCATTAGTTCAAACTAAGGAGTTCCCTTAGTTCGAACTAAGGAAAGCCTAGTTCAAATCTATAAAAACCTCCCTTAAATTCGAACTGCAGTTAATTCAAATTCATTAGTTTGAATTAACCCAATGTAGCTGTGTTAATTCGAATTAACTGTTACTTTGGATTAACCACCACTTGATTTTTCCCTATGCAATAGCGCCCCCTACCTGACTGGAACTTGCAAGTCTTGTGCATGGACATGCTAGTTCGAATTAGGGTTTCTGGTGTGGGTGTGTTAATTTGAATTAACTTAATTCGAACTAATAATTATTAAGTTGAATTAAATTAGTTCAAATTTAGTTAATTCAAACTAACCTTCTAAGTGTAAATTTCCAACGGGATATCTGTGTTAGTCTAATCCAGCAAAAAAACAACAACAAGGAGTCGTGTGGCACTTTAAGACTAACAGATTTATTTTTCGCATGAGCTTTCATGGGACTTAAGTTCACCCATCTTCAAAGCATCTGAGGAAGTGGGATTTTCTCCCACGAAAGCTCATGTGAAAAATAAATCTGTTAGTCTTAAAGTGCCACATGACTTCTTCTAAGTGCAGACATAGCCTATGTCTACACTGCCACAGATATTGTGAAATAGTTATTTCAAAATAACTATTTCAAATGTATTTCAAAATAACCATTATTTCAGTTTAACACTTTTGCCCTTTTCCTTCCCAGGGTGGCTTCCTTTTTCTATGTATTGGGTGGGGGCATGGCCCTTTTAGAGGGCCACCTTGCCACACTTCCCATGGTGCCCCTCTCCTGAATTGCAATAGCAAGTCCTGTGTCCAGACTTGCTATTTCGATCTGGTGTTTTTGCTTAATTCAATTTAAGTTAAATCAAGTTAATGGTTTTATTTTGAATTAACTTATTTTGATTTAACTTAAATCAAATTAACCCTGAACGTGTGGATATAGCCTAGGTGACTAGAGGCCAATATGAAGAAGAGAAACAGCTCAAATGAGCCCAGAGTGGGGAACTGGGACTTGGTAAGGTGGCACAGGGAGTCTTGAGAGGCTGGACTAGGACTTGATGATCAAGGAGAGCGGGACAAGAAGTTTTTGGAGTCACTTTTTGGATGAGGTAGGTAAAGAGAATGAGACTGGGTAAAGGACTGGCATGGGAATGAGAGAAAGACTAGAACAGGGACATTTGTAAGGGATAGGACAGAAGAGTCTGTGTCTACTGGACATATGCCTTCCAGGGTCTGGAATGGAGGCTGAGATTCCTGAATCTTACAGTTCCTCTACTGTTACAAAATGTCCCATGCCCCTCTAAGGCAGATCCACACAGAGGATGACAGCCTACTGCTGTTATCAGTCTATAAGCTTAACTGGCTGAAGGTCACATGGTGGAACTAAAGGTTCCAACCTGGATGATGACCCACATGAGTGTTAATATGATGCCACGTGATGGAACCTTCTGATTTTTGTTATTTTGCTTTAAAAATTGAGAAAATTACATAAAAATATGTTAAAAGAACAGTAAGGCTGCAAAAATCAAGCACTCAGAAGTTAGGAAATGCCAGAATAAAGGTAGTCCATTCAAGCTTAATTATTCTAATGTGTATGCGTTTTGCTACATTATGTGACTAAGTGAAGCTGACTGGTTCTGTAGCCCCTAAGGATGTGCAAAGAGACACTGAGACTGGCTAATTAGATAAATTCCTTTGTTTTCAATGCTGAGATCCTTTAAGACTATATTTATTTTAAACATACACATTATGGTCTTAATACATGCATGTTCGAATGTGCACAGTATGTGCAAAATCTACATGCATGCAAATATACACTGGAAAAGCTGTGAAGAAAGACAGAGTTCTGTACTAATTCCCCTAATTTAGTCACACAAAATGTCAGTGCAGTGTCATATAAAAATCTATAATGATTTTAAAACAAATGGTCCCTCGGGCAGAAAACTAGTTATAGTACCATTTCTAAAATTAATTTAATTTCTTTGAAACAGAAATAAAAAGTGTGCCTACTCTATTGCAAATCCATGACAAGTAGCATTAGAAAATATCTAAAGGCTCTTTTCAGAAAAAACAAACAGGTTTCTTCAATCTTTCACTCAGGTCTGAAGAAATGTGGTTCTTGGTGGAACCTTGTTTTACTCAGTTTTGCCTGTGTAGAGTGCTGAAAAGCAGCATATTGTTCCACTGCACCTTTTTCCCATAGTTATCCTTTGGGGGGAAATACTGATTAATTAGCACCCATTATTTTCTTTACAGGGTTGCAGAAGCTATTTTTGTTGCATTGCTAATGTGACTCATCATGGCATATCTTCTTAACCATATGCGCAGAAGTTCAGGACAGTCAGTTATTTTGATATTCCTGGCCTGAAATCCTTCCCTCAAAAACACATGTGATGTTCATACATGCTCTTTCTTCCCGTCCACCATGTCTATTAAAATGGCAACATACCTACTCACCATATGGATATGTAGTTTCACTAGGGCACAGTTGCCAAAGGATCACATGCACAGCCTGAAAACTACACATTTGTCCTCTCCCCTTTCTTCTGTCTTCACCACCACACAAATGACACACACCCCACTGCACGGTAGAATCCAGAAAAGATGACCTGACTAGTGGAGAAAGAGCAATATGGGCCTGTGGAGCCTCTGCAAAGGTGTTCAGATACCAAGCTGATGACATAGCGTAACATATTGGATGGCTAGGTCACAGATGGATAGGACACGTTGTATTGCTCAGTATAAGATCATGGACAACAGATACAGATTTAATTTGCCTATACAGCGGGGACCCATTTACGCACAGGTGTCAGGGGACAAGCTCCCAGTGACTGCACGTTAACCGGCCTGCGTGTAAATGGGACCGGAATGTCACTGCCCCAGGGAAGGACCCAGGACACCGGCCCAGGCCCTGCTCCCTGGCCGCGGGCCATGCCCCCAGCCCTGATTCTGTGCTAGGGTCCAAGACGGCCTCAGGTGCCTGCTGCCACCAGCCTGGCCCTGGGTCCCTGGCTGGGGACAGGGCAGGGAGCAGCAGCGGCCGCTGCTTCCAGCCCCATTCTAGGCTCAGCCGCCCGCGGCAGCAGCTGCCACTCCCTGCCCTGTCCCTGGCCAGGGATCTGGGGCCAGGCTGGCGGTAGCAGGCGCCTGAGGCCTGGTCGGACCCCAGCACAGAAGTGGGGCCAGGGAGCAGGGCCTAGGCCGGTTCCCGTGGTCTGTCCCTGGGGCAGCGATGCTCCTGCTCCCGTTTACGCAATGCACTTTAATGGGACCCACACATTAATTTGGGGGCTTTGGGGGACATCACATTACCACACATTAACCGGTTCCACGCGCAAACCGGTCGCATGGTAACAGGTCCCCACTGTATTTAGATACTATCATGATGGAAGCCACAGAAAAACCTTATCAAGATAGATCAGTTATTTGAGAACTTTAACAAGGCTATTGGTGGGTGTAAAACACCATATCACATATAGACTTGGCTGCTCTCATATAAAGTCAAGGGCAGTTAAGAAAAATTCAAGCTAATATTGTCAAAGTTAAGCATTTGCACATAACACCTCATATTGTGGAACAGAAAGACAGAGAGAGAGAAACACAGAGAGAGACCAAAGATGGTTATTCAGCATAACTTCTATGCAGAAATCAAATTAAGGGATAGAAGTGGCTTCGAAGCTGGTTAGAGCTGCTGCTAGGTAGGAACATATGATGCCAGCTACCTGGCAAGACTGAGTTTTAGACTTTCTAGAACTTACATTACTCCCCTGCTGACCTGGGTTTGTCCACATGGCTGACATGAAAGGTTGCCACAAGGCTGGACATAGACTTGGGATACAGGCTCCCAGGATTGCTCCTCTGGGTCACAGAAGAAGTGATGCATCCCCTGGTGACTCATGTCATCCATCTCCCAGAGCAAGTCACAACAGGTCAGGGTTTGTGGTTTTGGTACAAAACCCTACAGTTAATCAGGGTCCACACTTACATATTCACTGCCTGTCACCCACAAACTATTATAGAATGAGCGAATCACTTGCTTATCATCACCCACAAACTGACAGTCAGTTAAATGAGCAAATGACTTGCATACTTGCACTGCTTCACGATTTCCACCAGGACAATAGTGTGAGACTCCTACTCCAAGCCAAGTTTTTTTAAGAACAATGCTGATTGGAGCTTCAGTGTATCCACCCAGCTATACCTGTCAACTCCATCAACCCCATGGTCATTAACCTGGACAGAGTACATCCATCCACGAGGTCAAAGGAAAGCTCAAGGCCCATCTGGACAAGGCCAAGGAAAGATATAAGCAGTAGCATGATCACTAGTGCTGGGAAGGCCATCAGGCAAAAAGTATGGCTCTCAGCCCACACCTCCACAACAACTGGCTGTGTTAGAAACTGGACTACTGATTCCACAGACCATATTCCATCAGCCAGGTAACCAAACCATGACCATGAAGTTTTACTTACCCAGGTCTTTCAAAATTCACCCTGAAATTTGGCCTGAAAGCCCAAAGATGAAGTGCCTGCAAAAGTTAGCAACCCCAGGAAACATTACAGCTCCTTGATGTTTTGGAAGGATGCTCAGATAAATACAGCCTTCACCTTCTTGGGTGTCCATGCAAAGGGTATGATATAGCCCAGTAGTTGCATTTTTCCAGCTTTACATACAGGCTATGTTGGTGAAGCCATTCCAGGACCATCGAGTCATTCTGGGTGCAGTGTTAAGGATCCTCAGACTAGATGAGGATATCATCTAGGTAGACAGTCACATACTAGTCTATAATGTCATGGAAGATCTTGTTTATGAAGTGTTGCAACATTGTGAGGCCAAATGGCATTAGCAGGTATTTGTAGTGGCTGCAGCAGGTCCAAAAAGCTGTCTTCCATTTATCCCCAACGCAGATCCAGGTTGTAGACCCCTCCCAGGTCAAGTTTTATGAAAACCTGGGCAGATCATATATGGTCCATTAGTTCTGAGATGAGTGGAAGGGGGTGATCAATTCCTGCTGATTACCAGATTGAGGACCTAGTAATACACACAGGGGGACAGGATTCCACCTTTCTTTTTAAAGAACAGAACTGGGGCACTGATGGGTGAAGTAGAGGGACATATGAAACTCTTTGCCAGATTCTCGGGGAGATAGGAATGCAGGGCAGTCAGCTCATGTTCTGACATCACAGATAGGACCAAATGGCACGTGGGTCTCCAGTTGCAGCTGGATTGGACAAGGGTCCTGATAGGAATTCAGCATCCTTCTTGAAGATATTGTAATTGCTATATTTGGGGAGAAATACAGGAGTCACCTCTAGTAGTGGTCCTATCTGACTCATAGCCAGGGACTGGGGAAGCATGCCTTGGTCCATCAGATGTTGCATGTAGGTAGACTGGCTGGCAGTACTTAGAGCAGAAGCAAATTTAGTGTTCATGCCAACGGATGTGTGGATCATGAGCCACCAATCATGAAATGCCAATTGTGGAGCAGTATGATGAGCAGGTTTTTCTAAACTGAAGGACCTCTCTATAATCACAAATGATAGCTTCTAGAGGCACAGTCTCCTTTGTCTCTGGTGCTGATGACAGAAGTGAGCCATCTATAGAGTCCACAAGGTTGGGGGACAGCCTTCAGCACGCCCAGGTGATGGGCCATATCAGCATCTATGAGACTGTCTGCTGATCCAGAATTCTCTCCACCCACTGTGATGAAATTTGATAAGGCAGACCAGGACTTTGAGGTGCAGGTACTGCTCACAATGTCTGGGGCATCCCTTGTTGTCTACACTTAGAAGTTATTTCAGAATAAGGAGGCTTATTTTGAAATAACTTTTATCCTGTACATACAGGCATTTTGTTATTTTGAAACAACAAAGCGCTATTTTGAAATAATAAAACCTGCATTTATTCCAAAATAGTAATTATTTCAAAATTATTATTTTGCAATAAGCCATTTCAAGCCACGTAATTGGCTTATTTTGAAATAATGGCCCTATGCTTTTCCATGACTTCCCCTATTTCAAAATAATTCCTACCTTATTTTGAAATAGAGAGTCTTCACTGGACTCCTATTTCAAAATTATAAATTCGAAATAATGCTATTTTCAAACAATTATTTCAAAATAAATTCAAAATAGTTATTTCAAAATAACTATTTTGAAATAACTTTGACAGTGTAGACATAGCCAGTGAGATGTAGGAGGACATTACTTCAGGGATCACCTAGGCTATTCCCCTCTACTGGGCCTAGGGATGGTCGTTTCCCAAACTGTCAGGCAAGAACTTGGGATGGGCAATTCATAAGACTAAGGCAGGATCCTCCAGAATAGAAACACAGTCTATGGTGGTGATAGTGTTCTTTTTCACCAGGGTGTCACCAAGCAGTGGACTCTATCTTACTGCATGGGTTCAGGGTTTGGGTGGGAGATGGATATCAAGGGGCACTGTTTAAATAGAAGTGCAGACCACTTCCTTTCTTCATGTAGCTTGCTAAGCTTATTGTAGACGCATATGACAAAGTTGACATCCCTGCCTCTGCTGGAGTTTCTGCAGGGCTGCCTTAGCTACATGGGCACAGTCGGGACTGCCAAACATGGCCGAAAACACCTGGAGGAAGGCAGACCAGTTCAATAGTGTCAAGTTCACTCATTCAAGCAGGGATGAGCCTTAGTCCAATGCATCTCCCATTAGGAGTCTATAATGAGTCCTACTTTTGCTTGGTCAATGGAGTAGGACTCTGGGGCAGAGCAAAAGTAGTAGGAGACATTGGTTAATCAGTCCCTGGAATTTTTGGCATTCCCCATTAAAACATTCCGGGAGGTGATCTGGGGAGCCTGGGCCTGGCCACAACGCATGCCCATAGTGTTCTGCATTCAGGCTACCTGTGGCGTGCTGTGCCACTGGACTCACAATGTCACATTTTCATCATGGAGCTAGGCAGATGCCTGTACAGAGTTTGGTTCTCTTTTGCAAGCTGTGATGCTTGAGCAGGAAGCATGGGGAGCTCCTCTTGGGTATGGTCAACCTATCAGGCACCTCCAGCACTGGCTGTGGCATTCCAGCCAGAGAATGGCCTGCTGCCTCCACGTTCCCCAAAGGTAGGCCTTAACCAAGGGCCTGGATGATAGGCAAACTGTCAGAATCCCAACGAGGGCAGTTGTGACCAAGGTTCAGAACAGAGTCAACGTGAGACTGGGAGTAGTGGAGGAGTCTGTAGTTAGGTTCAGGCAAGGGTCAATATCGAGGGTCAGAGTTCAACTCAGACTTTGAGGTACAGTTCAGGAGGCAAAGTCAAATCGAGCTGAGGTCAAACCCAAGAGTCATGGAGCACGAATCAGGATTGTTTGTAGCAGCCACAGGAGATCCGAATTGTTGTGTGGACACTTCCAGCTCCTTGGTTTATAGATGGTGGGGAGCCAATTAGGAGCCAGAACTTCCAGTGGTCTGTGTCCACAGTGGGTGGGGAGCAGGGATGCACAAGCTGGTTACAGCTGCTGCTGGGTGGCATCATAGGGATGTGTGCTGCCTGGCATCTTGAAGACCTGGGTTCAGCAGGGAGGATGGGGTTATTGGACTCTTTCTGCTTTCTTCTCTTCCTTCCTCTGAGAGTGGTGCCAGCCACTCTATTTCCCCTGTCTACTACTTAGGAAATCCTCTTATCTCCTATAGAGAGAAAAAGAGCTTTGCCTGCTTCCTGCAGCAGCACTGACTGGCTGCCCTTGCTGGCCTTTGGACAGTGAGCCATTGAGGCAGGGCAACATATGAAGGCTTGCTGTGAGTGGCTGAAAGCATGCTAAACTGCAGTAGTTTGCAGTGCTTCTAAAACATATGAAATATCTTAGTTTGCATATTCTCAGTAAGGACATTCTAGAGCTTCACTGCAGGGGTTGAGCAGGACGTTCCCTGCAAGTGCTCTGCCCAGCTGTTCCAAGCCCCTCTGGCACCAGGCCCAAGAGCAGGCAAATGCTGTCTCCTGTCTTCTCAGTTTTCCTTGTGGGTGCCTAGACAGCATAGGAGAGGTAGTCATCTGAGTCAAATGCAAAGGGGACAGGACACAGACAGGGGTAATGGAAGGAGTAGATTGGGACAAGGAACATATGGGAGAGACAGATTGGTTGGGAAAGAAGACTAGGATTAGTAGCAAGAACAGGGATGTATGAAGGCTGGATTGGGATTTAGAGGGAGAGGGCAGGAAGATAGATCAGATGAAGAGCCATAGGAGAAACTGGGATTGACTGGGCAATGGGCTAGAGACAAGAAGCCATGAGAAGAGTGGGACTCAGGTGGGGTAGCTGGGGTTAGAGGTGGAGGTCAGAGATTGGATCTATCTGGGGATCAGACTGGAAAGGGGCTTTGTGGGGAAAAAAAGGTGATCACGTAGCTAAAGATGTTGTATGCACAAGGGGAGCAAGCTAGGGGTATTCATGCAACCTTAATTCTGATGTTTCCTGATGTCAGAGTGCTCAGCCTAGCAACCTGAATAATCTTCCTTCAATGCAGGTTTTTGGCTGAAATATCAATTATTATCAACTGACCAGTGCGTCTGAAGTTAAAATTAGTTTGCCTTAACACTGCTGAGGTTAGGGGGTGCTCTGCTGGCTTCCATGTCCCTTTGAAGGAGTTGCTGGTACTATTGGCTGTGTCCTCACCATGAGAGCATCGTAGCATACAGCAGAAAGGAACCTAGAAGGCTCTGTGTATTAACCTCAAGCCACGTTTCTGCACTGAAATCTGGAAAGGACTTATTTGGATAGCATTAGGGAACATGGCTAGTCCCTGGATTCACCCCCTCCTCCTGCCACACCCCAACAGAACCTCTTATTCAATTCCAGTGAAAGGACTCTGAAGGAATTATGGGAAATAGGGAATGGTGCTGTAGAACTGTTGCCTTCTCATGTGAAGACATAGGGAGATACATCCACGGAAGGGATGCTCAGGGTCAATATGAATAATTGCAAGAACATGTTGCAAGACCTTGCCACCATGGATAAATTATCTTGTATTTTTCCTAGATTGAGAGAACTCTGGCATTGAAAACAAATGTTCTACAGCTTATGGGTTTAGATTTGCTTTAGCAAACCAATGGAAAACTTATAAATGAGGGAGAAGAAGAACTCAGGGAGCAAGCCAAACTATAGTAGACGCAGGCTGTGCTGTCTTCAGCATGCTGATATACCCATCTTTCTGTTGTCCTTTCATACAACTTGGCAGGCACAATGTAATGAATTCCTCAGTGTCACAATGACATTGGGGGTTGGATGAGGCCTCTCTGAATGACAGTTAATGCTCTCAAGATGGAGGCAAGGTTGATACGACGGGCATAGCAAACAAAAGGGTTGTCCATAATTTTGTCAGCACTTTGACTGAAGGAACTGTCTACTGTTTGTCACACAGGTTTGCAATGAAGGGTGATTAGTAGATCCTCCGTGCACCTGGAAACTTGGATAGCAAAAGTGTTTTATTCTTTTTGCACCTGGCAAAAAGTATGCATCTGTTTCTTACAGATCCACTATCATCAACCATGCTTTTGTCCCCTTGAATGTCAATTTCTGCAGCGCACTTATGTATGGTTACAATTTGACACCATCTGTAAACAGAAACTAGAGTCATATGCAACCATCCTCTTGTTAAAATGTGTTTCATAATTAATACAGTATACCTCTGTAATTTGTCTGGTAGTCAGTAAGCTTTTGGTTACCTGAGAGACTGCCTCTTCCCTTAGATCATGCTACCACCAGTCCAGTTAACAAAAACATTCAAAGTTGAGGGATCTTGATTTAAAGCATGGCTATGGCTTGACCACTGGGCATTCTCCCTGTAAAAATACTTGTGCCAGGCCAGGCAGGGGCTCCTTATATTGCTAGCATCTGTGGAACTGCACCGGAAATAGCATAGCAGTGGGAAATTTCCTGAAAATTGCCAGTGTAGAGATAAATCTCAGATAATTAAAAAAAAATCCAAACACATGAAGTTCTGTTCAGTGATTCAGTCCACACTCTCCCACTCTCCTCCTCCTACATTCCTTCTGATGCTTTGGGAGAAATTAAGCTCTTAAATATTTTTTTAATGTTTTGTGCTCACATCTTCACATTTCCCCTCCCTCCTTCTGCCCATCTTCCTCTCTGTGAAGCCATCTACAATATGGCTTTAGATTCGCAAATCCACAAAAATGCCCCTCTGCTTCCAATCACCCAAAACATTTTCAAAAGGAAAATGTGGTAGAGTGTAGCTGTCCTTTTCTGAGAAGGACCTTTTCTTTTGCAATTATCTTTTTGTACTTCTATAGTACCTTTCAGTTGTGCATTTTAGGGCACTATTAAGAAGTGATTACTATAATTCAAGCTGCAGAAAAATTGTGTTTAGGTCTGCATCTAGATTATATACAGGACACATTTCAGTGGATGGTTCTTTGGCCAAAAGCAAGGACAAAGGCTCAGGCTCATTCTACTGTGCTACAACCTCTCAAATTATTCTTATGAGATTTTGCTGATCATCTGCCTGCAACCAGGATATAGAAAGTTATGGTTTTGGGTCCAATTCAGAACCAAAATGATAGAGAAACGTTCCAATGTTGGGATTTTGAGAGAGAGTCTACAAAGCAGATTCAGAGAGCATGCTCAGCAATCAGCAGGGTTGGATGAACAGGAGATGTTAACGCAGGAGAAATAAAATAGGCTAAAAAGGAAGACAGAGCAAACATAAATTGGAAGAATTGAGTATTACACTGAGATTTTTCTCCAAAGGCTCTCAGGGATGTGATTTTGGGAGCAGAGGTAGTAAAGATGTGACAGAAGCAAGGCAAGGGACTATAGGGGTGGATGGAGCAGCACTGCAGTGGGCTAAGTGAGTTGAGTGTAGAAGACAGCAGAGATGAAAATAGAGAACATGGAATTCAGAAGGGAGGGAAATCAGGAGGAAGCCAAGAGAGGAAGGAAGCATCGGAGAGCAGCAAACACATTGAAAAGAAGCTGTGAAAAAGGAAGCTGAGAAAAGAGGGAGGGGAGACATATTGAAAGATAGTGTGATGGGAAAGAAGAAATACTTAATTACTCCCTGACTCTGTGATCATCATTCACACAGTTTGCACTTCTTTCTATCAAGGACATATTTTTGTCATTGATGGTTATTCACATTACGAACTGTGCAGTTTTGCTCAATATTATCCTTTCACATTCTCCTTGGTTGGCCGTGAGGTCAGGCACCACAAGGTCCTTCCAGAACAAGCTTAGCAGATCTGTCTTCCACTATCTTAACCAGATGCCCCACCTTCTGAAATCATTTGGAAATTGTTCAAAAGTAGTGATAAGAAAAAAAGAACAATGCATAGTAAAGACCAAATCATATGCTTGGGAAAGTTACTCCCAGCCTGGAGGTCAAAGGAGGAGGTTACAGAGAAGGAGCAAAAGGCAGCAGCAGACTTTACAAACATTAATTGATGAAATCTCAGGACAAGGTAAATATCCCTTTTATAGCTGAGGAAAATGAAACATTTTAAATCACCCAGCCAGCAAACCATTTGTGATTATGTATAACTTTAAGCATACAAATACTCCCACTGCAGTCAACAGGACATTCCTGTGTTTCAACTTACGTAAGTACCTAAGGGCTTTGCAGGAGTAGGGTATATGCAGCAAAGATCATATAGCAAGCCAGTATACGTCCTCCAATGAAACCCAGAAGACCTAATTCCAGACTCCTGATCTAAAAAAATAATAGCTGGGCTTCTTTGGCTCTTGAAGTATCAAAAATAGAAATTATCGACAGAGAATAAGTGACTAATCTTTTTAGGTATGCTAGTATAGAGGTGCTTTTAGGTTTCTTGCTGAAGTTAAAACCTACCAGGTGAACAGCAGAAAGACTGTGGGTTTGTCCACATGTCTTTTTTATTTTGAAAGAACAGGGGTTATTTTGAAATAAAAAAGTTTTAGTCCACACAACGTTTTCTTATTTTGAAGCAGATTAAACCCAATCCGTTTCGAAATGAGGGTTATTTTGAAACAGGTGATTTCTAAATAACCGTTATTCGATATCACCTGTCTGACCTTCCTCCCAGGGTGCATGGCACTCTGGGAGGAAGTCCCACCCCCCCCAGCACCCTGGCCAGGGTGCTGAGTGAAGTGCAGGGGGCCGGCGGCCGCCCCAGCCAGCTTCGCCTGCCACTTCCCCTTGCCGGGAGCGGGGGGGGTCGGGTGCCTCAGCCCCTTCGCCCTGCCTGCCCCCAGCAAGGGGGAGTGGGGGGCAAAGC
Source organism: Podocnemis expansa (assembly GCA_007922195.1). Taxonomy (NCBI): domain Eukaryota; kingdom Metazoa; phylum Chordata; order Testudines; family Podocnemididae; genus Podocnemis; species Podocnemis expansa. The sequence continues at coordinate 31,219,816 of ML681984.1, forward strand.
CAGCTGGGGCACCTGCCACCCCTCTACCCCCGGCAAGGGGAAGTGGCGGGGGAAGCCAGCTGGGGCGCCCACCACCCCCTCTGCCCTGGACAAGGGGAAGCGGTGGGCGAAACTCACTGCTCTCCCTTGCCCAGGACGGGGCGGGGAGGGGGGTGGCAGGCACCCCGGCCAGCTTCACCGGCTGCTACAGCTGGGCGCCCTGCTCCCCCAGCCCCTGGCTGCCTGGAAGCGGCCAGGGAGCATGCGGGCTGGGGCTCCCCTGGCTGCTTGTGAGCGGCGAGGGGGG
>ML681984.1:31220966-31244993 GCA_007922195.1 Podocnemis expansa
CCCCCCACAGTGCCTCCCCCACTGCCCCAACAGCAGCAGGGGACACAGGGCAGGGAGATCCCTGCCCCGCGGGCAGCTTTTCCCTACCTGGCTCTCCAGGTAAGAGCCAGGCAGGGGATTGGTTGGCAACATGGCCCTGCCAGGGGGCCATGCTGCCACACCTCCCATGCTGCCCCTCTCCTGAATCGAAATAGCATGTCCATATGCAAGGCACGCTATTTCGATTTCAGGGTGTCCCTTAGTTCGAAATCAAAAAATTTTATTTCAAAAGAAGTCATTTTGAAATAAGGCTTTTATTCAAAATGACTTATTTCGAAATAACTTATTTCGAAATAAGCCTTTGCGTGTGGACATAGCCTGTCATCTTTAATGGGCTAATTCACTTAAATTCACCAGCAGGTCACTGAATAAATTAATGATAATTTACAGTTATACAGATCCCTTCAGTGTAAAGTGCCTTACAAGCTTTCAGTTCCATGCATGGAGATTATGGCACACACAGAGTAGAAACAATGTTGACAACCATCTGGCAGCATAAAGCATTGGTAACCAATAAAATCAGAACTGGTAGAATTTTTTTGCTGCTTGTTATAAAATGTAAGATTCATTAGAAAAATTGCTGCTCAGCTACAAAGAAAAATATGACTTTAAGGCATGGTCTTACCTTGTAGCTTCTCCTATGTAACTCTAATACAGTCTAAGATTGGTAGAAATTTTTACAGCAAACTTTTTGGCCACTATAAAATGATTCATCTGCACTGATTAATAAAACCACAAATCTTTCCATTACACAAATTACATATATCCCTTATTTACATAGCGTATACATTTCATTAGGAATTTTGAAACTTTTTTTTCCATTGCCAAAGCCTGGGTTCAGAACTCTTGTGCAGAGTTCATCAAATGATTTTTTTTTTTATGAATTACGGTCATTGTGAATTTGGCTGTTTTTCACTGAATAATCATTCACAAATCCATTTTCCTGCCATTCTCCCATCTCTGTAGTTGGTCTGATAATAATTAAATCAATCATTCACATGTTTTTTTTTTTCAGTCAGTCATTGCATAGCTTCTTGGTAAATAGTTGTTTGCACTAATTACTGCTGATACTTCCGTGTTTCTCCAGCAGGACTGAAAACTTCACCAACAGCTAAAGCAGTGCAAGAATCTGTTGTTGGGTCATAGACCTGAATCCTGAACCCACTAAAGACAGAAGGAATTTTTGCAATAATTTAACAGTGGCAGGTGTAGGCCCCTGGCCACTGTAAGGATGAATGGATGGATTGATAGCATCACATGACCAGAACCAGGGGTAGAAATAACACAAGAATCAGGGCTCACCCAATGAAATTAATAGGCAACAAAGTTAAACAAAAGCAAGTACTTCACACAATGCATATAATCTGTGGAACTCTTCCAGGGGATGCTGTGAAGGCCAAAATTATAACTGGATTCTAAAAAGAATTAGGCAAGTTCATGACAGATCCATCAACAACTATTAGCCACAATAGTCAGGGATGCACATCACAGTTTGAGTGTTCCCAAACCTCTGACAGCCAGATATTGGGAATGGAGGCATCTGGCACCAGCCAGTGTCTGAGGACAGAATACTGGGCCATTGGCCAGACTCAGCATGGCTGTTCTTACATTCTTATCCTTTACAATGTTCTACCGGTAGGTATTTCTGTTCACCTTTAATTCTGCTAAACCAACTCCTGTACAGGCAATGCTTGTTATGTCATTAGCACTATATTTAAAGGGTGAGATTTTAAGAGGCACAGAGAGCACTGAATGTCAGTGGGGGTTAGGTGCCTAATTGCCTTTTGTGACTCTGAAAATCTCCCTATATTTAACACTGGGGAAAAGGATAGCAGTCCTGATTAAAATAAATACATAAAAACTGAGAAAAAAATCTTGTATCGATATGATGGTCCCTTTAATTCCAGTGGCCCTATGAACAAACAAACATGGTAGATTTGAATGTAGTGACTGCACTTAGAGAAGCACAGTTCAGATTATTAACGTATATGATAGCATGCTTTTGACAATGGATTACATTTTAAATGAAGATTGGATGTTTTAATTTCAGCTGTGCCTTTAAATTTGTTCAGGTGGAAAATAGAACAAATGACCATCTCAAATAGATCATTAAACCATGTGCTTTTATTCTCCAGTGAAAAACTAAAGCTAAAATACATGCAGAAATAGAAAAAAAGATTCAGAACTCAATTAGCTAACGCGCCTGATTTCCCAATTCAAGTATCACTCAAATAACCTACTTATGCATAGGAACAGAACTGTCAACATGCAGGAAACAGAAGGATACAGAATATCTGACTATTGAAGTAAATTTTGCATTTATGAAAGATGCCATTTGATAGCCCTGGAGCCTGAAATCCAATATTTATTCCCAGGGTAGGCACAAGTCAGACAGCAGCAGTACAAATTGCCTTATCCTGCTCAACCCTGCTTCAACTCTGATTGAGAAGGACCACATCCAGATGCAAGATGGTAGTAAATAGAATAGATAGCATAATGCACAGATGGCAGTTAGACACCTAAATGCCATTGATATCCCTGAAAACATACCCGTATCTGCCCTTGTAGGATAAGATTTTTCAGACGTGCCTAAGTGACTTACTGGCACTAATCCCATCGATTTTCCATAGGGCTTAAACACATCAGTCACTTATGTACAACACCCATGGTCTCAAGTGAGATGTCCAGCATGAACAACAGTTGTCCAGGTGATTGGCAAAGGTCTGGAGCAGATATTTTCAAAAGCTCTTCAGTGACTTAGAAGCACCAGTTCACTGACTTTCAATAGGACTTATTCTGTGGTTTTGAACGTCTCTCCTCAAGGTCACTAATTCCTTTTATACCAAAGATCACCAATCATTTGTAAGAAAGTAATGACTTTTCTCACCATGAACTTTGGCAAGATTTGAATGAGTAACGGAAGTGTGAATTATTTTAAGTCATTACCAGTCTTCTGCATCATCCAGTTCACCTTGGGAAGATCCATTTAATGTCATTCCCAAAAGCATCTTTTTTACAAACTGATACCTCCGTAAAGGACAACAAGAATTCTGCATGCATTCAGTGTAACATTCTTCCAGGAAACTGTTTCTGAGGGGTCAGGCTTTCATGGTACTCTTTAATTGGATGGTAGATTTTCGCAAACTGAGTAAATAGGGGTAAAGCAGTATCATACATCAACTGCCTTTGGATCCCAAACACCTCACTGCATAGCAGTAATAGGCAACTTTCACTAAACTGGTCTGATCCATTTCCAGTGTATTGTAAAGTGAAACTTGCCATTGGTGACCACCAAAGAGGGTCACAAAATCAGTTGCCTAGTGAAGTTGGGTTTTCTGTAAAAGTCAAACCTTGGGCATGTGGTAAGGTGGTGAATAAGGAGTTTATTAAAGATGGTATTGGTGTGATAGTATGATTTTCATTGTACTGATCCACAGGTTCAGGTAAAACAGACTGGTATGCTCTGCCCATTGTCAAACAACAATTTAAGAACAGTCTTACCAAATAAATAAATAATGCAAGCTGGACTGTGAAAATGATGAAGGTCTGGTCCATGAATTCCTGCCTCACAAAACTCCTACTGAAGTCAGTTATAAACAGAAGGCTCAGGCCCAATGGCAACAGAGCTTATTTCCCAGATCAATGCTAAAGGGTCAGCAAGCTAATGCAGACACTTCTGTGACTTCATGAAGAAATCAGGCCTTCATTAATGCAACACAGCTCTCCAAGGACAAGCACATTTATGGCAAGACTGAATTTTTGAACATTGACCCTCAAGATCCCTCAACTAAGCCAACCAAGTCAAAAAGGATGAGAACCAGTTATCCTACATCGTGTCACAGTAACAGTTGCTGCAAAAGAGTGAAACAAAAATGCTTTGCTCACACCTTTAAACCAAATATAACATAGCACCTACACCCCTTCACAGCAAGTCCAAAAGAATTTACTAGAAAGTGACATTGATACATTTTTTAAACCATCCAATAGAAAATGGCTAGGGGATTCCCTAAAATGGTCCAAAAGTCTGTGGCAAAATTATCACTTTTTATGGGTTTTAGAGTCATATCTCTAAACTCTTACTGGTTTTCTCACATCTACAATCTCTAGGAATTTCCCAGAGGGGGCAGGATGTGAGAGTCAATTTTTAAAAGATAAATTAATATATGTGTATAACTATGTATCACATATATTTGTGTTGCCTGCATATTCATGAGTACACTTTTTAGAAGGGGAAAAAGTAAGTGGCCTTAATTGCAAAACAGCAGTGCATTCATTACTTCAACATCACCATTGCCAGCATCTCAGAGGCCTCAGCTAGGGACCTGTGATACAAGATCCTCTCCCATGCTGGGAAAGCCATAGAATGATATCCAGTGATAATCACAGAGGGTTACTGACTACTGGCTACTGTTTTGGCCAGAAATAATGTACTCTGCTAGCTACCATCTAGGAAGAGAGGGAGGTAAAACAAAGAGCCCCTGTGGATAAAAAGAAGCATTTCACTTTCACCTCTACATTAACATTGGTTTCTGCAGGGTGTAGTGGGGCGTGTTTTTGGAAATGGTATGTAACAAGTGCTTTGAACCCTAATGATTCTTTCTAAAATTAAAGACTATCGTCAACCATTTCTGAGGTATTTTTGCATTTTTGCCAAGAGATAAAGAGGGCAAAAGCACCACCTTGTGGCTGAAGAAGAAATATTTCTAGATAAGCAATTCAGCGTCACTGTCCTCATCTTCCTCCTAAAATATTTTTCATTCTTCTTTTCTAAAAGCATACCATGACTTTCTTCCTAAAGGAATTCTCAGCCACAGTAAATGAATATAATTTACTTCTTGATTTAAATCAATATAATTGAATTCCAGATTTAATATGTTTCTTCTAAGAATATAAAATCGGAGGCCAGACCATGTTACAGAAAAATGTACAATCTTATAAAACTTTACTCATCTATAACTTTAATAAAAGTATCTTTATGGATAATTTCAAGTAACAAAGGCCTTGATCTTGCAATGACTTATGTGCCTGCCTACATAAAGTCAGTGTTCTTACTGTAAGCAGTTCTATTGATTTAATTGGAACAGTTCATGTGCTCCAAATTAAGCATGTATATAAGTCTTAGCTGGGTCAAGGACTAAGGGTTAAGCTAACAATTTTTAAAAGGGGTGGGAGGGATATTCCTGTGGCTTTTGTTGATCTCTTACTGCTAAAACAAATTGCTCATTCTAGCCTCTTTTCAGCATCCCATATTAACAAGATGGGGGCCTTGTTCTCTCCTGTATGCTAGCTGTACTCAAGCCTAAGAACACAGGTGATCCAGAAGTCACTTCTGATTTACCCCTAGCATGAAGGAAAAAGAAAACTGGCTTATCCTCTCCATTTTCCAAATACAAATAAGCCTGTACATTTACATGAGATGTTTTCACAGTGAAGAAGGCAAGTTTTAAAGCAGAAAATTCATATACATTTCTGAAAGATATGCCCTTTAGCCATCGTTTAAAATACCGGATCTGTATCTGATTGCTCCTAATAGAAATGATCAGCTCATTTGTCTACTGCTCATTTTCTCTTTCTGAGGCTATTACCAGTGTTACAATAAAAATCCATGAAAATAAATGGAATATGGATATTTATTTCTTCATTCCTAAGAAACAGGCTCATGCACTCAAGTCTTGAATGTGACGTCTGCTTTCTGTTGACACTTGTATGTGGTGTGGCAAGTTTGGGTTTCTTACTGTGGACACTGTGCACTGGGTTATTTAAATTACTTTGCAGAACATTCTGATTGCCTTTAGTCATTCCAGTCTGATACATATTATGAACTACTTCCTCCTGGTTGCAAGAGATAAAAGGTTGTTTTTACTTTCAGATGCACAATGTGTATGAATTGCACAGCAAAGCTGTAACATACAATTCTGTGCTACCATGCTGAGTGCTATGCCATGACATATTGTTCCATGGTTAACAAAACTACTAAAACACTCATTTGACTTCATAATCCTGTCCAGAGAACAACTGCCTAGTTATTCAGGATTATATTTTTGAAAATTCATCCAATCATGTAATCACTCATGTTAAAGAGATCAAAATTACAGGTTTCTAATTGCTATTGTCAGTTACTTCAACAATTGCAAGGTTTGTCAGCTATTAAACCACAACCAGACTCTGTGCCTTCATGCAGACATGGAATTCAAGAGCAACTCAGATAAAGTCAGTGCCATGACTCCAGAGCTGTGTTAGCATAAGTGAGGTTTGAGTCATGCTCCAGAGCTCTTTCCTAAATTTTACCCATGATAGCATCAAATGGCCACAAGCTATATTTTGTGCATTAAAAAAATGTATAAACAAACAAGAATCAATTAAATTACAACACACTTCTCAGAAGTGCAGTGCACAGTTCTTGTTACTTTGTAGCCCTGTGATCTGCTGTATGGCTATCACAAGCAATTACAAGAAGAATGGTAGGGAGGAGAGGTTGCTTTTACGCAATAAACTTGATTTGATCAAGATGGTTGGCAGTCAGGAGACTTCTTTGGACCTCAGGACCAAATTAAGCCTTGGCCCACAGATTTTTACAACACCTGAAAATACTTTTGTAAACATTTTTAATTCAAAAGTATCTTTACCTGTAGGAAGGCTCAGATCAAGTCAGCCAGAACCTTTGGAACTATTCATAATATTCTATGTCAAACTTCTCATTCTTCTTAAATTTATGAAGCCCCAAAGCACCTGATGAAGTGGCATATTTCTCCAATGAAAATTCATGCAACAAAAAAATTTATTAATCTTTAAAAATGCCACAGAAAGCCCTGTTCGTTTTTATGAAGCCCCACAATACTATTAAAATATATGGAAAGTAAGGTCTGTTGCCTGTTGAGTCTAGCTCAGCTCTGCACTACATTAGAAGGCAGCTGAAACACTGAATAGTGCAAACTGAACAGCTAAAAGTGTCTGGATGGGTTCTGAGGGGGAAAAGAAGATTGCATAGCTTGAGAGACAATGGAGGCAGATCTGGGTGATGGAGAAGAATGAAAGAATGTAGGATATCAGTAAAGGTTAAAATATATGAGGAATGTGACAATAAAGAGAAAACAAAGAAGGATGGATAGTCAGGAATCTTTTGAATATTTAAGAGTGATTGTCTTCACTTGGAAGCTGGAAGTAGAGAAGGATGTCTCTGGAATGTAATTAATCAGTATTATAGAGTAATAGACTAAGTGTTTTTCTATACTGCATAGTAGTATAGATGAGACAGTTGCATTTGACATGTTTGCCTATCTGGAAATCATGTAATGAAGTTGTCTGTGTGGTATTGGAGTTACTAACCTGCAGATCTGCTACTGTTGCTCTCATTGCAATGGAATTTGATTATTTTTCTTTCTAATAAATGCCATTTTTGTGTATTGCATGTGGTTGCATGTATGTTGCTGGCAAAGCCCAGATGAAGCAGAACAAATGAGTCAACATTCAGTTTTCCAGTTTGTTCCAATAAAATGATTTTATCTGAAACCAAAGCATTAGCTATGGCAGCTAGTTGTTAGCGTGAGTTTCACCCAAATTTATAACTGTGACACCTTGCAAAAAAAAAATATTGTCATGATCTGTATTAAGCTCAAAACCCAGAAGACTCTACCTGAAGATGCTGAGAACAGCAAACATACAGGAGACAGACAGAGAGAGAGACCTTGATTCCCAGGATTCTAATAGCAGAATGAATTAACTTTTCTATTCTCTTTCTCTCCATCCTCTGCCTAACCACTGTCTCCCACTCTGATTCTGCTCTGTGCCTCTCCCTCCCTTCCGAGAATGCAACCTTCTCTCTAGTCTACCCTCTAAGATGTATTTGAAAACCAACTCCCTCTGGGAATATGGAAAACCTACATTATCTCCCTGACTAATCTGCACACTTCTAGGCTACATAGCAGGAAGCTCCCACATCCTAGCCACAGACACTGCTGTGATTTTATTTCCCAGAATCTGGCTGGATTTTGCAGCATGGGGAAGCAGGCCAGAGAGCAAGAGCAAGCCAGCTAAGAAGAAAAGGTGCCACTAGAGTGAAATGGGGCAAATTTCTTTCCTCTCAAGAGTCTTAACCTGGACCCTTCCTAAAATTGGTCATAAAATTTTCCTCCTCTCCTAGCACAACATATATGCCAATATAGCCCAAGAAAAAGCCAGTCCTAATGATAAAGGATACTACGTATAGGAATTTATTGTATTTTAAATTCAGTTTTTCCTGTTACTCAATCTTTCTCTCTGGTTTTGGAGCTGAGAAGAATAGAGACGTAGGAAGGAAACATGAATATTTCAGCCCATCTTCTAGTTTCCCACTTGTTGCAATAAATGGACCAGAAAGACAGAAGAGCGAACAAGTAGCTGGTGGATCTGAACCTGTAACATTTTGCTGCTTGCCTACTCCTTTGATTTGTCACACAGTGATGATGATTCCAAAAACATCCAGATCCTCACTGACAACTTGACAAATTTAGTTTAACTATTTTGATGTAATAATCTAATTAGGTAAACGGGTTCAGCAACCGATTACGTTTTGCTAATTTCAACCATCTGCTTCAACATTTGCTCCTATGCGTACCAGATTTTAGAGCGCCTTTGCTCTAACAGTAATTAATGAAACTGTTAATAAGCTACATATATCATATTATGCTGCAATAATTTATCAAAGGATAATGTTACAAGACAAATTATATTTAACAATTATAGAAAACGGCTTACATCACTAAATGTTGCACACTGCTAAGTAGTTTCTTTACTCTCTTCTTCTTAATGAATTCCCTAATTAATTTAATGCACACTTTATGCATAATTTGAAATTTAAAAACATTGCTGGGTCAGGTTTTACCATCCTCTTTTACATGCTGTCTGCTTCTACAAGATATATATTAGCAAAACATGACCCCTATGCAAATTACAGAGACCTGCTGTTATTTTCATTCTGAATTCTCATGAACACATTCCAAACTCTCTCTCTCGCTCCCTCTCTCTCCGTCTCTCTCGTACATGCATGTGCACACACACATGCACACGCACATGCACAAGTGCATTACTCAGATAATGCTCTTTGGTATGCCTAAATTGTTTCTGTTTCTGATAGGAGGAACCTAGCATTACATAATATTAGTCCATGGTTATGAATACCACTTAATACTAAGTAAGCCATCTATATTTTTAGTATAAATGGTATTTTTAATTCTTTATTATATAATCATTTCCATTCTCAGCAAAGATGTTTTCAGTCTTATTTTATACTGCCAGCTACCTATGAATGCAGCATTGCCAACTTCAAGAGTTTAAAAAAAATCATAAGATTAACTTTAAAATCATGAAATTTTGAATAAAAGTAATTTTGCATTCAGTTTCTTTGCCTTCCCTTTCCTCAGTCCTAAAGACTCTTTAGGACACACTCTAGGACATGTTTTCAAGCTTTTCTCCATGACCATGAGGACTAGAGGGGTTTTATTTTGTTTGTTTGTTTGTTAAATAAAAGCGGTTGTTCTCATCTAATCACATGGCTTCAGGTCCTGGGGCTTTAGCTCAACCACCAAATACTTTGTGACTCAAGATAAAAATCAGAGGCAACTTTGGTTCTCACATTTCCTGTCTTTTGCGTATTTGACTTCGCAACTTTCACATCAACAGAATTTAGAGTTGCCCATTCAACTTACCCTTTCCATAAGCTATTTGGCAGTTGCACACTAGGTTTAGCTAGATCCATCATCATAAAATAAAGCACGTCTTTCTAATAGATGTATTATATATGCATATGAAATGTGTTATCCTTAAAGCAAGTCTTAAGTTCTATCCCATCACTTATAATCAGGCTCTAGGATTTATTTGTATTTACATACTGATTGCATCTGTTCTTTTATTGTGTAAATAACCTGTATTATGAAAATTCTATAATAAAAATCTATATATTTTGATTTTGGAAGACAACTCATACATTTTCACAGTTAAATAGCAGTCAGATGTTTGTTCGTGTTTAAAAAAAAGCAGATTCCAAAACATTTACCAAAGAGCTGAATTATGAGCTTTGTCCTTGACTTCATGGCTAACATTTAGAAATCTTTGCTGTGTACAACTACAGAAGCTTAAGTTTCTGAAATGATATATGAATGCTTCTTACCATAGAAAATGCACATTACAGTTTTCTGCCATGCCTAAAATTACTTTGTTCCTGATAAAAACTGTGAAGGCTGAGCCACCAAAGGAAACAGTTATGTAATGCTGTACTCAAATAAAACCTTGCCTTAATGTTAACTGGACAAAATATTTCATTCCACTAAAATTAAGCACTTTGATATGTTGAAATAAGGTTTTATTAGGAAGGAAATAGTTTGAACCTTAAAGTTATCATTGCATTTAGAAACTGAAGGAAATGTATTGAAGCCTCTTGTCAGTTTATACATATCTATTCTAACTAACCCAATGACGTGATTAAAACACTTAGGGTACATCTACACTGGAGCCTTAGGTCGACTTAAGGAAGGTCAAGTTGACCTACAGACCCCCATGGCCACACTGGGCTTTTATTAAGTTGACTAAAGCACTTCCTTAAGTTGACTTAATACCACCACCTCTTAAGGTTGACTTAATGCTTATGTCAACCTTATTAGGTCACCTTGAGCCAGTGTAGATGAAGAATAGCCCTTAAGTCAACTTAATTGGCCTCCATGCCCCTTCCCAGAGTTCCTGGCCACCTGCACCTGCCAGTGTGGACACAGGCAGTCAAAAGTAGTTGACTTGACCTACCTAGCACCTGCCAGCGTGGACACAGGCAATCAACAGTAGTTTTCAGTTTGGATGCTCTAAGTCAACTTAACAAGGTTGACTTTAAGTTGACATAACAGAGCCTCTAGTGTAGGGCTACACTTAGAAGGTTAATTCGAATTAACTGAATTCAAACTAATCAATTCGGACTAATAATTATTAGTTTGAATTAAGCTAATTCGAATTGTCACAGCCACACTAGAAACCCTAATTTGAACTAGCATGTCCATGCACAGGACTTGCAAGTTTGAATCAGGCAGGGAGTGCTACTGCATAGGGAAAATCAAGCTGTGTTTAATCCGAACTAGCAGTTAATTCAAATTAACACAGCTACATTGGGTTAATTCAAACTACGTAGTTCGAATTAACCATCAATTAGAACTGCGGGGAGGTTTTATAGATTCGAACTAGGCTTTCTTTAGTTCGAACTAAGGGAACTCCTTAGTTCAAACTAATGAAAGCAAGTGTGGACATGCACTAATTTAGTTTGAATAAAGCCTTCTTAATTCGAACTAAATGTAAGTGTAGACATACCCATAGAGTATATTCCTAGAGTATGTGTTTAAAAAGCCTAAATTGCTGACTAATGTCATTATTTTCTGTTTCTTTTCATACAACACGCACTTTGGAATCAACTGACAGGGCCCATTCTGGAACTTTTACATCTGAGTTAGATTGTTCAGTTTAATGTTTGACTTTAATAAATAGTAATATTAATTTACACTCAGCTTATGTCTTTCACCCATACATCTCAATGCAATTTAGACAGGTGGGTAGACATCTTTATTACTGATTGGGAAGCTGAGCGGTAGAATAGCTAAATGAGTTGAACAAGGTCACAAGCAGCCAGTTTGTGGCAGAGCTGGGCAGAGAATTAGAAGGATTAACACTTAGCTTTTCAAGTGTCCATTAACTTTGGGTGCCCAACCTGTGACACCTAGGCCACATAACGATGGATTATTGACTATTTTTGATTATGAATTTACAAACAGTAAAAAGTCCTAGAAGGGAGACTGTTTATTACCACTTCATTCTATTTAGAGCACATTGTTCCCTATACTTCTGACTGGCCATTCTCTTGTCTAGTTTTTTTTTTTTTTTTTTTTTTTTTTTTCCTGGACCAGCAACAGCCTGCTGGCTTCCCTAACAACTCGCTCATTCACAGAGATCTTTCTTCAGGACTGGCCAACCTCCAGGGAGCACACATGCTATTTGGGTCACAGAATATGAAAGTCAGGGTTTTCACCCTAGGCTGCAGGTAAAGTCTAAACCAGGGAGACTTGGAGTGAGGGTTGGAACTTGGGGGGGAGCCTGGTCTGTAACAGCAGGGATAAAAGAGAAAGTAGTCAGAACCTGGGAGGCAGGTATATCAAGTCAATATCTTAAGTGTTTACATACTAATGCAAGAAGTATGGGGACTAAGCAGGAAGAACTTGAAATGCTAATAGCTAAATATAACTGTGATACTGGCATCATAGACACTTGTGGGAAAGTGCAAATGACTGGAATATTAACAGAGTATAGCTTGCTTAGGAAGGATAGGCAGAGAAAATGGAGGTGGTGATACTCTGACTATTAAAAATGTGTATGCTTGGACTGAGGTGGAGATGGAAATAGGAGGCAGACATGCTGAAAGTCTCTCTGTAAAAATAAAAGGAGTAAAAAAAAGAAAGGTGATATCATGGTGGGGATCTACTACGGGCCCCCTACCCAGGAAGAAGACATAGACGAGGCTTTTTTTCCCCATCGATTCGCAAAATCATTCAAAGCACAGGACCTGGTGGTGGTGGGGGACTTCAACTACCCAGACATCTGTTGGGAAAATAACACAGTAAGGCATAGATTATCTCACAAGTTCTTGGTAATGTATTGGAGACAATTTTTTATTTCAAAAGGTAGAGAAACCTACTAGGGGAGAGGCTGTTCTTAACTTGATTTTGACAAACTTCCTTTGAGAGGAACTGGATGGAAATTTGAAAGTGGAAGGTAACTTAGGTGAAAATGATCATGAAATGGTAGAGTTCATGATTCTAAGAAATGGTAGGAGAGAGAACACCAAAATAAAGACAATGGATTTCAAGAAGGCAGACTTTAGCACACTCAGAAAGTTGGTTGGTAGGATCCTATGGGAAGCATGTCTAAGAGGAAAAACAACTAAAGACAGTTGACAGTTTTTCAAAGAGACTTTATTAAGGGCACAAGAGCAAACAATTCCAGTGCACAGGAAGGATAGGAAGTATGGCAAGAAACCACCCTAGCTTAACCAGGAGATTTTCAATCATCTGAAAATAAATGGAGTCCTACAAAGTAGAAAATTGGACAAATCACAAAGGATGACTATAAACAAATAACACAATCAGGTAGGGATAAAATCAGAAAGGCCAAGGCACAAACTGAGATCCAACTAGCTGAAGGAGTAAAGGGTAATAAAAAAACCCATTTTTCAAATACATTAGAAACAAGAGGAAGACCAAGGGCAGAATAGGTCCTTTACTCAATAAAGAAGGGGAAAATAACAACACAAAATGTGGAAATGGGGGAGGAATTAAATGATTTCTTTGTTTCAGTCTTCACTGGCAAGGTTGGTGGTGACTGGATGCCTGATGTAGGGTAGAACAGCAAAAATGGGATAGGATCAGAAGTTAAAATAGGGAAAGAACAAGTTAAAAATTTTCCCTCAACGAGTTAGATGTCTTCAAGTCACCAAGGCCTGATGATATGCACCCTAGAATGCTCAAGGAGCTGACTCAGGAGATATCTGAGACATTGGGTATTATCTTTGAAAAATCATGGGAGACTAAAGAGGTCCCGGAGGACTGGAAAAGAGCAAATAAAATGCCCATCTATAAAAAGCGAAATCAGGACAACCAGGGAATTCTAGACCAGTCAGTTTAACCTCTGTACCAGGAAAAGCAATGGAGCAAATAATTAAGGAATCCATTAGCAAGCATCTAGAAGAGAATAAGGTGCTGAATGATAGTTGGCATAAATTTGTCAAGAAGAAATCATGCCAAACCAACCTAATAGCTTTGTATAATGGGGTAACAACATTTGTGGCTAGAGGGGAAGTGGTGCATATGGTATATCTAGACTTTAGTAAGACTCTTGACACAGTCTGGCATCACCTTCTCATTAAGAAACCAGGGAAGTACAGCCTGGATGGAACTAGTACATGATGGGTGAAAAATTGGTTGGAGAGTAGTTATCAATGGTTCACAGTCAAGCTGGAAAGGCATAACAAGCGGGGTACTGCAGGGATTGGTCCTGAGTCTGGTTTTGCTCAATATTTTCATCAGTGATTTAGATGATGGCATAAAGAGTATATGTATGAAGTTTGCCAATGATACCAAGCTGGGAAGGGTTGCAAGTGCTTTGGAGGATAGGATTGCAATTTAAAATGATTTGAACAAACTGGTGAAATGGTCTGAGGTAAACAGAATGAAATTCAATAAAGACAAGTGCAAAGAACTCCACTTAGTAGAGAACAATCCATTTCACACATACAAAGTGGGAAATGACTGCCTAGGACAGAGTAGTGTGGAAAGGGATCACTGTGCATTGTCGACCCCAAGCTAAATATGAGTCAACAGTGTAATGCTGCTGCTGCAAAAAAGCAAACCCGATTCTGGGATGTGTTAACAGGAGTATTGTAAGTAAGACACGAGAAGTAATTCTTCCTCTCTACTCCGTCCTGATTAGGCTGGAATATGGCATTCAATTCTTGGCACCTCACTTCAGGGGTACTTGGGCCTACCTTGACTGCAGGAGACTGCACTCTACCTCTCATGATTCCTTCTAGTTTTATGGTTCTATACTTAGGATCATGACAACTAATTTGTGAAGGAAAATTAAGGCAAGGTGCAGAGCTGAACTCAAACATCAATGAGTGCTGAGGGTATTCAGACATTTCTGAGATGTGCTCTGCACCTTTCAGCATTGGGCACTGTCAGTGTTACCTAAACAATATCTTCTTTCTAGTAATGGCACATAAAGCAGGTAGTGAGACAATCTTACTCTTATTCCATTCTGTGGATCCTGAGGCACCTAAAACATTAAAATGTTTGAGGTGCTCTAGCTCTTTTCCATCTTGTACAGATCATCAGTAGATTCAGAGAACTTCTGGTAAGAAAACTTCTTAATTTTAAATCTGAGGTATCCCGTCTCTTTCACATTACTTTGAATGAGTTTTGGGAGCAAATCATTTCCAAAAGAGCTTTACTTGTGAATTTCTTGCCCATTAAAATACTGAATTCAGCCAGCCAGAATAATTATATACATATATTGCCAGATGCTAAGCTGATTTTTGGCAGAAGATCTGGACAATGCTCCAAAGAGTGACTAATAGAATGAAAATTCCTATCTATCACATGCCTTTGTAACACAGCATATTAATTAGAACGATCAAAGTACTGCCATAGTTTATTAATTAAAATTAATCAGTGTCCTATAAATGGAAGACAACTATGAAGAGCAGAAAGTATCTTGGCCATAAATATTTAGAAGTCTGTGCTAATGCCTGCGAGATAGCTCAATGCAGGACCTATTCAAACAAATCTGAGGGTCATTGAAAAGCCACCTTATTTGGGCTCCAGCCTGAAAAGACCAAAACTCAGTGTGCAACTTGGCATGTCAGCTGGCAGGGGATGAAGTGTGGGAGCTGGAGAACAGGAAGTTTATCCCATTGGTGGAGGTGAGAACTGGAGGTGTGTCCAGACTTATGAATTTGAGGAGGAAGGTGGAGGTTTCCAATTAAACAGAAGAAAAGGTGACTTTGTAATACCATGTGACAGAGTAGAATGAGACTTACCAATCAGATAAACAACTTATCACGCCAGGGATCTCATTCAGCACAAAACTGTGTTTGTTTCACAACTTCGGTAGTGTTGTCTGAAACCAGCCCTAACTCAGCAGGCTGCCAACTACTCAGCTCTGCGCTTCATTCCCCTCCCCACCTTTGCCCCAGCGTGGTTTAGGAATATTGCTGAGTAAACTCTCGCAGCTCCTTGGGGTGAAGACAGTTGATTCTGCCATGTCTCCTAGTGATTCTGTCAACAGCTGAACTTGATACAAGGTGCTGATGTTCCCTTCAGTGGCCTTGGAGCAGACAAAGTGGTTCCATATGACAAGTAATGTCTGGTGTGATGAGAACCGTTTTGCTGAAGAGTCAGAAAGAACAATGCAGCATCCTGCAAGGATCTCTCTTTCTGGAGCTGGGGGGAAGGAGTGGTAAAACTGGAAGCCTCTGTGATCCCATTATAATCATAGAAATTGGAATGGACCATGAGAAGTCATCAAGTCCAGTCCCCTGCATTCATGGCAGGACCAAGTACCCACTTAAAACATCCCTGAAAAGTGCTTATCTAACCATCTCCTAAATGCTTCCAGTGCTGGAGATTCCATAACCTGCCTCGGCAGCTTATTCCAGTGGTTAATCACTGTGACAGTTAGGAAGTTTTTCCTAATGTCCAACTTAAATCTCCCTTGCTGTAGTTTAAGGCCATTGGTTCTTTTCCTATCATCAGCAGTTAAGGAGAACAATTTTTCTCCCTCCTCCTTGTGACGACCTCTTCGGTTATTGAAAACTGTTATCATGTCCCCTCTCAGCCTGCTCTTTTCCAGACTAAACAAACCTAGCACTTTCAATCTTCCCTCATAAGTTAAGTGTTCCAGGTCTCTCATCATTAGTGTTCCTCTTCTCTGGACTTTCTCCAGTTTGGCCACATGTTTCCTGAAAGGAGGTACCAAGAACTGGACGCAATATTCCAGTTGAGACCTAATCAGCATGCAATAGAGTGGAAGAATTACTTCTTATGTCTTACAAGACTCCTGTTAAGACATCCCAGAATTATGTTTGCTTTTCTTGCAACAGTATTGACTCATATTTACCTTGTGGTTGACTATGACACCCAATCCTTTTCGCATTCCTTCTTCTTAGGCAATCATTGCCCATTTTGTATGTGTTCAATAAATTATTCTTTCCTAAGTGGAGTACTTTGTGCTTGTCATTCTTCAATTTCATTCTTTTTGCTTCAAACCACTTCATCAGTTTATCCAAATCATTTTGAATTTTGATCCTATCCTTCAAAGCACTTGCAACCCTTCCCAGCTTGGTATCATTGGCAAACTTTGTAGTATACTCTCTATGCCATCATCTAAATCACTGATGAAAATATTGAACAGAATCAGAGCCACAACTGATCCCTATGTTACCCCGCACATTAAGCCCTTCTAACATGACTATGAACCATTGGTAACGATTCTCTGGGAGTGGTTGTCCAACCAATATTTCATCCATATTATTGTAGCTCCATCCAGGTTGTACTTCCCTGGTTTGTTAATTAGAAGGTGATGCGAGACCATATCAAAAGTCTTACTAGAGTCTAAATATACCATATCCACCACTTCCCCTCTAGCCACAAATCTTGTTACCCCATTGCAGAAAGCTATCAGATTGGTTTGACATAATTTGTTCTTCCAGATATTTGCTAATTGATCCCTTAATTATTTGCTCCATTGTTTTTCCTGGTACTGAGGTTAAACTGACTGGTCTATAATTCCCCTGTAAGTCCTGTGCTTTGGATGATTTTGTTAAGTGGTGTCTCAGCAATGTTAAGAAATGTCTCTCAATTTATGAAGGTGAGGCTTCTGGTGATAATATCAGAGCACAGCCATCCAGGTGGGCCAGGGTACCTGCAGAAAAACTGGAATGTTTGGAGCTATCCCAAATTACTCTTCATACAGTGTTATATACCGCTACTGCTTTAAAAATAATAATTAATAATAATAATAATTTTTTAAAAACCTATCTTTTCTCTCTGTGTCCTCGCTTCTCTTTCTCATTTGTTTTTCCCTCAAGACTTCCCCCATCCTAAAATCTGTTGGTTTTAGTAGTTTATTAGGGATCACTTGCCAGATGTCTGAATAGCACAAAGACTGCAGAAAGCTTGGGTCTTCTGCGCTTCTAATGGAAATACAATAAAGATAGTGAGAGCTAAAACATCTAAATTTTAAAATATTTTCTAGTATTACAAGCAACTTGAAAATGTTTTAGGGAAAACAGTCCCCCTGCTCTAGAGCAAACCATGGGGTTTTTGATGCCTAGAATAGACTGAGTCATTACTGAGAGGAGAATTAGTGACACAAACTCGGGATTTTTCCTTCTACCCTATTCACACAAAATTCCTGTTCACTTTGAAAAAAAGGGGAATAAAGATACAGCTATGTCCCAACTCTTTAGCCTCCAGTAACTACACTCAGGCCTTTTCTCAAGCACACAATGCTGGCTCCAGTTTGTCCACCTTGTGTTATTCCCAACTATAAATGCGAAAGGCATGATATATTTCCCAATGAAGTGACTCTTGAGTCTCTCTCTCTAGTTCCTCAGCATAAATTAAAAGCATAGTTCAGGGTTTCTTTCCAGTCAGGTGACCAGATGTCCACCTAAAACACAAACTGAGCTGGCGACACCTGTCTGGTATTATCTTTCTGTTATACAAAAGATCACCCACATCCAGTCATCACATAAGAAAGGAACACCATTGGGTTTCAGAGTGAAGACAGAGCTTGGACAGGTGGCTGGATAAGACATGACTGGAGTAGCTGGCCCATTTTTGTCCTTTGTCATGTTAGTGCTGAAATGCAATATCAGCTTCATTTCTTAATCACCTTTGCGATAACAATTTTAAATAATATATCTGCATATAATTTGCTTTACCAACACAACCAGCATGAAGCATTATCTTTCAAATATATTCCTGTTCCCTTCTGTAGGTGAGGGCACTTTTCTTTTAACACATTGTGCTTTTCAGTATAAATTGGAACTGATTAAAGATTTTGGTGAATGTCAACGTCCATTCCTTGGCTCATATAGTTATACCATGCAAAACTGTAATCCCCTCTGAGAGAGAACATCAGGTGACAGTTGGTCTTACTTTCCATATAGAGTAAAGGAATTAGCCAATATATGTCAGTCATTCTGTAAGCTAGGATGCTGCCTCCAAATAGTGACTGAGACCTGGGGCTTTAGAGTAAAATATAATTCCTTGTGCCAATTGCATTATATTAGGAGTAATTCCCTTCTGACTTTTGCAAGCAAACACCTTGCACCCTGAATCATGGGACTTGATTTTACTTTACTCTACTGAGATAAAATACCTTTGATGGCATGAGCAGGGTGGGGGCCACATGACAGAAACAAGGCTTACCACTCCACCCTGCCTTACTATTTTCAGATTGTTGTTCTGACAGAAAAATCACTGTGTCCTTAACAACAAATTTCCTTCCCTGTGTGGATTAAAATCTGATCCTTAACACTATTTTAATGTCTAAATGGTCTAGATTAATAAATCTAGACCTAAATGGCAGCTGTGTCATGCCAAGAAATACCATTCAAATACCTGGAACATCTCTATTGTCAAGTAGGAAAATCAGAGGATAGATTTTATAGTGGGAACATCTAATCACACCAACACCAGTAGCACATTTGTCATGAAATGACGCGAAGGCAAAGTTTAAAAAAAGTAGAGAATTTTCACAGTGACTGAGTCATTCATTGCCAGACTGGAATGTGCAGTGAAGTGTTGTTTACAATGGTAAGTATTTCCTCTTGAGTTACAGGTAATTCTTGTTTAAAATGGTAAACTTTTCCTTTTGCGTTACTGGTAATTAAAGACCTAATTTTTTAAGGTGCTGAGTGCCTTTGTCCATGAAAGAAGATGCACAGAGGCCAATATCACATATTCCCAACCAGGGCTCCTTACTGTCCCTGGGTATGTCTACACTGGAGGCTCAGTAAAGTCAACTTAACAAGTCAACTATAAATCAACTTAAAGTCTACCTTGTTAGGTCAACTTGGAGAGTCCACATTCAAAACTCCTGTGGACTGCCCATGTCCACACCTGCAGGTGCTAGGTAAACTTGGGAGTGGTGCCTTGTGGGTAGCTGTCCCACACTGCACCAGAGATGTGCCTCCCCTCCCCCAGCCACTTCTGTTAAACAGGAAGTGACCACAGCACCCCCCCCCAGGGACCTGGAAAGAGGAAGCCCAAGGAGGTCATGGACCACAATGTGCCAGCAGGGAGCTTGACACTGGCAATGTATTTGCGAGCCTTCTTCTGCTCCATAGGCCAACCATCAGTGCGGGAACAGGCCACAGCAGGCCAATCACCACACTGAACCTAGCAGCTGTCACGTTCATGTTGATGATGCCTTCCATGCCCCATTGCTTCTGGGCACAGGAAACTAGGAGTGACCAGATTGTCCTCACCATTTGGGATGACAGCCAGTGGCTGCAAAATTAAGAACACCTTCTTCAAGCTGGTCAGGGAGTTCACCCCCATTTTGCAGTGACAGACACCCAGGTCCAACCCACCCTGCCCATGCCCAAGCAAGTGCCCATTGCACTCTGGAAGCTGGCAACCATGAACTCCTACCACTCCATAGCCCACCGGTTTGGGATAGGCAAGTCCATGATGGGACCCGTCCCATGGGAGGTCTGCAGAGACATCAACAGGGTCTTGGTCAGCCACATTGTCACTCCAGGCAACCTGCAGGACATCCTGGATGACTTTGCCAGAGTCGGAGTCCCCAGTTGTGGGGGCATCATGGATGGCACCCAAATCCCATCCAAGCCCCAAACAACTGGGCTGTAGCCTGTACCAACCAGAAGGACTTCCACTCTGTGGCCCTACAAGCCCATGTGGACTACCGAGGGCTCTTCACTGACATCTATGTGGGCTGGCCAAGAAAGGCACACAATGCCCACAACCTGTGGGACTCCAGTCTGTACTGGCGCATGCAGGTGGGCACCTTCTTCCCTGAGCATGCCATCACCCTCTGGGACATTCAGATTCCTGTCATCATCCTGAGGGATGCCGCCTACCCCCTGCTGCCATAGTTGATGAAGCCTACACAGTCAGTCTGGATGCCAGCAGGGACCTCTAAAACTGGAGACTCAATAGCTGCCACACGAGCATACCTTTGGCTGGCTGAAGGCATGCTGGAGGGCCATACTGATCTACCTGCAGCTTGGCGAGATGCTCATCCCAGTGGTCGTCACCTTGTCCTCTATCCTGCACAACCTGTGTGAGCTGTGGGGGGCAGGGGTGGAAATGGGTTCTCCCCCTGGAGGCCAAGGCCAAAATGCTCACTACTGAGTTCCCAGCAGCCCAATGACATCCTGCCACCAACACAGTGGGCCCAATGGCAAGCGGTGCTGCTGAAGGACGCACTGAGGGCACGCTTCCCCAGTGAGCAGTGCCAAGGGGTCATCCTGCTAGGACTGTGATCAACCCACCCACTCATCCCCCCGACCCCCATTCCCAAAACAGAGGACACTAGCACCCAGATGCAGGGCAGCACACCAGACTCAGTGCTGGTGCCCCCTGGTCCAGCACCACATCCTCATGCACTGAGCCTTCCTCCTGGTCATCATTGAGGGAGGGGGCTTGAAGGAGTCAATGTTGTGGGTTGGCAGGCTGCTGCTCTCCTGCCCCAGGAAGGCATCCAGCTGGTGATAGTACCAGCAGCAGGTGTTGGCTGCCGCCTCTCAGAGCATGACCTCCCAGGCCTTTTGCTAGCCCTGGTGGAGGTCCTTTGTTGTCACCCAGATTTGCTGTGTGTTCTGGGTGTGCTCCTTCTCTGCCAGGCCCTGGGCGATTGTGTTGTACACTCTCAGTTGCAGCAGCTGCCCTGCAACCAGGAGTGCATAGCCTTATCCGCCCATATGGCCATGAGACCCAGGATCTGGTGGCTCCATTCTGGGGCACACTTACAGCACTAGTTCTCTGTCTCCATGCTTACAGGTGGCAGGCCTGGCCAGCTCAGGGAAGCAGGGTGGGCAGGGCTTCATCCTGTCCTGTGATTGGCCAGAGCAGACTCTTCCTGGTGGTCAGGAACTCTTTGGGGAGCCTGGAGGCCATAAAGTTGACTTAAGCCTAATCCGCATCTACACAGCTTCATTTGACTTGAAAATTAAGTTGACCTTTCCAGTGGTGTTATTAAGTTGACTTAAAAATGCACTTAAGTCGACTTAATAAATTCCAAATGTAGAAGTGGCTTTCATTAGGTTGATTTAAGGAAGGTTAAGTTAACCTAAGGCTCTAGTGTAGATGTACAACCTGAGCCAAAGGGCCCTCCCTTTACTATGTGGATTTTTCCATTTATAACAACACTGGAGGGGGGGCATTCTTTTTGTTGTTATTTCCAAGTCCCTGAGAGGAGGCTAACAAACATCACTGTATAGATCTACAGCTGTTAATGCCAGTTTCACAGCTTACATGTGAGTTTTGCCAGCATTTTTTTTCTTGGCTTCACTTCCAAGTAAAGCATGACCATGTAAGCTGTCTCCCTCTTGAAATCTTACCCTTTGTGAATCAGAATGTGCTGATCATGTGGATATGACTCACCCCACAAAAATGTGATCTTGGAACACAATTAACCCCCTGACCTTTGTAATGAGCTGCGCCACACAGTTACGTCCACCTCTTGTAAGGAGGAACGCAGATTCTTCAGGGCAAAAGTGACAATAAGCCCTTTGAGCAAAATCTTGACTTTTCATAAATTTGATTCAAAAAGAACTTTTTGGGGGGTGGAAGAGGTGAGGAGGCAGTAGAGGGAGGAGAGGAAAATATGAGGTTTGGAGTGAAATCAAATTTGTGTGAGCATGCACACATATGGGAGGAATGGGACGGGGGGGGTGGTAGGGGATATGCAAGTTTCTCCATATGTGAAAAACTTATTTCTTCATCTGACTCTGTGATGCATATTTTATATTCCAGCTGCAAACTCTGCGGCTGTGTCCACACATCTTTTTTATTTTGAAATAACACAGGTTATTTTGAAATAAAAAGATTAAGTCCAGACAATGTTTTCTTATTTTGAAATGACGGACTCCGTCATTTCAAAATAAGAGGTGTTCTTTCAGAACACCTTAAACCTGGTATCCTATCGAAATGGCCCTTATTTCAAAACTGTTGTCTCGAAATAAGACCATTAGGACATGTTGTTTCAAAACAAACACTTCTGAAACAACATTTGACCCGTGGGGTGAGCCACAGCCCAGGCGGCTCATCCTGCTGCCAGCTTCAGGGTGCTCCAGCACCCGCGGGGTGGCCGCAGCCTGGGCTCGGGATGAGCAGGGCTCAGGGTGAGCTGCCCAGGCTGCGGCTCACCCTGCAGGGGCTGCAATGCCCCAGAGCTGGTGGGGGGCTGAGCCGCCAGAGCTGAGGCCACCCCGTGGGGGCTCCAGCCCCCCGAAGCCGGTGGCGGTGTGATCCGCCGGAGCTGCGGCCACCCCGCAGGGGCTGGAGCCCCCCCAACCTGGTGGTGGGGTGAGCCGCCTGGGCTGCGGCTTACCCAGCAGGGGCTGCAGCCCCCTGAAGCCAGCGGCAGGGTGAGCTGCCTGGGCTGCAGCCACCCCACAGGGGCTATAGCCCCTGGAGCAGGGCTTGGGGTGAGTTGCCCAGGCTGTAGCCACCCCACGCCCCTTGCAGCTCCTCTGACCTGGGCAGCGGAGTCTGGGGGTGCCTTAGCTCCCCAAGACACTTGCCCAGAGGGCACCCCCAGGCTCCTGGCAAGCCCTCCCCCCCCACCCTGGTTGTTGGCAACATGGCCTGCAAGGGGCCATGTTTCCATTACTCCCAGGGTGCCCCTCTCCTGAAGCGAAATAGCAGGTCCACACTTAGGACCTGCTATTTTGCTTTCAGGTTTTCCCTTATTTCGAACTAAGTTTATTTTTAGTTCGAAATAAGCCCTTTCGAAATAAAGGTTTTATTTCAAAATAAGTCATTTCGGAATGACTTATTTCAAAATAAAACCTTGTGTGTAGACATAGCCTGGAAGTGTAGTATCTTCTCCAAACTGTGTATGACAACATGTTAAAGAAAAATGGAGAATGCTGCTGGTGTGGTCACTCAGCTAGTGCAGAGAATTTTCCACATTTAAGATGTGCACAGCCATTAGCTATGCAATTCTGAAAACTCTTAGGCTGCGTTCATACAGCCCTCTTATTTCGAAACAACAGAGGTTGTTTCGAAATAAGATTTAGGCTGTTCACAAGATGCACGGTTGTTTTGAAACAACAGGTCCTGTTGTTTTGAAACAACAGCGTTGTTTCGAAACAAGTTAAACCCCATTTGGGGATGAAACAACTCGTGTGAACATGTTGTTTCGGAACAAGAGGTTCTGAAACAACAGGTCAAG
>ML681984.1:31254993-31287711 GCA_007922195.1 Podocnemis expansa
GCCTGCAGCCCCTGCAGGCACCCGCCAGGAGAGGGGCGGTGGGGCACATCACCACGGGGGCTTTAAAGCCCCCAAACCTGGGGGCGCAGCCCCGGCGCACGGCCCTGGCGTGCGGCTGGAGCCCGCTGCTGCCAGGGCCGGAGGGAGCCCCGCCCCCAGGATTCCCCCCGCGGGGCTGACGCGCCTGCCCGGGGGCGGGGCTGGGTCTGCCCCCGAGGCCCCGCCCCGGGATTCCCCCGCGGGGCTGACGTGCCTCTGTTGTTTCGAAATAAGAGAGCTGTGTGAACACAGCCTAGGAAACTAACATTAATAGCTCAGCTGCCTGCAATATTCATTTACACTTTTAATGCAGAAGAGAAAAAGACAATAAGCTTATCCTTTTTACTGATTCCTGGCAATCTTTCCTCGCGTTTAGTTTCTGCATATTAATAAATATAAGAATTGCATCATTTTTTCTGTATTGGCAGCTAACACAATCAAACCAAGAAGAACATCTGAGATGACTCCTGGATTCCTGCAGTCAATGGTTGAATTAATGAGATTTCCAGACCGGTACTAACAGAAATAACTACAATCTGGCAAGTGCAAGGCACACAGAGGCACATGGTCACTACACAGTAACACAATAAATATAGGATTGCACACTCCATCCTTTCAGATGGTTGGTACACAGACCCACAGCTGCAGAAGTCAGCTTGCAGAGTTTTCTTGGATTCAGGCCTTCTGTTATGAAGAGTTTTGGCTCGACTGATTAGAGCAGAGGTTCTCAACCACTGTGTTGCAACACAAAAGCGTTGTGGCACAGTGAGTGAGTGTTGCATGTAAAATCAGCCTGATCCCAACAGCCGAAGGAGAATTCTGGCAATAGGTTGATTTCATGCCATTGGCGCTTTAAGAGCTGGAGTAGCAGCAGCTCTCTGCAAAAGCTGCATGGCTCCATTCTGTTTCTAGGCAGCGGGGGCTACCACTCAAGGCTTCTGTTACTGAAAATTCCTTTCCAGGAAGAATTTCTTTGGTGGTGTGGGCCACTGCAGTTTAACCTCCCACCGAAAGTCCTGGTTCTGGGGAGGAACTTCAGCAGTGCGGGGAGAGGTGGTAGCATGTCACGTACAGCTGGGAGTCCTCCCAGGTATGTTGTCAGGGTAAAGAAACATATAATCATAGAGTTGGAAGGGACTTCATGAGGTCATCTAGTCCAACCCCCTGCCAAAAAAGCAAGACCACTCTCACTAAATTATCCCAGCCAGAGTTTTGTCCAGCCGGGCCTTAAACATCTCCAAAGTCGGAGATTCCACCACCTCCTTAGGTAGCCCATTCCAATGCTTTACCACTCGCCTAGTAAGAAAGTTTTTCCTAATATCCAGCCTACGAAACCAGGCTGATTGCCCTACTTTCCCATGTCGATTTTCAATTCTATTGCATCTACTTCCTTGCATTTTCTCCCGGCATCATCTTCTCACACCTGCCTCGGGTATTAAAGCTTCATTAGAACATTTAACACAATAATTTGATTCCCCCCCACCCATGTTCCAACTACCTTCTCTTTTATCCCTGGTGTTACAGTCCCAGCACCTCCCAAGTTCCATCCCTTCCCCCAGGTCTCTCACATTGTCACTTACCTGAGGGCTTTGGTCTCCTTCCCCCTTCAAACCTAGGTTAAAGCCCTCCTCAGTAGGTCAGCCAGTCGATATCCGAATACGCTCTTCCCCTTCCTCAACAGGTGGAGTCCATCTCTGCCTAGCAGTCCTTCTTCCTGGAACAGCATTCCATGGTGAAGGAAGCCAAAGCCCTCCTGATGCCACCATCTTTGCAGCCAGGCATTCACCTCGAGGATGCATCTGTCTCTACTCAGGTCATACCCTTGACCAGAAGGATTGAGGAGAACACCACCTGTGCTCTGAACTCCTTCACCCACACTCCCAGAGCCCTGTAGTCACCTTGAAAACCCCTGGGTCAGAGTCACTAGTGAATGTGTGTTGTCAATATTGACCCCTAGAAGGCCAGAGGTAGCATTTCCTTCACTTCTTAACTGTCAGGCACAGGGAATCACCAATATTTTTCTTGTGCTGGCAGGGAGACATTGCCATTCTGGTCCCACCAGCATTGCTGTGCATAGCAATGCTGAGTAATCTCGCTCTCTTCTTCCCCTGGCTTTCCTAACAGATGATGAACAGAGAGATTAGAGCTCTTCCCCCTTCCTGAAAGGTAATGTCACATCCACCTAACAGAGGGAACCAGAGGGAGGAGATCCTTCCTTGTTGCACTAGCAGTGCCTTGGAAGTGGGAACATCCTTTCCCTATGGAGCCCATGGAAGGAGGTGGATGGCATGTGCCATGCCCCATACCTTCATGGAATGGTGGGGTAGGGAGGAAGTTACTTTTGGAAGAGGATCAGAAACACCCTGGGGAGACTTGAAGTGAACTGGAGTGGAACAGATCCAGCATGGTGGTGACACAGGTGTAGGGACACCAAATGCTGTGGGGGAGACCAGCGTATGACCTGGGCCTCCTAGGATAACCTTCTGAATGCGCAAAAATCAGGGCAAGCTGAAAAACCAGGGACCAAACCCTCAGACAACTGACAGGTGGTACTTAAACCAGTCTCCCAGTCAGTAACAAAACATGCTTCTGATTCCCCACTCTGGTTATTACCAAGTACAACAAAATAGAAACAGCCTCCTTTATTTCACATCAGCACCTCTGATTCCCACCTAGTCACTGTGTCTTTTAAAGAAATAGGTTCTCCTGACCCCAAAGGGGTCACATCACCCAGAACAATATAGGCTTGGATCTTACTCAAAATACCACACTGCCAGCCAATCCTTTAGTAACTACAACTAAAGGTTTACTATAAAAGGAAAACAAACAAAATATGAGCGATGTTAAATGGTCAAAGTGAATCACATACATACAAATGATTTAGAGTCCATAGAAAGCAAATCCTTGAAGAATCTGTAGTTTGCAGGTTAGTCCAATTCCTCTGGTATGCATCCAGCACCTGGGTGGGTGTCAGTCCTTTGTTCAGTGCAGCAGAATAGTTCCAAATGTGGGTGTTGGTTGCAGACAGACTGAAGACAAAATGGAGATGGGGCCACTGCCTTTTATCACCTTTGGCTTGCCCCCATGCTCTTAGAGCCTTGCCAAATCCAAATGGAGTTAAGGATCACGGTCAGTCTGGGTGCCTTGTCAAACAGATTTCTCCCTGGGCCCAATGCAGCTGTGAGTCCCCTTAATGGGACATTAAGATGACAATAGTTTTGTAGACACCCAGTCTGAGATTGCATGGAGTCAAATAACAAAGTACAAATAAAACAAATACATTCCTAATATCTTCTACAGACATAAAACCTACACATAAACCACACAATCACTCCCAGCAGGTTACCACCTTTCCATTAAACATGGGATATCACAGATGGATTATTGCAAATACGAAATATTAATATGAAACAATCATAAACATTCCCCTAGACTCAGACAGTGTCACACATGTGTTCCAGACTATGGCAGTGTGGAGTGACACAGCACATGTGGGAACAGAGCTCTAGCAGGACATAGCACATTGAGTGCAGCCCAGAGTTCAGAGGACACAGTGCCATGTGCACACAGGCTGCTCACACATACACTATGGTCAGATGTGAAATTTTGGAACTAGGGGGAAAAAACTGCAATTGTGAAGCCAGCCCTTTCCCCTCATCCCATCTTTTAGATCCACTGGTCCCACCTGTTTTTTTGCATACAATTGTACCAGTAGGACCTGTGTTCTAATATGCAGATGTGTTTGTGGGCAGGTAGTTTTCCTCAGTTTCCCACCCCTTATCTTGCTATATTATTTAAGATTCCTTGATTATACAAAAGTAAATAAAAACAATTTTTAAATTCTATGTACCCATATTGCTGTCCACAGTTGGTGAAAGTTAAATGTCCCTCCATTCCCTTCAGCTTTTCCCTTATAGAAGTACAACATACCAAATCGTGACCCCACACACTGTCATGACACAGAGGTACAAGGGAGACATTTTGCTGTCAGTCCCCCTTGTTCAGCCCTATTGATTTCAGTGAGGTTGCCTGCCTGTAACTGATGTTGGTATTGTAAAATGACAGCCCACAGCCAAATGCTCTCATCTATTACATACTGCAAAGAGCAACAAATATGTGCTAAATATGAAAAATCTGGCCAAATATACCCACAGGAGCAAGGAGTTACTGCTTACCTGTATTGTCATAGGGTATGTCCACACAGGGCTTTTATTTTGAAACAACACTGGTTGTTTTGAAATAAAAGTCCCTATGTCCACACAAAGTTTTCTTGTTTCAAAAGGACGGAGCTCCTCGTTTCGAAACAAGAGCCCTCCTTTCGAAACAGCTTAAACCATTTTGCTTTCGAAAGGAGGGTTATTTCGAAACCAGTTGTTTCGAAATAAGCCGTTTGGACATGTTATTTTGAAAAAATCCTTGTTTTGAAATAACAAGGACTTTCCTCCCAGGGTGCATAGCACCCTGGGGGGAAGGTCCCACCCCCTCCCTCAGCACCCTGGCCAGGGATCAGCATCCTGGCCAGGGTGCTGAGTGGGGTGCAGGGGGTTGAGGGTGCCCCAGCCAGCTTCCCCCCCACACTTCCCCTTGCTGGGAGTGGGGGGGGACAGGAGCCTCAGCCCCCTTCGCCATCCTACCCTTGGCAAGAGGGAAGGGGGGAAGCCAGCTGGGGCTGCCCCCAAGCCCGGGACGCCGCATCCCCGGGCTTCCCCTGCCTCCCCGCAGCTCCTGCCGAGCGCGGGGGGACTTCCCCTCCCCCCCGTGGCTCCTGCTGGGCGCGGGGGCGCTTCCCCAGCGCCGCGCCGGGGAAGCCCCTCTGCCCCTGGCAGGAGCTGCGGGAGGGAGGGGAAGCGCCCTGCCCCTGGCAGGAGCCACGGGGGGGCAGGGGAATCCTGGGGGTTGGGGCCTCCCTGGCCCAGCACAGGGCCTCCCTCCCCCTCCCGTCTCCTATTTCGAAATACCATGTCACAGTGGACATGCTATTTCGATTCCCTCCTTTTTCCTTATTTTGAAATAGCCTTTTGTTACTTCGAAATAAGGCGTTTTGAAATAAAGCCTTTATTTCAAAACAGCTTGTTTCGAAACATAGCCATAGCCTTAGTTGTCTTTTTCATGTGGGCTCCAATTTAGCAGGTACAGCAGTGTTCTTCCTCATCTGCAGGGATGCCTCCCTGAATAAAGCCTTTGATCATAAGCTCTTTGGGCAGTGAATGCATCTTCTAGAGTGTCATGTGCATCTATGGTGCTATACAAGTATTAATGGACAATACTGTGGGGAGGGGGATTCCTCGGAAATTATAGGACAGTCTCCAGGGCAAGCAGAATTACAAAGCAGCTTTTTTCACACAACTGGCTTCCTTGGGACCTGACAGTAAATTCACTAATATTTATGCTGTTCAGAAGGAGAAGTTAATACTGGCATTAACTGCAGCATTGCAACTCCTCCTTCATCCGCACCACTAGTCTGGTTCAAAGGCCTGGGAGAATACAGTCCTAAGGTGGAAGCCAGTGGCAACCTGGCTGTGGTGTGAGCTGTGTGACTATGCAGTTACAGCTTTGGACAGAGCCCAGAGAGGGGGGAAAAAAAAAAAGCATGATCAGGCTGAAGTTAGGAGGGACACATATTTAGTCCTCCAGAGCAACTGCTAGCTTTTCCCCCCACAATGGCCTTCAGGAAAAAGATATATTGGGTTTTCAGTGGTATGAAAGCTGTTGAGCTTTTGTTTTTGTTTCCCCTTGGATGCATCTTGTTCAGAGACAAAAAAATATGCTTCAGTCTGCTTAAAGTGCCCTTCATTTCCTGGGACACCATATAGAGCAGCTCTGTTCACCTTGCAGCTTGTCATACCCCACAATTCAAGTAAAGAAACAAGAAGTTTCCAAGTTTTTAGCTAAGCAATTTATCCTGCAAACTTCAAGTTTGTCTGCCATCTACATAGTAGCAAGAGAAATAAAAAATACTGACAAAAACTCTGTAATTATACTTCTAAGTATTATCTTTTCATTAGCTATTCCTAATTAAGATCAACATGGGATCACAGTTTAATTTTTGCTTCATTATCTAATAATCAGACACCAGGCTATAATCATTCATTGATATAAATTTTGTCCTTTTACTCACTATTTAAGGTAAGCCAGTGCAATATTAAAAGCACCTTAGAGAAGGAAGAGTTAATGAAGGGTTAACTTTCAATACTCCAAGAAAGCATTACGAAACAGGAACTAAAGCACTGCCTTCGGACAGGATTCTGTATAAATGGTTAATAAACAGAAGAACTTGGAAGGTAAGAACTGCACAAAAAGTTTTCTGGGTAATGGACTGAAGTAGTTTCCTTAGGTGAGGTGGTGTTGAGTTACAGCAGGAGGAATGAGAGCTGGGTGGAGAGAAAAACATCTGATCTGCAACCTTTCCCTTCTCTTAGAGCAATGTGTATAATAGTTAAACAAGAAAAGGAATGGGAATATAACGTGGAACTTGTGCTTGTTGTTTCTTCAGTGACCTAACATCTGTTTACTGTAGATGAAATGAAACGCTGCTGGATTAATCGTGAAAAGCTGAGGAGACGCAGATGCCCCGCTGTAAAATGCCACGCAGGCAAAAGACTGACAGGCAGTAGGATCTGAGGTTTCCCTGGATCACTAGTCAGACGTGTTCCAGGGAGAAGGGGGCTGTACACACTGCTGGCTTACTAAGGTAAGAGGCCCAGGAGACAAGCACAATAAAGACAACAAACAATCTTTTAAAGATGAACAAGATCCGGAAGCTTTTCCGAGGCAGTGGGAGAGCTCTTGCATTTATATTTGTTGCTTCTGTCATTTGGTTGATCTTTGACATGGCAGCTCTCAAGTTTTCATTCAGTGAGATCAACACCAAAGTTTTGAAAGATGAGATGATCAGGAGGGAAAGGGAAAGATTCAAAGTTTGGCGAAACCTAGAGAAGATCCCTGAAAGCACCAGAAGGGGACCAAAACCTCCCCCAAAGGGCTTTGAAAGGGGGAAATTTAGTAATGAGAAATATAGAAATTTAGCAGAGAAAGTGGTAGAGGCTAAAAATGAAATAGACAAACAACAAAGTGAAAAGAAAACACTGAAGCCAACAGAAAAGCGAAGCACAGTCTCCAGAACATCCTATAAGGAATTGATTGCGCCACTTGGGACATTCTCAGTGGAACTGCTGAGCCCTCCTCTCTCTGTTCCCATGGAAAAGAAACACAGGAAAAAGCAAGTAAAGGCTGTAAACTCCACAGATCAGCTCAGAACAAAGCAAACCGTTCCCAAAAGGCTTCAGCAGACCCCATTAGTTGCTGTAACAGGGAGATCAACTGTCAAATTAACACACAGCACAGCTACTATAAGAAACGAAGTTGCACAGAAAAGGAATAAACCTTTAACTCAGGCATCAAAGGGAATTGAGGGGGGCAATTTAAAAATTGGGATTACAGATAAAGTCAATTTGGCTGGATTAAAGCAAGAATCACAAACAAACACAAACCACAAAGAACCTCAGAACAAGCCTCCAGTACTAGATTTGCCAACTTCTGGGCAGAACACCCCTCTAAAGCTAAACAGGATTGTGGTGAAAGCAATAGAAGACAACAAACACAACAGAAGCAGGAGTTTGGATGAACCTGTCAGCAACCTGGCTGCTGCAAACCTAACTGAGAAAAAGAGATTGTCGACAAATGCAACAGGACTGGAAAAGCCACCAATGGAAGATGAAACAAAAGCTGCTGATGGAAAAGTAACTTTTGCTGAAAATGAGTTTGTCATTATTAGTAAAGAAGGGATGAAAATCAACATCCTAGCAACCCAGAATCTCATAGCTGATTCTAAAGGTAATTTTATGATGAAATTGGAAGAGCACAAAGAACAGCAATTTATTAGCAACAAAAGTGAAGATGTCCCTAACGTGAACTCTGTAACAAAGACATTAAGGCCTAATGGTCTAAGTAAGCAAGAAATTTTGACTGAAGGTCCAGGGCAAATAAAAGGTCTCAATGTCAGTTTAACTGATAAAGACCAGTTAAGGAAAATAAATCAAAGCAACAATAGAGTTCGTTTTATAAGAGACACTGGGATGCACAAAGTCTTAACACTTGATGTAACGCTGTCCCCAAGAGATCCCAAAGCTCCTGGCCAGTTTGGGAACCCTGCTGCAGTCCCCGATGATAAGCAAGAAGAGGCAAAACAGAGATGGAAAGAAGGAAACTTCAACGTCTATCTGAGTGATTTAATACCTGCAGACCGAGCCATTGATGACACAAGACCTGCTGGGTAAGATCTGCTTCCCCTTGCATAAATGATCTATAATAATTTTGAATTATATATTGTCCAAAAGAATTTGATCATGATACGCTTTCTGGAATGCTTTAACCTGTGTATAAATGACCCAATAGCTGTGAACAGTCAAGTGCTCTTTCAAAACTGTAGTGCACTATTGGTACCATGAAAAATATCAATGGAATAGCTCTATATTTTCAGCTAATGGGCTAATCACCCTGTAGATGAGATTTTAGAAGCACATAATGGATTTAGGAACCTCTATCCTAATTTTAAAACGGACTTGGGTACATAGAAACATAAGTCCTATTGACTTTCAGGGAAATTTGGGCTTCTGTATACCAAAGTCACTTTTCAAAATAGGAACGACTCCTAGAGTCATTTGGGTACACTGAAATTTTTACCCCCATTTATCTGGTGTAACAGCCAGCATTTAAGTGCTCTATTAGCAAAACTAAATACTTTGGGATATTTAGTTCCCAAGTAAATCCTGTCATGTAATTGGTTTAAGCACAGGAACAGTAACTAGCAGCTCCTGAGTTCTCATCTTTGCTTTGATATTCCCTCCTTGTTTGATCTTTTCCTGTTCCTCAGTTTCCTAACATATAAGATTGAGATAAGAGTGTAGCTTGCTATTGCAAGCACCTTGTAAGGAGTAGATAACTGATGTTTAGGCCATGCTTTGAAGATTAAAACTAATATTCAATTATTAAATAGCATTGCATATACTGTACTTAATATATTGTTTGAGATATCCACTGGATAATGCACCCTCACCTAGGATTAATGTAACTGTCCCCTAAGTTCCGAGAAGGTAGCTGTGTCACACTAGTCCAGCAAAACAAACAAGAAATGTTGTGGCACTTTGAAAGACTAAAATTTATTTATTGCATGAGCTTTTGTGGGAGAAAATCCCACTTTGTCAGATGCTTTATCTTCTCCATTTTCAAGCATCTGGCAAAGTGGGCTTTTTCTCCCACCAAAGCTCATGTGATAAATAAATTTGTTAGTCTTTAAAAGTGCCACAAGATTCCTTGTTTGTTTTGACCACTGAGTGGCACTCTTGGTCTATTGAAGGACACCTTGGAGCTCACTTTCTTGCTTATATCCTAGGGCAGTTCTGAAAGATAGATTTGTTCATTTCAGGTTTATATGCCTGCTCAGTGTAAAAATGCAAATTTTTGTTTTTCATATTGTTGGCAGTGAAGGCAAACATTTCCTTGAAATTTGCACTCGCTTTTGGAAACTTCATTTTTGTGCTCCAGAAGCAAAAATCCATGGTCCAAATATAGAGGTGATAAGTAAAGTAGTACACTTTGTTGCTCAGTATCTGTGATGGAGTCTAATTGAGTCTAAGTTAGTGAATTGCTATGTACGCACAGAGGATCTAGGAAAAGGTGCAAACTAAAGTTGGAGACCTAATTTAATCAGCTGTACACTTTGTTACATCTCTTTCTTAGTTGCTTGTCTCACTACAACCTTATCTCCTAGTCTCTTGCCTATTGTACATTACATTGCATGCTCATGGGAGAATTCTGTGCCATTCAACAAATGCAGAATTAATGTCCCCTGCAGATTCTCACAGGTTTTCCTATCCACTCCCCCACAAACCTAATTGAGCCAGAAGAGAAACTGCAATTACACCTTCTGCCCATTGGGGAAGAAAAGAGGGCTGCTGGCTCAAAGGTCAGAGCAGCCCGCTGTGGAGCTGGAGGGGGCAGAGGCTGCTTTCCCTGCAGCAACCTGCCCACCAGGTCCGATGAAGAGGCCCAAGGTATGGGGGAATGGATTGACTGCGGCACACAGGCTTCTAGGGTGACAACATTGAATCTGAGGCTGAATGGCAGTGCGGGTGCATGGCCACATGGAGACAGGAAGAAGGAGGGTATTGGGATGCATGGGGGATGTGCAGATATGCCTGGCCTAGTTGGGATGCCAAGCCACATGGAGACAAGGGTGGACATTCTGACTGAATGGGAGAAGCAAAGAGTCTGCATGGAAGGATGTCCCCAACTCCCTAAACAATCCCCCCGCAACCAAAAAGAACTGTTTCTCCCACCCGCACCCAACAACCCCCATCTTCCTCCCAGCAATTACTTCCCTCTCCGTGAGCCCTCCATTTGCTCTGACCAAGCCTTTGCACTGCTTCTGAGCAGTATGGGAGAATATGCTTCTATATTGTAGGTGGATTATTATGACTCAAAGTTCTGTGTGACTATGTCTTGTAAGGAATCTATTTGTCAAAAAAAAGATTTCCTGAATCACTATGTTGTCTGTGTTGTTACAGACAACATAGTTGACAGGTATTTGGAAATAAATAATCAAAATAAAATAATTCAAAATAATTGACACTGGCATGAAATATGCAGAATTTTAAAATATTGCATGCAGAATTTTTAATTTTTTTAGCACAGAATTCTCCCAGAAATAAAACTGCATTAAGCTCCCTGAGCTCTAACCTGCTGCAACTTCATGTGCTCACTGATTTCAGTATCAGTTGCATGCATTTGTATCGGGATTCACCACAACCCCTCCACAATGTAATTTATAGCACTTTACAAATCACTTCTGACATAAGTTCCACAAGCTAAGGTGAACTGCTGCAATGCTTACTGAGATGATGGAAGAACCTAGGATTGTTCTTCACTATGCATTGCAGCACAGAGCAAGACAGAGAAAAGACAAGGCAAACATACAGCAAAGAGACATCACTCACATCTCAAATGCAAAACAGAATTTTGTCTTGCAATCATTTTTAAGTGTCACCTGAAGAAAACAAAATGACCCACAGAGACTGAAATCAGGATATTCCCCTTCCAGTATTCTCAGTGACTGTGTCGTTTCCACACATACATTGTTATTTTGAAATAAGTTAATTCAAATTAAGAAAATGTTGATTCGAATTAAGGGAAAGCCTGCTATCGAAACAGCTGTTATTTTGAAACTGTTATTTCGAAATAACGCCGTTTGGACATGTTGTTTTGAAACAATTGTTTCAAAACAATGGGGTTGTTTTGAAACAACGGGTGTGTTCACATAGTCTTATTTTGAAACAACAGAGGTTGTTTCAAAATAAACGCCACGTTCACATGACGTACCGTTGTTTCGAAACAACTTAAACCCCATTTGGTGACAAAACAACGTTGTTTCAAAATGATTGTTTCAAAACAATCCTGTCAGAACATGTTGTTTCAAAACAACGGTGACTCGTTTCAAAATAACTATTGTCCAAACATGCTGTTTCGCTTTGAGCTTTTTTTCTTAATTCGAATTAACTTATTTCAAAATAAGGCGTTATTTTGATACAAGTTGTTTTGAAACAACTTGTATCGCAATAATCCACTGTGTGTGAATGTAGCCAACATGTCCAAATGGCATTATTTCGAAATAACAGCCATTTCGAAATGAATGGGGTTTAAGCTATTTTGAAATGACGGTTCTTATTTCGAAATGACAGAGCCTGTCATTTTGAAATAAGAAAACGTCATGTGGACCTAATCTTTTTTATTTTGAAATAACCAGTGTTTTTTCAAAATAAGAGAGACGTGTGGACATGCCCAGTGATGTAAAAAGTGCATTATAGAAGCGTAAGACACTTGAGTGATGTCAGAACTCCTGTTAAGGCTAGAAAACTGGCATCTACCTAGTTATCATGGAAAACACCATAGCCAGACAAGGATTGGTCAATGCAACATAGAATCGCGGCAAATTGCCCAGCAGATGATAAAACTTACTATAGTAATTGAAAAGATAACAAATGTCATACAGGGCTACACAGTAACAAATGCCATACTTGGCCATGAAGATGTGGTTGGAATGTTTTCACTGTGCTGGCAGTTTTTTCCATTGCTAGAGGGCAAAAATCTCCTCTTTGTTTAATTCATGAAACATGCTGTTCCCAAGTTAAAACTTCTCATCAACGAACACTGTTCTCTGCAAGTTCCAAAGGAGAACCGTGTTAGTCAAGTTCAGCAAATCAAGCAAGAAGTCCTGTGGCACTTAAAGACTAACAACTCACAAAAGCTCATGTGATAAATAAATTTCTTTATCTTTAAGTGTCACAGGACCGTTTGCTTGTTCCCTGCAAGGCTTTCTAGTCAGTGGTGTTTGATATTGGGAAAATAATTTGAGTTGTAAAAGAAGATGCAGCCAGTCACAGATGTTCGTACCAAAATAGACCAGTTGGTAACTATAAGTCCACAGCCATTTAATTGGATGTCATTTTTTTAAAGCCATACTAGCAAGAACCAATCCCAGTTCTTTGCTCACTTCTCTTTGACAGGAAAACCATACTGAATGCTCAGTTTTCAAACAGCTCACTGTGCAATGAATGTATTGAAGAGCCCATTTGATAAAATTTCCTTTTTTTCCTCTGAGATCTCCTAATCTTTCCCATTTACATCCCATCTCCTGTTTCTAATATGTGTCTCAGTACTAAGCAGGTGCACTGAATCCTGTAATTGGACAAGCTGAATGGACTTGTTACATCAGCGTCTTAGCCCTTAATACAGTACAAATAAAAACCTCACTGAGGACCAAATCCATTCAGTATGATGGAGGCCCCAAATGTACTGGAAAAAGCACAGGGATAGAAAGATCCAAAGAATTCAGTCAAAGATGGATCTGGAATACACTCAGTGGGAGGACCAGTGGATTTGAAAATGAAGTACTGGGCAGAAATCTATGTGGGAGTTGGATAGTGGACAAAGGATGCTAATGCACATAGAGGTCATGGAACGACTGCATAGCTGGTCTCTATCTTTTCTGAGCTGGGTGGGTATAATTCCATTCCCCCTACACTAACTACCTTTGTAGTTTCTCTCAGCATAGGTGTTCACTTGGAATTTGCTTATTTGTCTGGATTTGATCCTGCGCATACCCAACCCATAACAATATCCCTTGGTGGAAGAACATCATTTCCTACATGCCACCACTTTGCATTTTGGCAATCAGATCTACATGCTAAAAGTCACTCATCTCAGCCCCCATTCTAGCAGCAGATGATGGCATTTTAGGGCACCAATGGTTCTTAATCAGTCTGAGATGTCTCTAGACATTGTTGTCAGTGAAGATTGCAAGCTCTAACTCCATTGCACTCTCAAACTCATGAATCAAGAGAACTGGGGTAACCTTTTCAGAACAGCTCATGGGACCTACGCTGCTAGGTGTGACTTAGGCTGGTTGGGCTTCCACGTGTTCTAGGCGTTTCACTCACTTAGATGCTTCAGAGAGTTTTACTCGTTAGTGAGGAAGCAGATGCAGGTTATCCTCATAGAAATGCAGAAAATTATTGCTAGCACGTCAGACCTTGTGACCATCTTGATGAAAAGTATCATTTAAGGTAGAATGTTACTCTAGGCAAGAAAGGAGACACTGGTGCCATTCCTCAATTTAACATTGCTCCTAAGGGTCACTTTAAGTCCTTAAGTTCCCAAGGGGCAGCCACGTTAATCTAGTTCAGCAAAACTAGCAAGGAGTCCTGTGGCACTTTTAAAGGCAAACAAATTATTTACCACATGAGCTTTCATGGGAGAGCATTCCACTTCGTCAGATGCTTTGAAGAAGTTCCCCATCTTCAAAGCATCTGACAAAGTGGGATTTTTCTCCCACAAAATCTCATGTGATAAATCAATTTGTTAGTCTTTAAAAGTGCCACAGGACTCCTTGCTTGTTTAATTCCTTAGGGCCTTTTGTATCATCAGTGGCATCACCTTTTCCAAGGGGAATCTCCCACTGTTTTCTAGGTACTTTGTGCTGCATAAGAGCTAGAAGAAGGCCCAGAGATCTGGCCTGCTGATAATTAAATTAAGTAGTTAAACACAGATTTAATATTCTTTTTTATAAGGTACTCTGCTATTACCACTACCCTCGGAACATTGTGTCTTGCTCATGTCTTCATTGTAGGGCTACCTTTTCATCCCTTAAATATCTCCCTTATATAGTGAAAATGTATCTCTCAACATCTACCTCCTGCAGCCTCAGAAGTCAAAATCATCAAAATCATCCAGGGATCAACTGTCAAAGCTTTTCTGAGAGCAGGGAAGGATGGGAAATTCACATCTCTTCTCCTCCATGATAAATATGCTTCTCATATCCTGTGTACATACAGTACCTGTTTGCCAGTGACCTTAAGAGGCTTGAACTCACTTCAGAATTAAACCATCCTGCACTGGAGCAAGCTGAGTCATTGCCATGGGCCAATGTGTTGATGGTTTACAACTAAATCTTATCAAATATGAACATTTCCTTCCAGCTGATCTGGTGGTATCCTCAGCTGAACCCACTGTAAGCCAATCTTGAAATCATTTTCATTTAATAAAAGGGGGAGAAAAGACCTACTTTTAAGAAAAGCAAGAAAGACTGATTTTGGAGTCATTTTTTGCATAACCAGTGAAAGGAAAAAAATGAAACCCATTCATGCTTGCAGTTAGCAAAAATATTTATAGAGCTTGAGAATACTTCATTTTTATGATCCATACCTCACTTTCCTGCTGAGATATGCAGATATGTGAGCTGCATCTGAGTCAATAAAAGTGTATTTTGATGGCTTATATTTCTACATATGAGAAGATATATTTGACTTTTCAGAATTATTCTGGCATACATTGCTCTGGTGCTTGCTTGTTGTTAAAGGTGAAGTAAACAGTGATCTTTGTTTTGTGTTCAGCAGCACAATTATTCCTGTATTATTCTCAGTTAGTGGGTGAACTGGTTGCTCTTCCTGAATGTAAGAGGACTACCCTGGAAGGAAACAGAAATCAAACCTCTGTCAGGCTACATTTTTGCAACAACAGAGATCAAGCAAGCACCAATGATGCTAAGTTATTCTAGGAGAAAATATAATTCTGAGAAGAGGAGTTCGTCAGTAAGATGCTCTGTACTCCTCAAGATCCACTTGAAGATACTAGTGCTTAGGGAGCGAAAGTACCCTGAAGGCACATATCAAAACAGTAGTTGAATTGCAAATAGAAGATGAGAAAAGCTGCTCATCGAACTTTTGTTAAAGCACTGAAGACCCAGACTTGACCCAGCCATCACATTTTGACTGTTATAGGATAAAATGACAAATTCATAGAAATCGGAGAAATTTTATCATGCCTTCAAATCTGCTGATGTTAATCTTTCCCTGTTTGCTGGGAGAGTATAGCCTATATTCAAACACTCCGGATGGTGGTGGACTGTTGATTAGCACTCAGCATTCACAGGCTGAGAAGGGGGAAGTTTGTTGAAAGAGAAAGGCCTACACATTTTGACAAAGGACAGCAAGTGCGTGATGATTTTCGATTCTGACATCATTAGGGAAACGGAACCTCAAAAGGTAGTGTGTGTGTTATGTACATAGAGATTTAATTTCATTGATAAGACGTATGTTGTAATGTCTTTCAATTCCCTGGCTCTCTGTAGATTAATACACTTTGTCCCACTCAAAGCAGAGAAGTTAGGTACAAATTCTTCTGCATCTCCATGTTTTGTCTAGTTTTACTGTGAACTGTCCTTCTTGGAAGTGTTTCTGTACCATTTAATGTATCACTGGACTTTTTTCTCTGCAGCTGATTTACATGCAGTTTGGGTTTCCAGGGAATTCAAATACTTTGTGAATCCTCAGCATTTCCTGCAGTGTTTCTGTTTCCAGTTCAGTACTGCACACGGCAAGTGCCAAGCAACTGATGCTCTGTCTGGAGAGAGAGCCAGGCCATTGTGCCCATTCTACTTTTTCTGACATGGCAGCACTTTCTTAAACAAAAAAGGGGTTGTAGCAGTTCAGGGGGTAGACTGCATTTTTGTATTAGCAATACGATACTGTGCTCTGAGAAGAGACACAGCACGAGAGAAATGAAGACATACCAGCAATAAGGCAGCATGAGCTATAAGAAAGAGGCATGCCAGAAACAGGGCAGCATGAACGTTACATTGTAATAAACACCAGAGAGAGTATTAACAACAAACACTGTTTTAATAAGTACATTCTTGTTCTTGGGTCCTGATCCTCCAAAACACATTGCCATTTATGAAATTTTGCTCACACAAGAAGTCACGTGACAATAGGAACCCTCCAAGGAGTGCTACTTCATTGCTTTCGAGGATCAGGGCCTTAGTTTAGAGGATGTTGGTTCATGAAAATGAAATAAAAATGGGGTGGGCATAGGAGGAGAGAGAGAAAGAGCAAGTGTGTATGTGTGAGAGAGAGATCAAATTCTTGGCTTCTGCGCTGAGACTGCTCCACTATAAATAGCGATAGCAATGACACAGGTTATGCTTTCCTTGTACTTCCAACTAAACTCCGCACCCACTGACAATCTGTACATTATACCCGGATATCCAGAAACTTCTGTACCACATTATTTCTTTAAACATTATATTTAGTTAAAAAAAGTTTACTGCTAAGTCTATAAAAATCATCTAATGCACCTGAATGCTCAACTTGGTATCACTGGATTCTCCTCAGGGGTGTTATATCCTTGTTATTCAGAATACTTTTTTCCTCTTCCTCTCCCTACCTTACAAATCCCCAAGATGAATGTTCAACTAGCACCCTTTCTAATTTTTATCAAAACTTACAAAATTTAAATCCTCTGGCCTCATGTACATTAACCATCATCTGCTGTGTGCTGTTTATTTGTATTCTTGACATTTTAGGTGTTCAGACCAACTGGTTCACAATGACCTTCCGACCACCACAATTATCATGTGTTTTGTGGATGAAGTGTGGTCCACTCTTCTGCGCTCTGTTCACAGTGTCCTCAATCGCTCTCCTCCTCACCTGATTAAAGAGATTATTCTGGTGGATGACTTCAGCACAAAAGGTAGGTGAAGCTTCCTTTATAATCCAGAAGATGAATGTGCCCCCTAGCTAAAAAGCCATTTACTTCTCTGGACTTAATTGAGGAAAGAGGAAGAAATAGAATTTTCTTCACTAATGTCAACATGTCACCAAGTTTTAATCATGAAAGCCATGCACTTTGTGTGGAGATCACAGTCTGAACTGATTCCCCCAGCCGGGTCAACTTTCACAAGCCAGCCAAGATGAGGCCAATATAGGGCTTGGATAGGAGACTTCTAAGAACACTTCCATGGGAAGTGGAATGGTTTATGAAGATTCCGGAGAAAGCATGCTTCCTTCTGAGTCAATATGAAACCAGTGCTCCAGGAAAGTGTTGTGGATACCTTGTTGCTCAGGCTCCAGCTTTCACATGAAAAGTAAAATAGGTAACCACATCCAAGATTATAGGTATTTTTATGACAGAGTGATAGTGACAGCATCATGGCCAAATTCAAATTATATTTGGCCTACTTCACTTGCCATGAAATCTTGGCTAGATACAGATTGTTCAACTAATGTATAGTATGAAGGCATCTAAATGGCCATGTGTATGAACAATCAAGTTACACACACAGTCATAATGGCTATGTCTACACTACAAAAGTTAGTTCGAATAAACAAAGTCAAACTTATAAGTTCGACATGAATTCGAACTAAACCAGACCTTAGTAAGTTGAATTAACAAAGTGCACTAATTTGATTTAAACATTAAGTCAAATTAGTGTACTTTGTTCATTTGATCTAACTGCCCTAATTCAAATTAATCTGGTTCAAATTGAGGCTTAATCCTGGTCTATTCTGCCCTTAGTTTGAACTAAGAATCTAAGTGCTTAGTTCGAACTAAATGCAGATGTTACTAATTCGAACTAAGCTTTCATTAGTTCGAAATAAGGAATTCCTTAAATCAAACTAGCTAAAGTCAATTGTGGACAGAGACTAAGTTTGTTTGAATTAAAGCCCCTTAATTCAAACTAACTTGCCAGTGTAGACGTACCCCATAATTGGACATGCCAACAAGTCTCTGCTGTTTAATACCTTGGCTCTGAATGCTCTACAACAGAGTTCATCCTTGAATAATTTAAGAATGGGGTTCTTGGCTCTTCAAGACAAGCAGTGTGCCATATCAAACCCAGTCTTGTGCTATACAAAACACCTACAAAGACAGGATCTCTGTTCCTAAATGTTTACAGTTTAAAAAGAACAGATGTAAGAGGGATGAGAGGAGAAAGACTTAATTCAGTATATATATTGTTATAGATATTTGCATTTTTTACCCTATTAAATAGGTTTTTACACCATTTTCCAGCAAACTTCTCTTCACTTCTGCACTTTCCTTTGTTTGTGTTAACCAGCTAGTAGCATAATGAAAATACTGGGGGCTTCTTGCAATAGAAATGCCCCTGGTGGTGGTAAAGTAATTAGAACTGTGGTGTATGTAGAATTTTATTTCTAGAAGTAGCAGAAAAAGAAAAACCTCTAGTGTTTCCCCAGATTGCCACAGTGAATTAGTGCAACAAACAAGGAGTCCTGTGGCACTTAAAGACTAACAAATTTGTTTACTGCATAAGCTTTCGTGGAAGATGCCTTGATGAAGTGGGATTTTCTCCCACAAAAGCTCATGCAATAAATAAATTTGTTAGTCTT
This sequence comes from Podocnemis expansa, assembly GCA_007922195.1. Classification (NCBI taxonomy): domain Eukaryota; kingdom Metazoa; phylum Chordata; order Testudines; family Podocnemididae; genus Podocnemis; species Podocnemis expansa. The sequence continues at coordinate 31,273,776 of ML681984.1, forward strand.
TAAGTGCCACAGGACTCCTTGTTTGTTTTAGTTAAACCAGACTAACACGGTTGCCCCCATTGGAACTTGAATTAGTATAGTGGTCAACGTAGTGCAATACCTTTTCTCTGGCTGTACCCAGCTCTAGATGCTTCAGTGGGGATTTTGGCTTCTTCTGAAGTCCTCTCTCAGATTGCACTCTCTTTACTAGGCAAAGATCTGATCCAATACATTTGTCCCACACACACTTGGGATTGCCATGAACTCCTACAGCTTTCTCACATTTTATTCTCTCTGAAGATTTGTACAATACAACCCACTCCCACAAGGAAGTCAAATGAATATAAAGTGCCACATGAGAAATGAGACCATGTAGTGGTGCATTCTCACTCAATTTGTGGCCAGATGAATGGTTTAAATGTATCAGTTAATATTAGCTGTTGGAATTCAACAGAAAATTTGCTGAGCGCAGCAAAAACCAGAGGCAATCACTATGAAAAAAACAACTTGAGATCCATACTTTAATAGCACTTAGTATTTTAAAATCAGAATTTTCTTCTTTAAAGGTTCAAAAGCAATGTTAAGCATAAACTTCTATAGGAAATGCCACAGGTTACTAGGGGAGCAAAGTCACACAAGCTGGCATTTTTAAACTGATGAGCAATAGCCTAATTTTGCTGTCATTGACACTGAGAGTTTTACCGTTTCACCCAAATAGAAATAGAGTTTGGCTAATGCTGAGCACTTCTGAAAATCCCAGCCGTAGCGTGAATAGTCTTGATTTATCCCTTCTGATTGGCTATGGTCCAAACCTTCACAGAATTTAAACACATGACTCATACAAAGAGGCTTCCAAAAGTTTGGGAGGGAGGAACCAATGCTGCTAATGGACTCAATCCAATGTTCATTGAAAACAAAAGAAATGTCTCCAAGTGAAAAAAAAATGTGTGTTTCATAGACGGTTTAAATTTTTAGTGAGAAGGGAATGATTTTTCATGCCTTATTATGGCTTGAAAAAAAACAAGCCAATAATTTGTAAGAGTTTGCTCATTTCTATCCTGTTTAGAATACCTTAAGGATAATTTGGACAAATACATGTTACAGTTTCCAAAAGTTCAGATCCTTCACCTCAAAGAACGACATGGCTTAATACGAGCCAGATTGGCAGGGGCAGAGATCGCTAAAGGTAAGGGGAAAGCTATTCTTATTTGCCATTTTTGGCTTGTCTGAATAGGAGGTTTATTACTGTGAAACATATCTGAGCAATGTTTGAAATAGCTGAATATCATCTGGTAGTTCTCTCATTGTTTGGTAAAGAATTTTGCAAGTATTTGACCACCCAACTATACTGTTCTAGAAGTACTAGTTAGCCCATCACTTATTTGAAAAAGGAAGGCAAAATTGCTGAATAAATTTAACATTTTTTTCTTATTGGTGCTAATTAACAGAATGATTTGAAATTAGAGAGTAACAAAACGTTTAAAAAAATGAATAGGGTTTGTGATGCAAAACAACTATTTTACTGAGTAGCTGAGAAGCTGGCTACTTTTAGCTATAGTGCATTACCATACGCCTGTGTATTTTACTTCTAAGAAAGCTCATTAAAATTTGTAGCTCTGTCTTTCTCTAGCTTCACTTCTTGATGCTTGCTTACCCGTATAATTTTGTCATTAAAATGTCTGTATTGTCTTACACCAATGATGTCATGTGCTGGATTTTCAACTAACAGCCAGTTTTGTCTAGTTTGTCTTAAGCTTGTTTTCATTTTTTTGTTTCCTGGGAACTCACTTGGGTAAGGAGTATATGTTCTGAAATCATTTGAAGGGAAAGTATGTTTTGTCCCATGAGTCTTACCTTTTCTTCAGCTTTGCCCAGGAAGAATTTTCCCCTCTTATTTTGTGCACTGAATTAGGGAAAAACTGCCCTGTCCAGAATGACATTCTAGTTTTGCATTCACCACTAAGAGGTACACTTTTGAATCAAAGATTTGCCTCAACTCTTCTATTCACTCTGGAGGAAGTATGGAGAGGACATGTTGCACTTGGAAACTACAGGAGAAATACTACCTCATTTAGCAAGAATTCCTCCTAGAGGGCTTCTAGGAAGCACACAAAGCAACAAGGAGAGTTTGTGCCACATTCTGCATCTGAGCAGTTCTGTAGGCCAGTTAAAAGAGAGGATGGATCCATCCACTTATTTGTCCCTTACCACTCCACTCAGATGCTTAACATCTACAGGAGTTTAGGAGGGAGTAAAGAACATGTCCTTCTGTGGGATTCTGGCTACCCTCTCTGGGAAGTGCAGTAGAGCACCTTTCAAATTCCCATGCCAGAGCTGGCCAGAAGGGGACACTCTGTGAGCAGGCAAACATTCTTTGCAAACCAGTTGCCTGGAAATCATACTTCAGGTCAAAGTATTTTTAAAATGAGACCCACATATAGGCTCTACAAGAGTAGAGCTTTCGTTAAGGGAAGTAATTGCTTGATATGCACTTTACTGGATATATTGCATTCTCAGAAATGAAATAATCCCTTTTTGGTTCTGTCCTGTAGGTGACGTATTGACATTCTTAGATTCTCATGTGGAATGTAATATAGGATGGTTGGAACCACTTCTGGAAAGAGTCCGTTTAAACAGAAAGAAAGTAGCATGCCCAGTTATTGAAGTAATCAGTGACAAGGACATGAGGTAATCTCATTTGTACTGTATTGTACTTCTAGGAAATATAGACCATAATACAAGCAAGTTTCACTAAAAACTATCTACAAATTACAAGTATAAGAATATTAATTAAGAGAAGACAAGTTACTTAACCTGATACTTACTTTTCACAGGCTTTTTTTACTCAAGGAATAAAGAAAAAATATGTTAAATATTAAAATACTCATAGGTGCCACAGTTACCACAAATAAAACAACTTTCGTTGGCTGTTTGGAGTGCCATGAATATTGAGTGCTCAAAGAAAAATGCATGAAGAAATCTGAGAAATTTTTGCTTTAATTACATAGGCAAATTCATATTCACTTATTCCTTGTGATTATGAGTCTGCATCATAGCTTGATACTATAGCTTTCTTTTTCCATGTTTAGTTACATGACAGTGGACAACTTTCAGCGTGGGGTTTTTACCTGGCCAATGAATTTTGGATGGAGGCCGATTCCTCCAGAGGTCATTGAGAAAAATAAAATCAAGGAAACAGATATAATAAGGTAAGCGTACAGAACTATGTATATCGTGAGCAAAAATGCTCCTTCTGCAGAGTTTTGAGAACATTTAGTCTTTGGGGGCCAAAAGTGTGAAGGGCAAACAGCCAGAAGAATCTGTATAGGACGATGCACCATCCGATGGATGGAAACCTGAGTCACATAGAACACAGCAAGCATTGCTCAAAAGCCCACAAGCTGTAAATATTCTGGTGATGGCTGCATAGCCTCAAGGGCTTCAGTATACAAGGCAAGGAACGCCAGCACTGGCACAGCCAGAGATAAAGGTCCTATACTAGAACATTTACACAGCAGCAGCAAATGGCCCCTTTATCCCAGGAACCACACAAACTTTGGAAATTAGATGTACTTTGTTGCAAAGCCTGCACAACACTTTTGATCTCATCAGTCATAAATTGTGTCGGATTTGGTGTCAGCTCTCAGAGTTAGGGGACTGGATTCCTTGGTCACCAGAGTTCACATTGCAACACTCACTTTTTCCTTTGGTGTAAAAGGAGGAAGGTGATGAATCAGCGGTGCAGCAGATTAGACTAAAAAGTGATGAGGCATAGCTGAGCAGAACTGCCCAATGCCCCACTAATATAAGGAGACAGAGGGACCTCACATCAGCAAATAGGCCAGAGCGACCAGCAGCTGTGACTCGTATCAGGGTGGACAACAGGGCCATAACTATGGGGGAGCCAGTGGGGCTTTGCCCCAGAAATGCTGGAGCAGATCAATAGAGCCACTCTATTAAAGGGTGCATTTTGTGGCACTGGCTCCAAGCGCCGCTAATGGCTAGGGGTGCGTTCTGACTGGAACGTACCCTGGGTGCCAGATCACCACGTTACAGCTCTGGTGAACAAATGCAGGATCAAAGAGCTAAAAATGGTTCCTCCTTCTCAGCGCCCTTCACTGTGTTCAAAACTAGCTTAGGTGATGTGTAGAATCTAGCCCAGGCCATTTTAGGAAGTACTAAAGCAAGTACAAGGTCCTGGTCTCCAAAGCCATCAATCTTCCTATTGACAGTGTTTCCTCTACCATATTATTTCCACCATGAGTAGACTAAGCTGAATGGCAACCTTTCATGTTTATCTCCATGGGTTAAAGTACAGGGGAATCCACTGCAACGCCATTCTGGGACCCACAAATTTTAGAGGCCAGCATTCCAGGCCCCCTAAAAATAGAATAATGGGGTGGAACAGCGTTCTGGGGTGTTCCCCCTCACTTTAACCCCTACCACCTTGTGCTTCCCCTGCGGGTTCTCAGACTCCCCGAGTGGTGGGGCAAGCAGCAGCAGCAGCGCAGCCAGGAGCAGTGACTGCAAGGTAGTGGGGTGGAGGGGTACCTGGCACAGGGCTGCCAGTTTGGCTGGGAGCAGGGAGTTTGCATGTGGCAGACGTGATCTCCCTGCTCACTCGGCTCCCAGCCAATCTGGCAGTCCTGTGCCATGCTCTCTCCACCTGACACTGCCTCGCAGTCACTGCTCCTGGCCATGCTGCTGCTGCTTGCCCCACCACTCGGGGAGTCTGAGAGCCCAAAGGGGCTGCACCAGCAGGAGGTGGTGGACGTGGTGAGCCAGAGACCAGGAGTGGGAATGGATGGATCTGGAGCTGCATGAGTTGCTGGAGCAGAGGGTCAGGATAGGGAAATGGAGGGAATTAAGGGAGCTGGGGAGGGGTGGAAGGGGTCATGGGCAAGGAGACTGGGTAGGGGCTGGTGAGGGCGACTATGAAGGGCTGGAGGGGGCTGGGGAGGTTGGAGGCTGAAGGGAGATAGAGTTAAGACTGGGGGTGGGGGGTTAGGGGGCTGAAGTTCGGTGGAGTTAAGACTGGGGTGGGGGTTAGGAGGTTTCAAGTGGGGACAGGGAGCTTAGGGAATGGGGATGGGGGCTGCGGAGGACATGGGGAAAGCGTGGTCTGATGTGGGCACTAGTGGACAAGATTGTGGTGATGTGGATTTGAGGCTGTGCTTCATTTGTGGGGAAAGAGCTGCCGGAGCTCAAGCAGTTTGTTTTGCATTCATATTATAACTGAGGCCCACAGATGCATAAAGGGTCCCTGACTATACAGGAGGAGGTGGGGGGCCAGAGATTAGGAGGGTTCCAGGACCTGTCAAATTATACTTTAACCACTGTATATCTCCATTGTTTTTGTATTGCCTGGCTACCTATATCCTTACTCCACTTCGCACCACTAACTGAAGCATTGGTCTTTGTAAACATAAGGAAGAAAGCCTAAAAAGTTAAGCTACAATTTGAGCCCAAGATGATGTTTCAGTGCCTCTGGCACCACTTAGGCAGGGGGCTCAAACTCAAATCACCATGAGGGCCTCATGAGGACTAGCAGAGGGCCACATGAGGATTAGTATGGTAGCTCAAGGGCTGCACCACTGAGACCTTTCCATACAATGATATTGTAATATCGGTAATGATTGTGTCATTGCGGGCCACAGGAAATAGCTTTAGGAGCCACATGTGGCCCACAGGTTGCTTGTTTGAGACCCCTGCACTTGCGGAACCTGGATAGGCAGACAGGCAAACCTTTGTACAATACTAGAAAAAGGCTTCAGTGATTCATTAAAGCGTTCAGCTTCTGTGCAACTAATTTGCCAAAGCTCACTGCACTTTCTTCTAACCACATCCTTGCCTCTTGTGTTTGCTTTCTATTACACGCCTTTTTAAACATCAGCAGTCACATTTCAATAATGTGCATGCCTGTTCGCAGCAAGGCACCACATACAGTGCTTTCTTTGTCACTTGCTGAAGTTCAGGTGTTAAGCAGTCTGGTTTTGCATATTTTCATATGCAATGATTCTCTCAGTTTCTTCAAATGATCTGTCCACTCTCTACGTACATTAACTAAATGGTGCCTGTTTAGTTTCCGGTTCTGTAAACACAAATTAACATAGGTGTTATGTGTAACAACACCCTATCACAGGATAGCTGGGAGCCTAGGATTTCCTGACTATTCCTGTTTAGGAGTGCTGTGGAAGGTGCATTTTTGTCATCCCACAGAACGTAAATATAAACTCTGATTCATTCCTAGGTGTCCCGTAATGGCAGGTGGATTATTTTCTATTGATAAGAAGTATTTTTTTGAACTTGGAACATATGATCCTGGCCTAGATGTTTGGGGGGGTGAAAATATGGAGCTTTCGTTCAAGGTATGCTGCTTTCCTAGGTAATAGAATGTTACTGAATATTTTTTTCTCTCAAATTGAACTCATGTAACCTTTAAATGCTATTATCTATCAGTCTCATTTAGGTCCCAATTCATAGTCTTCAGTACTTTGCCGAATCAGGGCCTCTGCAATAAATTAAAGATGAGCTTTGAACTCTGTTCGTTTAAACAGGAACTCTTCTGTTTGCATGTGTGGCAATTAACGTAGGTATTGTTACAAAAAGGAACAGCTTTGAAATCACAGGCTATCCCACCCATCCAAATCCTGGTGTGGTAATTACTTCCTTTTTGGCATGGAACATGAGCCATAAGCTGCGCAAGTTATTTATTTAGGGTTTTTGCTGATATAGGCCAGGTGTAGAATTATTGTTGAATTCAGCAACACTTGCAGAATTATGCAGAGAACTGTTTATCAGTATTTTCAAGTTAGGCTGTGTGAATAACACATTTGACTTGATTCTGAACAAGACCTCTTCATGACCTCCATTTTTGTGGCCACAGTTTTGTTCCTGAAAGTAATTATATCTGTTATTCACTGGTGAGTGTATTACAGAGCTCCTTATGTGCTGACCCCCAGAGAAGAGGCATTATAAAGGGCTGGCTCTTCAGCTCATGCTGTAGTATTTATGATTAAACCTCTGGAAATCCCTAGTCTAATTCCCAGTCTGTCATCTGAAGAGGTGTTTATCATATGCCTCCAATTAATTGCTGATGCAACCACTGTCATTAAGGCACCTAAACTATTTGAATTGAAGAGGTGGTCTGGTATTAATATTTAGACAGAGGCCCAAGGAATCTTTTTCATCCTAGAACAGAGGCCAGATAAACGAACTTCAGTCTCTGCTAGTGCCTCGGGGGGGCAAGTTGCCATCATGGGGACAAACAGGCAGGGCCTTGGTTGGGTGTCTCATCCACACTATCCTGGAGTTCGTGAGACTCCTTCCTAATACATGGTGGGGTGGGTGTGGATCCCATGACCTGTAAAGGGATTGTATCTGATTGAGAGCAGTCTTACCAGGGTAATACTACTCCACAGTTCATTGCACATAGGCCCTTTCCCCCAGGGCTCTTTTCATTTGTACCTACACATAATAAGTACAAAGTTATGCCTACATAAACTGAGGCTTCTTTTCAAAATTAGATCTACTGTGTACCAACAGGTAACATGTGCCAGCAACGTTTGTATCTAATCAAACTCTGTTTGCCAGGTCTGGATGTGTGGAGGAGAAATTGAGATCATCCCATGCTCCAGAGTGGGACATATTTTCAGGAATGACAACCCATATTCCTTCCCTAAAGACCGGATAAAAACAGTGGAGCGGAATTTGGCACGTGTTGCGGAGGTTTGGTTAGATGAGTACAAAGAATTGTTCTATGGACATGGGTATCACTTAATCCAGAAAAACCTGGATGTTGGAGACTTAACTCAACAAATGGAACTGAGGAAGAAGCTTCAGTGCAAAAATTTCAAGTGGTATCTGGAGAACATCTACCCAGACCTGGAAGCTCCTCTCGTTAAAGCCAGTGGGCTGGTATGTGAACTTTACAAGTGCAAATACACTACAAATGTGCGTTTACATTTCTGTGTTAGCCAGCCACTCTTCATTTACATTTGCTTTTTGTGGTTGTGCTGTGACACAAAATCAATGGCTCTGACAGGTGTTAGGGGCCCTCATACTGTCTCCCTCAGCCATGATGAATTTCTCCTTAGGTGCATATCATGTTTTAGGATGAAATGGCTTCATTATATTGTAATGATTCTTTTTGCTCTGTGACAGGTAACAAATCTGAGAATATAGCCCCGTGGTCAGTATTCCTTTACTTCCATTTACATTTTCTATTGGGTTTCTGATACTGAAGATGCTATTTTTTTTTTTCATTTGGACATCCCTCACACCCCCAAAGAGAAAATTTTACATTAACAAGCCTATTCAGTGATAGCTGACAAAATAAATTACCACATAGCAGTCAAGGTAATAGTGAAACACAAAGCAACTTCTCTTTTCCAGTATTTATCTTTCAGAAATCTTGTGCCTACAGAATGATAATACTCAGATATTTTATCTATAATCTCCAAGTTTTTTAGTGCTTCAATAATTTATTCATGGAATACAGTAAGTGAATAATTATTGTTTTGTACTGAAAGCCTCTCACCACTAGAGTGCATTAGAAATCTATTTTTCTCTTCTACAGTAGCAGCCTTTGTTTCTATTTTCAAACAAAAATCGAAGCAATCTCCCCAAAGTCATATCATGTATTGAATTTTGCTAAAAGCCACCTCCAGAACTTATACAAATGCAACAAAGATACAGTGGACAGAATATTGATTCACAGATATTCTGGCTTCAGTCCTGCTTTCCCTACCCAGCTCAAAATTCCCATTGATTTTAATGGAAGTTGCAGTTGTACACAGAGCATAGTAGGATGAGGTGGTGTGTATTCTCTGAATTTACTTCTCTTTAACTTCCCCTGTTTTCTACTCCTGCCATTCTGTGAACTTGAATGCCACGTGAGACTCATTTTCACAATGTGATAATTATTTAAGTATTTATTATCTCTTTGTAGGGGGGTGAGTTTTCTTGAACAAAATATAAATTCTAACTTTGGTCCACATTTGCACTGCAAAGTTCAGAGCTGTTGGAAGCATTTCTAAAATACAGAAGCATGCAGTAGTCCCACCAGAGTCACCATGAAAAGGCTGCTTCATTTACATTTCAGCATATATTTGAATTAAAACATCTGATTTTCATGAAAAAAATTACAGTGATCCCATCACAAAAGTAAGGCACTTTGTTACCATATGCTGTTTTGTCAGCTTCCAAAAGTCTTCCTAGTTTTAAGAGCAAGGGTTGCACTCTTTAAAGTAATGAGTCAGAATCCTCAGCTGTATTTGTACTGTGCCTGCTGAGGGCAGGGGCATAAAGTAGTGGTCTGCCCTTAGCACAGGGGCTGCCTGCAAGTCATTTCAGCCCCTCAGCACAATTTAGATCTATAGACTCTTCAGGAACCAAGTAACACTCTGCCACACCTCAAAGCTGGATCCCAAGCCAAGGGTACTTCTAGTGATGGTACTAGGGGTGTCAAATTCATTCAGTGAGGTGAGCCACACTGGAAGCAGGCCACCTGTCATGGAAAAAAACCCCAAGGAGTCGTGTGGCACTTAAAGACTAACAGATTTATTTTTCGCATGAGCTTTCTTGGGAGAAAATCCCACTTTGTCAGATGCTTCGAAGATGGATGAACTTACAGAATGGAATGAAAATAAATGCAAGGGGGTATAAAACATAGGATCAGGTCATACAGTAACAGCAAATCAGAGCAGTTGTTAGGTTCAAACCCTGGGAAGCCTGTTGTGGACCATGTGGCCTCACAGGTTCCCCAATCATTTCCCCTTCCATGCCCAGACCAAGAAAGTGTCATTTTGCAGTCCGTTTTCTCATCATAACCAAAAAAAAATTTATTCTGATCCAGCCCACTGTCTGTCAGTTTAGTACCACTGTAAACAGTGTTTCTCAACCTTTGCTTGACCAGGGAACACCTAAAGGTATTAATTACTTTATGCAGAACGTCAGATGAAAAACGGTCTCAGAAAAGCTGGTAACAGTTGAGGGAGATTTAAATGCCTCAGTCGCAGCAAAGCTTGCTAGTGCATGTCAACATCTGCCACCGCGTGCCTGGAAGCTTTGTGGTGACTGGGGCATTAAATTGCTTATTCCCCCTTCCTGCTAAGCCCCTCCTCTCCCTCAACAGGGAAGGGCTAAGGTGGGTCACAGAACACCTGCACTGTATCTGAGGAGCACTGGTATAAAGCTGCTCCAATGCCTATCAACTCCCAGATTTCTATGTACCACAAAGCAATCTCCAGTGAAGCCGAGTTGAGATCACGTTAGCTGCAACTTGGAGCAATATTTTCAATAGAGCTGATCAAATCTTAAAGATATCAGAGAACAGTTCTGTGACTAAAAGGGCCAAATTTGTATCTGTGAAGTCATGCGATTTCTGAATGACCTGAATTCACAAATACTGAAAGGCTCACATTTTTTTAAGACAAACAACTATTCCCCTGAAAACTACAAAGTTGTTTATTTGTTATTGTCATGTTTAAAAACTGCCAGTCATCCACTTACCAGACAGAAACAATATATTGATGCTTAGATGACCAGTTGCACAATACAATCATCTTCAGATTACTGAAGAAAGCCATTCAGAAGCTACCAATAGGTGGAATAATATTTGTCTAAACTACTTGGAAAATGTTTTGGCTGTGTTTACACTTCATATTTAGTTTGAAGTAATGAGCATTAATTTGAACTAAATTAGTTCATGACTACACTGGCTTTCATTACTTTGAACTAAGAAAGTCCTTAGTTTGAAGTAATGAGTGCTTACTTCAAAGTTATAAAACCTCTCTTAACTTCAAAGTAACAGTTAGTTCAAACTCATTTGTTCAAATTAACACAATTTGCCCTTCCTCCTCCTGGGGTGCCTTCCTCTCTCTATGTATTGGGTGAAGGCATGGCCCTTCTTGGGTGCCATCTTGCCACACCTCCCATGGTGCTCCCTTCCTAAATTGAACTAGCAACTCCTGTCCATGGACATGCTAGTTCAATTTGAGGTTCCAGTGGGGCCATATTAGCTCGAATTATTTAGTTCAGATTAACTATTATTAGTTCAAATTAATTTAATTCAAACTAAGTTAATTCGAACTAACCTGCCTAGGTGTAGTCATAGCGTTTGTGAACAGCAGATTTACTCACAGAAATCAGGACTGCTTCATAAAAAGGTTCAGTAGGGGAAGAAAGCAACTACCTCTTTTAAGAATAGCTTAACCTGCTAAAATATTGCCAGGATTATTTAAAATACAATTAATATTACTCAAATAGGCCAAATCTTTATCTGTTATAAATCAGTATAGTTACACTGACTTCTGTTTATGGCATTTAGTATCTGGCAAAATTCAGCCCCAGCCAGTAGGAGCAGTGTTCTGCTAGAAACCTTGGTTCTCAAAAGTGCCCCTAGAATGCATTCATCTGGTCATTCAGACAACAGTAAGAGAAAACTAAATGCAAACCATAATATCTCCAGATGGTCATGCTAACAGGGAACCACAACGACTCCCTGGTGTAACAACAGTTGTAGGGAAAATAGAGCAAAAGAAACTTGAACAAAGAGATGCAAGACACCTGAGAGACCGGAGGATCCTGACCATAACAAAAACAAAGGACCATAAAGAAAATATCTAGATACATTTTTAAAAGTTTTTCATTTGCATCTGTACTTTCTAAATGGCTGTTTTCTGATGGACTATATTCTGTCCTACACATTCTTTCTCCCACTGTTATGATGAAAAGTATAACCAAGTTTAAAAAGTCGATCATAAGCCTTTTGGCTAATTTACAATTGAAATTCCTTCCTTCTAATGCATCTGTACATACGCAACTGCTGCTGGATACTGTGTTGCCATAAACACCAATACTACCCTTTCAGTGACTGGATCAGAGGCAGCCAGTCTTAACTGTGAGGGATGAAGAGTTATCTCAGCAATATGACACAGAGCACATTATAGGTAATAAAATTAAATACATATAAGAATCCACATGTTGTTTTCCCCTTGGGGAAAGATAAACAAAGGAAGAATACATGACAGATACTAGTCATGTAATTTAATCCCCTGCAGGGGGATGTTCAGTTATAGTAGTGGTGAAGGATGCACTAGAACATCCAGAATAGAATAGAAATGGTCCCATCACTTGTGTCCTCAATCCATAACCAATCAGGCATGATGATAGCAGGGAGGCTTTGCTAGCCCCCCCCCCCTTTTATTTTTGCCTTCTGGTTAAACTGCAGCTGCACGACTAGCTCAGATCATTTTATAATTCCAAATTAAGCCTTGTCTATACGAGCACTTATGCCAATACAACTTTGGTCACACAGGGATATGTTGCTCAGGGGTGTGGTAAGTTTTGCAAGTTTTACTAATGCAAGCACTAATGCAGCTATGTTCTCCTGACAGGAGAGCCCTCCCACCGATGATACAAAACCATTTAAATGAGTAGCAAAAACTACAACACTGTCCACGCAAGCACTTAGGCCGGCAAAATTGATGTCACTCACAGGGTGATTTTTCTCATACCTCTATGTGACAAAAGTTGAGCTGATATACATGCTAGTGTAGACAAGGTCTTAGCCTTGGGCAGTCAGCATAACTGGAGATATCTGGTTTATGATTTCATTGGCCAGACAAATTGTCTGCTTAAGATCAAGTGAAGAAAATTGTTCTCCTAATGTGTTGCTCATTTGGGTTGATTGAACTATGCTGCAGGAATGTGACAGGATTTATTTCACCACATTTCTCTTATAAGGAGCATCCAGTGAAATGCATTGTGCTACCCAATTACCTCAGGAATCTTTTAGTGTTTGTCTACACAGGAAGTTATTACAGAGTAGCAATTCCTGATTAAATTCATGTGTTAGGCTCTTTTTCTGCAATAAGTTTCCATACTTGGACTTAATCAGCAGAGCCCTGCAAATGCGGTGATAACCACAGATAGCCGCCTTATATCCACATCTGCGGATACAACACAGATATCCGTGGACCATTTCTTGTGGATGCAGATCAGATACGGATCCACATATTTTTATCTGCACAGAGCTAGAGCCCTGCAAATATGTGGATATCCACAGATATCTGCATTATATCTGCATCCTCGGATACAACACGGATATCTGCGGACCATTTCTTGAGGATGCAGGTTGGATATGGATCCACTTATTTGTATCCGCACAGGAGTCTATTAATCAGGATAGTTAATCTGCTTTAAATTCCCCACCTACCTTATTCCAGATTAATTTCATATAAAGACAAACTGTTATGCTAATCACAATGTAATATTCTTAAGTATTAATATATTGGAAGTCCTTGGGCAAGATGCTGCCCCTGTGTCTCAGTTTCCCCAGCTGTAAAATGAGAATAATGACACTGCTTTCTTCTGCTAATGAAAAGCCCTGTAAAAAAGCTAATTATTCTGTTCACATTGCTCTGTCTCTGAGTGTTTGTGCCTCACTTTAATTTTATTCCCTTTTCTAAATTTCCATTTTTAATTTTGGTCCTAGATTGTTAACATAGCCATGGCTAGCTGCATTACTGTGGAAAACTCTACTCTGGCCTTTCAGACGTGTAATGTTAGCAATGAGGTAAGATACATTGGTTTTACTAGTTTGCATATTGGATGTCAAATACTGCCAGTTTTATTGCTTATGCTAAAGAATCTCCCCAACAGCTACTCCACTGACTTGAAGTCCATCTTGGAGATTGATGTAATCATTACTGCTAGGATGTATTGCCAAAAGATGCCATCTTGTAAAACAAGTAGTAAATACTGGGCTGTGTTTGTCAAAGTCATAGCCAAACAATGGAGCCTGCCCGATTTCATGAAGACACCAAGCCTCCCAAAAACTAAATAAATGGAAGTCTGCAGTTAGCTGAAATGCAATGCAAATGCAAAATCCCACACACTCCCATAGTGAAGAGAAGAGCATAAATGCAATAGGACTGTTGTCGGGTCCTCCCCT